>JAMPIV010002476.1:0-322383 GCA_024509875.1 Oreohelix idahoensis
TGGCATTCATGCATCGCTCAGACCCATGACGAGTTTCTACGGCGGATAGCAGAGAAAGAACGCATCGCATGATATATAAATATATCATAACTATATAATTACTAATATATATATACTACTATTATCATGGGGGGGGGGATAAAAAAATTATATAAACTTATGAAATTATTTATAATATATACTAAAATAAATACATAAAGTACATATATATAATCCTCCATAAATATAACGAAGAGGTGCTTAAGCAGATACTACAGTACCGATGATAGGGAACCTTATTACATATAGTCAAAACAATACTTTATAATCAAGAAAAACACTGCTTAATATGATAGTTCACCTGTAGCTGTAGAAGACTGATGCTGTTCCTTACAAAAGCATATGACTTTAACGAGTATCTTAACGTCAATTATAATCTATCTTTTAAAGTCAGTTATATAACCTGAGCGTCCCTCTATACCAGGCCTTTACACCACCCTCCATTTTAATATAATTCGACTGTATCAAGCAGTTTCTTCTCTATTCCTGTGATTTCTGTTATACGTCTAATGTGATTCTTTTTACTATTCTTCTTTTCATTCTGTTTATTTATTTAACGGCTAGCACTAGCACTAATTGTGATTGTCATCGCAAGTTTGTCAAGTGATTGTGACAATATGTGATGCACTTTCTGCTCAATTCCGTTGATTTATAAGCGCAGTATGTTCAATTAAATTATCTTGGAACTGTGAAAACAATGATATATCCTGACATTATAACCCACACAGGGGAGCCGCAGCTGGTGTAATCCGGCTTTCGGCGTTGTAGACATGAGTTCGACCTACCGTGTCCTCATGGTTCCAATCCGCACCTCTGGACGTTCGGCGTTTTAGAAAAGAAATGGTTTATCCAGCGGCCGATGGACTCTATTGACTGCATAGTAGGCGCGTGGAACGAAGCCTCGCTAGTGATAGCAAGCTCTCAGTTCTGACGTGTAGAGGATTGCAGAGCAGCGAAGCACTGACTTCGAGCTATGGAACACAGTAATAAGTCCTCAGATGTGAGCCACGGCTAGCCTTCGATACATATTAGCGTGCTATGTCATCTATGGACCTATCCGACTGGGGACTGAATACGCCTAAGTGCCCAGCTGGTATACAGCAGATTAATAAAACAAAAAAACACTAACGGCCTACACAGAGGTTGACAACCGGGATGACTTTGCTCTCCTCATTAATTTTTAATATAAAACACAAAAATCTTACCTCGACGCTTATTCCCGTCTCACTAACCCAATGATATTCGTCACGCACAAAAAACATGGCGTCCACCCGTCGTTCAGAACCCCCCTCGTCTTCGATCTGACTCCTTCACTTAGATCGTCAACGCGTCTGACATAGAATATCTACAAGGTATGCTCTATCATACGGTATATCCATTGGACACTGCATATTGCTGCACGTAATCGATGACCGCATAGTGCTAATCGAGTCTCATCTACATATTAAGAGCAGGTGGCACGTGGAAGTTCTTTTCGTTGTTAACATTTTCCGCTAAATCCTCGCATATTTGGCGTTCAATATACAAAATGGATGTGACTAAGGTGTCGTCATTAATAATTTAACCCATCTGGCATGAATTATTACACCAGCCTGCCTTATTACTCTATCCAAAAATATCGGTGTTTAATTGTTGCTTGTCGGATGTAGGATTACGTTACAATGAATGACAACGACGGAATGTAGTATTGCATGATGTCCATCAAGCAAAGGAACATGATAAATCTCATATGGCCATGCACTTGTACCTGCATTTCGCTGGCAGAACCTCTATGGAGATACCAATATCCTAAAGCTGACCTACTTGCATCTTTTCTAGTGATACATACTATCAAGTTTTACGTTTGAGTAGAGAAGCGATTTAGATACGAACTCTTCATAATTCTCTTGAATTATCTTCATGCTTATCTGCTGTGCGCACTTTTCTGACTTAATCATACATACATGTGAGTCCACTGCTGGCAAGTATTACGCATGTCAAATGTCTTTCTACAGAAACTGCCACTTCAATAGTACATGAATGATGCATGCTTCGTGCTAAAGGACTGCCTGCATTGGGAGTCCCATGATCCATAAGGAACGAAAAGGGAAATGAATGAATCAATGGGTGAATCAATCAAATAAACAATCAATCAATACAAAACATGTTTGTTAATGTCTATTTTTTAATTAGTCTAAATAAAGTACGAAATGTTTTCCTATACAAAGTGCTCATTTTAAATTACAGAAAAATATTAACACTAGAATTTATTGCTTGGAACAAAAATGCAAACGACCATGTGGCATAGAACAAATTGGAATATCTCCCACGGGCTGACAACTCTGGTTCACAAAACGTGGTCATAAACAACAGTACACCAGGGATGTTGCAAACGATCAAAGCCACGGCGATTAGAACTATCAAATTAATTGTTTTTCTGTCTTTGTTTGTTACTGACTTTCTTGTGTCCACACTTACAGTTTTACGCCATGCACTTTTCTCTCGAAGTTGCCTCATTAAAATGCCAGTAAACAAAACCACAGCTACAAAGCTAATTATTCCTAGAATAAAATGTATGATGTAGATTATCCCTTCAACTCTGCCTCTATTCCATCTGGTGACAAGGCCGAGAAGAGTTCTGTTTCTGTCTGGGTAGAACTTCCAGTCAATGTTGTTTGTACAGTATAAGGGAACACAGCTTAGTATTGTCACAGTGTAAATTGCAATAACAATTACGGTAGCTCTTCTGGGAGTTATCATCTGTTTAACGTGCAATGGAAACACTGTACACAAACATCTCTCAGCTGTCATGTATACTGTGATAAAGAAGGTAATCCTATCGCAAGCCACTCGAGGCACGCCTGCACTGATGTACTGAATCTCCGATGGAACCATAGGTATGTCTGAAGCTTCAAACAAGGGGTTCACACAAATGTTAAACCACTGCTGTAAAAGAAGACTACTTAGATCTGAGATGGCTAAAGCAAAGAAGCTGATGTTGCTAGTTGTATTAAGACCTTGTTTGTAAAATACAACTAAGTTGATGACATTGGCTACAGTTCCGAAAAGACTGACAAGCCCGCACAAGAAAACGTAAGTAACAGTTTCTATGATTTGCCTGTCGATGTCATTTAGCAGCTTTGTTTTTGATTCTGTTCTGGGAGGTTTAGTCACTTCAAGATTTGCCCAAGCGCAGTCTGACACTTCCATTTGTGTATCGCTCCATAGATGTATTTTTTTTACTTTCTTAATAACGAAATCTTAGGCCAAAGTCCATTGTTTTTCGATATTCGCTACATCATTACTGATTTTTCAAAGTCTCCATGAATAGTCCTTCTACCAGGCGCGATAACCGGGTGTTGAATGATTGAACGGCCTCTAGGATATAGAGGTTAACTGTGAATACTGAATAATCATCCGTGAACCAAAACAGGTCGTTCTCACTAAGGGGCGTCGTGGTGGGACAGTTGTGATGGGCAGCTATCTGTATAAAATCATCTCTGAATCTTTATGGTGTGATAACTAGCGACTCGCTTTAACCTCTCCCCTCCCCAGTGCCTCGTGGGTCTGACTTTTTAGTCAAAGGCTATCGGAGATAACCGTACACAAACCGACGGAAAGTAACGGGAAACTACCGTCGTATATTCACTTGTACAATCATTAATGAAAACAACTTCCTTCCATCAAAATATGACACTCAGAAATAAACAAAGCATCTGTGAATATAGTTGACAGCGTTTTAATTCACAGATGGACGATGTAGATAAATGTGTAATATATGAACGCCTTACTGGCTAAGTGGTTAGAGTGTTCTCCTCTCGTGGCGAAGTCATAAGGGTCCGGGAAACAAAACCTGCTGGCGTCACGCTCCAGTCTTCCCAGCTGTAAACGAGGACCTGACTCTGCTTTTGAGTTGGGAAAGCAAAAACAAAAAGTTGTGAAGGCGGGAACTGATCACCACCTCATTAAAAAACTGGACCTCGTATGGTGAAGTCTTTAACACTTCAACCCTCTATGGCAGTGTCTGCATTGGCGGCCTTTTAGCTTGACCGTCTTGATCGTACGTCACTATTGATTGTCAACTACAATAATTACGGTTCACGGTCTCTGGACAGACCTAGACAGACCTAGACAGACCTGGACTGACCTGGACAGACCTGGACTGATGACACGGGTCAAGAGGATTTGGCATGAGTTTGTTGAAGGCCGGTGTTCTTTGAAGAGCTGAGGGGCTATGACAATATATGTCAAACACTAGATCAGGTAGATTAATGACAGATTAATGACAGAGGGGAAAAAACGTTCTTCCCTGTCATTAACATGTTCTCTGAACACTGAGGAGGTACGGGCAGCCTTGGCGTAGCTGGTGAGTCTTGTTCAGGGCTTCATGCTAGCAGATGGGTAATTTTAGTCCTTTTCAGGACTTAGTATCTATCCACCCTGGTCGGGCTAGTAGTACTATTCAGGACTTTGTATTTAACAGCGCTGGTCGGGCTAGCAGTCCTTTTCAGGGCTAGTCCTTTTCAGTGCTTTACCATGCTAGCAGATAAATACTACTTATACTTTTCAGGGCTTAGAGTTTATCAATACAGCGCTTCAATTAACAGAGTTCACTTATTTTTGAATGGCAAAAAGCGCTCCGATATAACCAACGGACCAAGTCTAGGTTGAAAGTTCCATGCCTCGCCATAAGAAGGCAACCCCCTCAACATACAACAAAACAACAGTGTTCGCCTGTACGACGCAGAGCGCTCCAACATTTATTTTACTGTACAGACATTGATCACTTATCTATATGTCAGTTAACCTTCAATGTTTTTAACAAAGTCCACACTGACATTTGAGACTCATAAATAAAAACCAAACTTTATATTTGCCCCAATTTTACCTGAGGGATGGACGTTGCAGATAAATTTGTACCAGGTTATAAGTCAAATTGTTGACGCTTTGATGGTTATGTATCTAATACTAGGTATATTGCTGGTAAAATTAGTAACCAATGGCCAGAAAATGCATTTCAAATCTTGTTTTCATGTCATTCAGTATTACGTTACAGCTACAAACCGAATTTCTAAATGTCAGTAAACTACGTGATTAGAGTGTACCACAAGGAATCAATTTAGGTTTTTCTGAGATCCTTCATAAGCAGTAAAATTACCGAAACTGGGGGAAATATAATATGCGAATATATTACCATTGTTTTCTTGGTCGTAGATTTGCCACCTGTTAGAGGCTTGTGACAGCTATAAATAATATCGCGTTTATTGTAGAATATTCCAACTATTTGTCGTGAATTATTCTAATCCCCATATATAAATTAAAACGTAAATGCAAAGCATAACAAATAAATTTAATAAAAGGAAAGAAGAATGGTAAAGAACAGTGCTGTCACAATGACTGTACTCGAAATCCCCTCACGTTGATAGTAAAAGCCTACTGTGTCGCTGCACGCTTTCTTCAATGAAACGTGTACTGTATTTCTTGGAAAAACCTTGAGATACGCAAGCTGATCAATGACCTAAATTTAATATTTCATTCATTCCATTTTATACACGGTGTAACTAAAAGACAGATGGACTAAAGGATAGAGAGAAGGGAGAGGCAGAAAGCAGGGACACCTGCAACACTAAACACGCGTCGCGCGATACACAATTGCTGCCATCACGCGTGTAAGGCCACATGCACTAACTTTATTTCAAATCGACAGTTATGGCCAAAATAAAATAGTGGGGGTGCCTGACAGCATGAAATCATTTCTGCTCATAAAATTTTTTTATAACGTGTTTGAAGAAACATTACGTTACGGAAATAGCCTACCATGTTAACTCCTATTTGATTGGAGCGCAACAAATGAAAGACTAAACACGATTGGTCGGACTATAAATACTATCTTGTGTTGTCAGGGGAAACGTGAGAAAGGGGTACTTTTTTGAAAAGATGTGTAGACATGGTTTGATTGGGTAGAGCTACGAATATACTCAATTCAGAGCGTCTGTTCATTGCCACATCTTGTAATAAACCTACTAAGAAGCAGTGCGTTGAGCACCAGTGTATATTTTTTATAAAATAAAGCCTGGGACATCGGCAGATCGGAGTTGTGCTATATTCATTGCCAGTCAACGAAACTGTTTATTATTATTTCCATGAATTGTGGGACCGTGGTCTTAAAGTTATTGAGCAGCACCTGGTCAGAGCTTTGCTGAAGCCAGAGGTGGACAGCATACTCCTTGGTCCATATAGCAACCAGTGGGGTGGCTCCAGAACTCATTACAGTAATCGAGCAGAGGAGTCTTTTACTGCAGTCATCACGCAAGATAAGAGAGTGTGGCCATGGAGCTCAACATTATGTACCCCCATCTTAAAATGACATTATAAACTAAAATTAAGAGGGGAATTTAATTGTTTTAATACCAGGAACTGAGAACATCTCCAATACTAGTTCCAATAGAAACAAACTATTGAAGTCATGATGACAAATACCAACAGAGCTTGAACAAAACAAACCAGTATTACCTCATATTACCACTACACAACTGACACACATAGGATACCATTAATAATATATGTCACTACAAGAATCATATTAATAAATTCTGTACATATAACTTGTAATTAAATTGATTGTGATTCCTGGTTCCCTTTGTATTTGAATCAGGACACATATACATTCATGACAGCACTGAATACATATTGTTATTTGAAAAGTTATCAGTGACTCCTTTAAGATATCCTCTTAGAGTGTTATATGTATGTGAGTGTCACAGTGTTGTCAAGTGTGGTGGAATAAATTAAATTGTTTATCTGTCTGTTGTTGTTATGACTTACACTTCATCATACACATACCCTAGACATATAACGTAGTCATCACACTATTCCAGAATAATTCTGACTGAGGTATACATATGTGGCAGTAAGTAAGGTTATCTATAATACACTACTCTTATTAGATATAGATACCTTCACAGCTGATCTCAGTCAGTACAATAAGTCCCCTATAAATATTTATAACATCCCACTTTACCACATATATTGGGGTCTCGCCCTCGGGATTTTGAATCTTTCCCTATTACAAATATTGGGGGTAACTCACTTCAGGGAATAATAAGAATTAAAAGGTATCCTTGGGTGAAAATAAATAAGGTTGAGCTCACAGTGCCTGTGTTGTCTTGAGTTAATTAGTCATAGATAAAATTGTTTTAGACATTTATCTGTTAGACAATGGCCGACCTGGCAAAATTTCGATCTGCTGCTGTACAGACTGCGAAAGAGTTAGGAATGGACGGGCAAATTATGATTTCTTATGTCACTGCTGAATGTGACAAATATATTGAACGGGAAGAAAGAAGATTAGAAAAAGAGGCCGAAAGAAAATTAGAATCTGAAAGATTGGCCGAAGATAAGAGAATAGAAGCTGAAAAAGAGATTAAGAGGTTGCAGATTGAGGCTGAGGCTAAGAGGTTGCAGATTGAGGCTGAGGCTAAGAAATTAGCTGCAGAAAGAGAAGAAAAGAGATTAGCTGCAGAAAGGGAAGAGAAGAAATTAGCTGCAGAAAGAGAAGAAAAAAGATTAGCTGCAGAGAGGGAAGCAGAAAAGGAGGAGAAGAGATTACAAAGGGAACATGAGTTACGACTAAGGGAGTTTGAGTTTCAAGGCCATGCTCCTGAAAATGGTGCCAGTCCCTTTGCCTCTGATGCTACTGCTAGCCAGGGAGCCTCAACCTCAGCTATGAATTTTCATTTAGATCATTTTGTTGAGAAAGACGATGATATAGAGAGCTATCTAAATAGGTATGAACTATTAGCTACCACATATGGGTTAGAGAGAGAAAGGTGGAGCTTAAAGTTATCTCAGGGACTTCGTGGGGCAGCTTATGAAGTTTTTGCAAAAATGAGCAGAAGTGATCAGGAAAATTATGACATGCTAAAGCAGGCTCTTTTGTTAAGATATGAAAAGAATGCAGAATTTTATAGGAAAAAATTTAGGAATGCTAAACTACTGTCAGGTGAAACCTATCACCAGTTCTCTGCACGAATAGAGACATACTTGGAGAAATGGACTTCTCTGGGGAAAACCCAAGATCTTAAGGAAATGGTCCTTATAGAGCAATTAAGAGAGTCCATGGCTCCAGACCTGAGAAAGTTTTCTCATGGAACAAGGTGCAGAGAGGCTGGGTGAGTTGCTAAATGTTGCTGAAAGGTATCAAGCAGCTCAAGCAGAGGTAACAGGTAATAAAAAGAAACAAGTGGATAACTTTAGGGCACCACAGAACTTTAATAAATTTGATCCTAGGGATCAAAACAAAGGTAAGCACCAGTTTGATAGGCCACGGTATGAAAATAAAAATAAAACCCCACAATTCGATGAAAGGAAATATGATGAAAGAAAATCTTTCAACCAAGGAAAAAGGTGGTGTAAAAATTGTCAGATGGACAATCATGACACTGACCGTTGCAGAAGGAAACCTGTGTACATGGCAACCCTTCAGGTCAGGTCGACCTCAAGACAGGAGGAGGATATTATGTTAGATACCACTCCAGAAGAGATGAGGAAGGCACAGGCTGGGGATAAAACACTCAAGCCTTGTTTCAGGAAATTGTCAACTTGTCATACAACTCCAGGCAAGGGAGATTTTTACATGAAAAACAAGTTGATGTATAGGAAGACTGGAGCTAGATCCAAAGGTCAGGGACAGCTGGTACTTCCTAAAAGATATAGGGCAGACTTAATAAGGAGCCTACATGTGAAACCAGATGGGGACCATGAGAGATAGGTACCATCATTCAAAAGGTGGCTCACAATTATTATTGGCCCAAAGCAAGATGGGACATTGAGAATTTTGTAGAAAGGTGTAGCATAGCACATGAGGGAACACCCACAAGTGGGAACATTGATCAGGACCTGGACACGCCAAGGGGCAAAAGTAGGCCTGATAATAAAAAGAAATATAAATTTGATAAAGTGGACCAAATGGAATGGGAAGCCCCTTTTCACGGACAAGCTTCACTTAACTGTTTTACAATGGCCACTATGCGGAGAGTGCAAAAAGATGTCTTACCCCAGGATAAGCCGAAAATCCCTCAATCGGACTTAAACAAACTGGAGGAAGAGGATGTAGAGAGGAAATCTCTCATCAAGAATTTTAAGTGGGGAGAAAGCCCCAAAAGAAAAATTGGTAGCGGTCGTTTTATGCATGATAATTCTGGGAAGAAAAATCATCACTATAGAGCTTCGAGTGGAAGAGACCATACCGGTGCATGGACAAATAGGTCCACAAAATTAAAGGTCCATATGTAGCTTTGTTAAGAACGTGGACTGATGAAAAGGCAGAGGAAAACATTACATCTTCATACCAATATGTGAATGAGCTGACCACTCGTTTAAAAACTGGCTGGAAACTTGCCAATGAAAATTTGAAACAAGCCAGGAAGAAACATGCTGCCTATTATAACAGGAAGGCGAAAGACAGAGATTTGGCTGTGGGAGAGAAGGTACTGCTTCTTCTCCCCGGGAGTCAGAATAAGTTACAGATTGGATGGCAAGGTCCATATACAGTTTTAGAGAAGGTGTCTAGAACAAATTATAAGATAGATAAGAAGGGGAAAGAAAAAATCTATCATGTGAATCTCCTGAAGAAATATTTGGAAAGAGAACATCAGGAAGAGACACACTTGTTGACCTTGTCCATCGCCATGGAGATGAAAAAGGAACCACTTTCATCATTTGAATATCCATTACACCCCTGTGAGACAGCAGCACAGGTGAAAAATCAGTACACATTTAACAAAAACTCAGAAAGAGAGAGTGCAACAGGTTCTAAATAATCATGCAGAGGTGTTAACAGACCGACCAGGGCATACAAACCTATTGGAATATGATATGAAACTGATAGACCCCACACCTGTCTGTATGAAACCATATTCGATTCCGTTTGCTAAGGAGAAAGCTTTGAAGGAAGAGATAGACTATCTGTTGAAGGAAGGAATTATTTCGCACAGTGAATCCTCATATAGTTCCGGTGTTGTACTCTTAAGGAAGCCCTCTGGAGAACATAGACTCTGTATAGATTACAGGAGACTGAATGCTATTACAGAAGGACAGGTGGATCCATTGCCGGATACAAATCAGCTGTTTGCCAGACTAAATAAAGCTAAATATTTCTCAAAAGTGGATCTGAGTAAAGGATACTATCAGATTCCAGTAAAGCCTGAGGTTAGACCATACCTAGCTTTTAGTACCTCAGAAGGACACTATGAGTTTAATAGATTGCCATTTGGATTGAAGAATGCGCCTAGTGTCTTCTCTAGAATGATGAGAAAATTATTGGACCCTCTGAATAATCCATGTATAACAAATTTCATGGATGATATCCTTATAGCAACAGAAACATTTGAGGAACACATTGACTCTCTGAAGATGCTGTTTGATCGACTTAGGGAAGCAAATTTAACAGCCCGACCAACCAAATGTTGCGTTGGATGTAAAGAATTGGAATTTTTGGGACACACAGTTTATCAGGGAAACATGACCCCTGACCCAAAGAATTTAGAGAAACTAAAGAAAGCCCCGAGACCACAAACCAAGAAGGACGTCAGATCCTTTGTCTCATTATGTGGTTTCTACCAGAAGTATATCAAAAACTTTAATTCCATATGTGCACCGTTAACTGATTTGACACGTAAAGGACATCCAGATCGCATTACATGGACACCACAATGTGAAATGGCTTACCAAGAATTGAAGGAAAAGCTCACAAGTAAACCTATTTTGAAATTACCTGACTTAAGTCAAGAATTCATAGTAAGGACGGATGCCAGTAATATTGGGTTAGGTGCAACTCTACTACAGAAATCAGATGCATTGGATGGGGAATTAAGCCCAGTGGCATATGCTAGCAGAAAATTGAATAAAGCTGAAATCAACTACTCAACTAGCGAAAAAGAATGTCTTGCAGTAATATGGGCAATAAAGAAATTCAATATTTATCTGTATGGGAAGGCATTTAAGTTGCAAACGGATCACAAACCTTTATCGTTTCTAGCCCAGGCTAGGCATGAGAACTCTAGGTTACTCCGATGGTCCTTGCTTTTGGCTCCCTATAATTTTAGCATTGAGTATATATCTGGAAAAACAAATTTGGGAGCGGATTTTTTAAGCCGCCATCCGTGTGATGAGAATCACCGTAAACCCCAGAAATAATAATAAATTTCTCTATGTGTATATAGAATAAAGGACTGACATATAATGTCTGTTTTAAGAGGGGAGATGTCGTGAATTATTCTAATCCCCATATATAAATTAAAACGTAAATGCAAAGCCTAACAAATAAATTTAATAAAAGGAAAGAAGAATGGTAAAGAACAGTGCTGTCACAATGACTGTACTCGAAATCCCCCTTGTTTTCTACTTCGTCGGCAAATTGTAACGCTTTCACGTTGATAGTAAAAGCCTACTGTGTCGCTGCACGCTTTCTTCAATGAAACGTGTACTGTATTTCTTGGAAAAACCTTGAGATACGCAAGCTGATCAATGACCTAAATTTAATATTTCATTCATTCCATTTTATACACGGCGTAACTAAAAGACAGATGGACTAAAGGATAGAGAGAAGGGAGGCAGAAAGCAGGGACACCTGCAACACTAAACACGCGTCGCGCGATACACAATTGCTGCCATCACGCGTGTAAGGCCACATGCACTAACTTTATTTCAAATCGACAGTGATAAAATTCACTACCCATACCAGAGTTAGGTTTTAAAATCCTGAAAAACGCTTATTGGGAATTATGACATTATATGGGTTTACGTTTGAAAACATGACAGTACCCAGACACCACATGGGGATGGAAGTGAACAGGAGGTGGTAGAAATTGCATATTTTGAACGCAGCCACTTAGCTCTTTTATATTTGTATATTTGGGTTCCTTAGGGCTTGCTGACAAAGAATATGTAAAACGTTACGCAAATAGTCTAGGAATTACCAAGTTATGGCCAAAATAAAATAGTGGGGTGCCTGACAGCATGAAATCATTTCTGCTCATAAAATTTTTTTATAACGTGTTTGAAAAAACATTACGTTACGGAAATAGCCTACCATGTTAACTCCTATTTGATTGGAGCGCAACAAATGAAAGACTAAACACGATTGGTCGGACTATAAATACTATCTTGTGTTGTCAGGGGAAACGTGAGAAAGGGGTACTTTTTTGAAAAGATGTGTAGACATGGTTTGATTGGGTAGAGCTGCGAATATACTCAATTCAGAGCGTCTGTTCATTGCCACATCTTGTAATAAACCTACTAAGAAACAGTTTCGTTGAGCACCAGTGTATATTTTTTATAAAATAAAGCCTGGGACATCGGCAGATCGGAGTTGTGCTATATTCATTGCCAGTCAACGAAACTGTTTATTATTATTTCCATGAATTGTGGGACCGTGGTCTTAAAGTTATTGAGCAGCACCTGGTCAGAGCTTTGCCGAAGCCAGAGGTGGACAGCATACTCCTTGGTCCATATAGCAACCAGTGGGGTGGCTCCAGAACTCATTTAAGTAATCAAGCAGCAGAGTCTTCTACTGAAGTCATCACGCAACATAAGAGAGTGTGGCCATGGAGCTCAACATTATGTACCCCCATCTTAAAATGACATTATAAACTAAACTTGAGAGGGGAATTTAATTGTTTTAATACCAGGAACTGAGAACATCTCCAATACTAGTTCCAATAGAAACAAACTATTGAAGTCATGATGACAAATACCAACAGAGCTTGAACAAAACAAAACCAGTATTACCTCATATTACCACTACACAACTGACACACATAGGATACCATTAATAATATATGTCACTACAATAATCATATTAATAAATTCTGTACATATAACTTGTAATTAAAATTGATTGTGATTCCTGGTTCCCTTTGTATTTGAATCAGGACACATATACATTCATGACAGCACTGAATACATATTGTTATTTGAAAAGTTATCAGTGACTCCTTTAAGATATCCTCTTAGAGTGGTATATGTATGTGAGTGTCACAGTGTTGTCAAGTGTGGTGGAATAAATTAAATTGTTTATCTGTCTGTTGTTGTTATGACTTACACTTCATCATACACATACCCTAGACATATAACGTAGTCATCACACTATTCCAGAATAATTCTGACTGAGGTATACATATGTTGCAGTAAGTAAGGTTATCTATAATACACTACTCTTATTAGATATAGATACCTTCACAGCTGATCTCAGTCAGTACACTAAGTCCCCTATAAATATTTATAACATCCCATCTATTAAAAAACAAAACAAAATATGCATCCAGCTTATTATTTCTGCCCTGAGTTTAATGTGCGTTTTATATAATTTGTGATTACTAATTGATGGAACCAATTTGACAAATCTTCAAAAGGATTACAGAGAAGATAATCAATATATGTATCGTGAAAGCTTCAGAATAAAGCAGTCATTACTTTTACCCGATTATTACATTTGCTAACAAACATAAAAATTTATTCTCGAGTTAAAGTACAACTTATGACTTTCTTAATGACCAATAACAATGGTCAATGGCTGTTGCAAAAATCTTAACATTTACATTTCTTTTTAGTATATTTTTTTTACAACACCTACGCATAGATACCACTTTCTATACTTGTCATCATTTGATCTACGTAAATTAACAATATCTTTCTCAGTAGCTGCGGGGCAGTTGGCGTATTTTTGAATAAATTGATCACAATTTGTCTTTTAGAACATATCTTTTCTGTCCCAATTTTCTAACCAGAAAAGCTGTGAGCAACCACTAGCGAAAAAAATTAATGTTCCGATAACCGCTGAGCGGTCATCAATAGTGTGGTTGACAGTTTCACCAAAGCCTAACAAGAGTTAGGCAATAATGGGATTTGTTTCCTTTTTTGTAGGTAACTTTCAAACCTGCGGCAGCGCACTGGCTTCCTAGCTCGGTGGTCCATGGTTCAATCCCCAGTTAAGGTGGGATTTTTTAGACCACAAACGGCTCCAGGGTCGACCCAGCCTCATGAATTGGAGTACCAGAGCAACTGTGATAGTTTCATTGATTCTCAACCCAACTTCTAACCCAGGTTCTTTTGCTTGTGTGATTTGTTGTTACGTTGACCCTTGTGTATGTTCTCGACTTAGTGTACCCTTGTCTTATGTTCACTGGCTGTAATTGTAGGCGCCGTACCTTTGTGGCCTACCTTGTTCCTATGACCACTGAATGAGATCAAATTATCTCACTAATATAATACTTGGAAGGACTTGACGACTCAGAGCTGACAACAAAAGATCTTTATTAGTTGTCAAGGAACATATGCACAACTTGGCTACCTCCGAGCCTGATTATCAATAAATATACATATGAGACTTCATTGATGACACTCCTACATCACGTACTGCACTGGTCAGGAACTAATGTTATTATATCTCTTGATTAGCTCCGGATCTCTGCTGTCTTCTTTGTTATTCTATCCACCCATCACTACTACACATCACTACTAATTAATGGGCTGTTTTCCATCTATTAAATTTGCTTCGAAGTATTGTCTGGGTCACCACCAGTGTTGGTAATTTCTTCGTAGCTATAAACTATTCTTTGTACTACCTGCCCTATACGTCCGACGCTAGACCACTGCTTTAACACTTGTCTTTGTCTATCTGCTCTCAGCTAATTACACGAGTGTTTACATACCAGAATGGGAGCCGCGCTAGCGTAGTGGTTATAACACCGCTCTGGCGACCGGGTGATACAGGATCAAACCCGGGCGACGGCATTTGAGGATTTTTCGTCGACCGGGATTTGGACTGGATTAACCCGAGGCCTGGTGAGGACATTTGAAGGAGTGTCGTCGACCAGGGACTGGCGGCTCCTGAGCCGACCCAGCTGCAATGGGTCCCTCCGAAATCGGCGAGTATTTGCCTGAATGGCGAGGGACACCTGTCTCTGTACAAGAAATAAAGGGATACTCACGTAAAATCAATGTCAGGTTAGACATAAAATAATAACCTGAGATTTCGCCTCGAGTATTAGCGGGCGAACGCAAAAAAAAAAAAAACATACCAGAATAAAACTGCTGGCGATATCTGCTGGACACAGCTCGACATGAAAAACTATTTGTTATGGAAATATCTTGCATCAGTCTTCTTCTCTTCTCTGCACACTGCAGCAGTACCATAAGCAACATGGCACCTCAGCCGGCCTAAAACATGTGAGTAGTGAATGGTCCGAACGGATGTAGTACTAAATATTCTAAAACCTGCTTCGATCAGCTGTCTCGACCACTAGATACCTTGAAGTGTTCTCAACTCTTTACTTCCCCCACTGGATCTCTCTCGTGACACAATGTTAGACTCCACTAGAAAACTAAGTCCCACTATCATAAATTATTCTTACATATTCTATCCCAGTTCTCTCCCTTTCCTATCACACAACTCTGGGAAGGTTAAGGCGGTCGGCGTGGTGCTGACCACATCACCCCTAGTGTGCTGATGATCAAGAAAATATGGGCCTAACACCGTATTCCCAATATGCCTCAATGGGATTCTTTACCTTTTTTTTTTTACCTTTCAGACAATAATGGTTGAGTCAAAAGCCAGAAACGTCCCACCCGAATGACATAGCAATCATATGATTATTTTTGTTTGGTTTCTCCAGTCTGTTTGTAACAAAGAATAGAAGAAGACTTAGGACAAATGAGGAGGATACAGATAACTGAGAAGAGATTGCTTATAGCTAACGCTGAACAGCAGATAACATTTATTACGGACATTTATAAGCAGTTATTTGGTTCGCGTCCCGTGTAGTTCAGGGTGGGTCTCTGATGAGGCAAAGACAGGATAGGACTACCGCATCATCAAGCGTGTCGTACAAGGCGACTGATATGAGGTTGAACATGGAGCTGGCAACATCATCCTGTGAAACAAATTGCCAAAGACCCCACAGCTGCAAGAGCATGTGAATTATTTCCTATGGCACCAACATTGAGCGCGGGGGTCATTGTTCCTTAAACAGTAATAAATTATGAGATTACTAACGACTCACGGGCTCTTTTCGTTTTCAATCTATTTTGATATTAAATCAGAAAGGGATCCAGACATCCAGGATGGTCAGATTCACTGAAAGACAACATACAGACTATCTCTGAAGACCAAGGACTGGACTTAAACCAGCCCAACAGGAAGTCATAAATGGGGCTAGCGTGGCACACTGTCTCCCCTGCTAACTTATGACCTCCCAAACGGTGAAGAAGAACGGCTAAGTAAGTAAGTTGAACGTATATCCATCCTTGGATATTTTGATGCTAGAGGATTATAAGAATAGTATATTTAATATACTAATAATAATGTCATAATAAGGACAAGGAGAAGAATCTGTGAGAGAAAAATGATATCAGCATCATTGCCACCCATACAGCTCCCCAAGTATAAGTAAATATAAATCATTAGTTGAGTTCATCCAATTAGTTGAGTAAATTTCGATTGCCTGCTATCATCCTGGACTAATTTTTTATAATACATAAGGACGTACTGCTGCCAAAATATTCAAGTCCTGTAGAGAAGGGACAGTCAAAGCACCTCTGCAGACCAGCAGTGACGCGCCCAGTAATCAGCTACAACCGTGGTCACTGCATTTCGAGCTAAGTACTCAGTACACGTCCACCACATTAACTCTAATTTTACAACCACCATGTCATCCTATGGCGACAAAAGTTACTTGTTTATTCTTCTCTTTTCTTTTATAGAAAATCAATTGTATTCATTTTATTCAGTATAAGAGCAAATAACTACATTATTAAACATGTTTTATATGTAAATAAAAATCTTAGTGCTTGAGTTAATCACTATTGAGTTGAATTGTGATATCTGCACCCGCGCATTTTTTAAAAATACATATATACCCAGAATCTATTACCAAGTAAATATTTTGTTTGACTATCATGTTTAGGGGTAAGGGCTCAAGGACTACGAGGTCACATCATATTTTCTCACTAAAGTGGGCGGGAGAGAGAATTACTAATATTTATTTTAAAAAACTTAGGTTTAGGGATGACCTCCAGTTGTTATACTCTGCAAATTCTTTCAAAATCCTGGTTAACTCCCCTCGAAATAGAAAGCACCCAAACTTCCATTTATATCTCTGCCAAAGAGTTAATCTTGAGCGAAAGTTGATTACCTTTTTAAAAATCCTCGTCCTTTTACTCTAAGTATAAGCCATTAGTGGATCATCAACCGCAGAGCTTGGAAGGATAACCCGAAAAAAAAACACATATGGGATAATACTGACTGGGAAAACTGAAAGAAACTAGAGAAAAATATTTACATATCTTTGTGTATCAGATCAACGCATTGAACAATGTAAGCAAATTTTCAAATAAGGAAAATACAATACAAGTAACTATCGGGAGATCCCAAAAAACTGAAGTTTTCAGATATTGAGAGAGATCATATCTGCAATAAGATAATAACGAACATCATTAAGTGACGAAAAAGTATTACTATGCGCTGACGGCGCAGCCGTACATTACCGGGATCAGGATGGGGAGCAATGAATATTAACATTGTACCATACCAGGCATGATGTATAAAAGCAACTCAGGAGGGTTGAGAGTGGGGACGGTTAACCAATCCCGTAACAAAAATGTTAATCCGCAAAAAATTTCCAGCCTCAGTTTCTAATAAAACTCAACAAAGTGCTTCAAAAATTGAAAGCAGGGCAAACACAGCATGCGGAGAAGTTCTTGGACACAAGGGTGTGCGCTGTGGATAACAAGAGAAACTATTAAGTATATCTATGAACGGGAAAAATAAGAAAACTTATTTAATCATTAGTAAAATTAGAATTTTCAGACACATGGTACTTGAAATTAAGATTAAAGCAAAGAAATAAGCAAGAAGCATCAGAAGGGACAACACGGTCCACTGACATGTTGGCAAGAGAGACAAAGGAAGTTAGAGTCAAAGGAATTTGAGAGATATCTACAGCAGCAAGAAGAAGCGTCGACACCTATAGGGTGAAGATGGAGTGTCCTCTCCAGGGCGCGAGCTTGGGCACAGTTATATGGAGATCAATCTGGTTGTCCATGCAGAATGTTGCCCCTCTCCACACAGCCGGTAGGTCCAAAGGAACGGCAGTAGCCGATACATTTTGGTACCAGCCACATCGCAGGAGTGCCAGAATAAAGTCGAATCAACATTAGACTGCCTTAGGGACTCCGACTCCGGATTTATTCCATGGGTTTACTCCCGAAGCCTTTCCCTAAACGGATATTCCCGCAAGTACAACAGATGAAGAGATGGAGGAAACACTTTGGGAATCTTCTGAACAGACCAGCTCCAAAGGTTTACCCCAAGCATCCAGCTAAATGAGAAGCTATTACATGTAAAAAATCAAGTACTGAAGAAATAAACATTCAATGAAGATTCTACGCGATGAAAAGATACTTGTGTAGATGCTTTGTGTCAATTGAGAAAAAATATGAACATGAGAAAATGAAGATGTATTCAGGAAGGAAAATTTGCGAAACCCTTTGAGATAAGAACTGGAATGCAATCGAGATTTCTGTTGACGCAAATTTATATTCTTTAATGTTTATAATTATTATTGAATTATTATTATTGGAATATTGAAATGAACTTCAACCACTTGAAAGATAATCAGTGGACTTTTTCGAAACCGCTCGAAGTTTTCGACTTTTGCCTTTCTATTCCAAAACGGGAATCAGATGCAGGATAAAGCATATATAGCAGTCACCAGTACCATTTCGGGACAAACTCTATAGAGATACAAATAGATTCAAGCTGATCACTGCTTTCTTTGAAAATATACAAATAGACGTCTGTACGAAGAAGAAGATGCAGAATGAAATGAGAATGCTGTATCAGACAGGTCACATTAATCTTACGTTTCAGATTTGTTGTCGATGTTGCTCCATTAAATCTACACACTTGCTTTCTTTAATTTAAACCTTTTTTCTCTCCCACTATTGCCGTGAAGTGTAGTGTGCCGTGAAGTGTAGTGTGCCGTGAAGTGTAGTGTGCCGTGAAGTGTAGTGTGCCGTGAAGTGTAGTGTGCCGTGAAGTGTAGTGTGAAGTTTGTGTTCTTGATCCAAGTGTGTCGCCATGGTTGCTGTAATCCCGTGTTGTTGAAGGATGTCTGTGATGTTGAAGGATGTCTGTGTTGTTGTAGGATGTCTGTGTTGTTGTCTGTTCATCACTTGGTCTTTCGTGCCTGAGTAACCATGGATTAGTTTTTTTGGTGAATGTTGATTAAGTTCGCATCTTCATTGCACACGGACAACTCCATCAGTGCTCCGATTCTCTTCCTTTAGATCACACAAGGAGGGTTCTTCAGACACGTGCAGCAACGAAAAATCCAAACCTCTCTTTATTCTTCAACTTTTCACCCCTCAAGGAGCATAGGCCTTCAACAACCTCATGCCCATGTCTTCCTGTCCCGTGCCATCCTCTCAGTCTCCTGTTCTCTTCTCCGTGTATTTTTTTGGCCTGCTTCTCCCTCTCTTACCCTGGGGATTCCAAAACAGGAACTGGCTAGTAATGCTAACAACAGGATCTACCAGTATGTGTCCTATCTATATCCCAGTATGTGTCTTATCTATCTCCCAGTATGTGTCCTATCTATCTCCCAGTATGTGTCCTATCTATCTCCCAGTATGTGTCCTATCTATCTCGCAGTATGTGTCCTATCTATCTCCATCGTCTTCTCATCCATTGTTCCACTGGCGCATGTCTGGTTCTTGCCATAGCTGGTGTTACAAACGTATATTAGCACTGAAGGCTAATTCAAAACTGTACAATCCTTCCCATTAAAATTCAAAACTGTACAATCCATCTCCTTAAAATTCAAAACAGTACAATCCATCTCATTAAAATTCAAAACAGTACAATCCATCTCATTCAAATTCAAAACTCAGTTACAATCCATTCATTCAAATTCCAAAAACAGTAACAATCCATAGCAGTAGACCATTAAAAACACTTAAGATTCTGACTGCATTAAAATTCAATGCTGTACAATCCATCTCATTAAAATTCAATGCTGTACAATCCATCTCATTAAAATTCAATGCTGTACAATCCATCTCATTAAAATTCAAAACAGTACAATCCATCTCATTAAAATTCAAAACAGTACAATCCAATTCATTAACATTCAAAACAGTACAATCCGTCTCATTAAAATTCAAAACTGTACAATCCATCTCATTCAAATTCAAAACTGTACAATCCATCTCATTCAAATTCAAAACAGTACAATCCATCTCATTAAAATTCAAAACAGTACAATCCATCTCATTAAAATTCAATACTGTACAATCCATCTCATTAAAATTCAAAACAGTACAATCCATCTCATTAAAATTCAATACTGTACAATCCATATCATTAAATTCAAAACTGTACAATCCACCTCATTAAAATTCAAAACAGTACAATCCATCTCATTAAAATTCAAAACAGTACAATGGATCATCTCAATTAAATTCAATAGCTGTACAAATACCATCTCATTAAAATTCAAAACAGTACAATCCAATTCATTAAAATTCAAAACAGTACAATCCATCTCATTAAAATTCAATACTGTACAATCCATCTCATTAAAATTCAGAACAGTACAATCCATCTCATTAAAATAAAAAAACAGGTATAAAATATTGATATCGTCTAATCGTGATATTTCTTTGATTGATTCCAGAATCTTCCAGGCAGCTCATTTTAAACATTAAATGGTAACGGCAAGGTCATTCTAAGCAGATACCGCAGAGGGGGAGTGAAGTGTTAGAGATGTCACCTCTACTTAGTCTTAGCTTTATGAGATTTGGTGACCAGTTCCCTTCCTCGCTATTTTTACATTCTGTAACTCAAGAGCAGAGTTGGGTGCCTATTTTTACATTCTGTAACTCAAGAGCAGAGTTGGGTGCCTTAATACCACTTAAATTAAGAGACATAGACAGATGTCAACAATTACATGAAGGAAGACATAAGCCACGGGCATAAAGAAGACGCATGAAGACCGCGACCAGACAGTACAGGCCATGAAGGCTGTGCGTGTATTTGTTGAAGCCCTGTGCTCCACCAGGAACTGAAAGGTAAATATGATGACGTGTGCAGTATGTTGAAAGAGTTCGGTCAAATGAACAAATAGAAACAGATGTGAAGAGATTAAGGAAGCGACCTACCAACCAACGCCCCAGCTCAGGCACGGATCCATGTCTGTCAAGATCAAGCGCTCTTCTCTCTTCAAGTAACACGCTTGGTGGGGTAGGCGATGTCCCACCACAACTTCCTGTCTCCAGTACTGTTTATCGATATTTTTTTTTTCACATCTCCTCTTGCCATGACGTCAAGATGTTCCGTATTTTCTCTCTTTATCGTCCTCTGTCTGTTTTTTTCCCCCCTTTAATCCTTTCTGTTGTCACGGTATATTCCAGCTTCGTTCGTATCATAAGATACCCGAAGTGGACTACATACTTCTAAACTGAGAAATAAGCGTGCATTCAGGACATCCTCATTAGTCTTTTTAGCTGTCCATGGTATGCTATGGACCCCCTGAAGGAAAGCGAAAGAGAGGCAGACCAAAAACAACTTGGTGGAGACCTGTGGAGGTCGAGATGCAAAGAATGGACCTGAGCTGGGTCACTGACAGCTAAGGATCAAAGAAGAAGACGTTATTTGTAACATTCTTCTGTAAAACCACATATCTGTGACCTCTAGTGGTTCTCCTACTTGTTTAAGAGCTGTCCATAACTCCCTTCCTTGCAACTGTTAAAGAACGCGTTTGCACGCTAAATCTTTCCTATCAGCGTCAGACACGGTCCCCGTCTGAAGGAATGACAGCAAGATCATAGCGCCTGAGATGAGTTGTCTCAAATAGGCCGCCAATGTTACCGTGAGATAAAATGAGAAATGACGAAATTCGTGGTAAGAGCATCATACTCAGGGTTTATAGAGAAACAGAGAATTAAACATTGAGGACATCTCAGAATTAAGCTTAAAAAGGTTCCGTTACACGTCTTCAGTAGCAGAAAATATAGTTACAGACAAGTGAGTTTGTTATGAATTCTCAGGAAAACGATGGACAGATCCGGATCAAATCTCCAGAATGTCGATTATTTCTTTTACTTTTCTGTTGTATAATGTCTGTCTGTCTGTCTTTCTGTCTGCCTTTCTTTCTTTCCTTCCTTCTTTCTTCCTTTCCATTCTTCTTTCTTTCTATCCATCTTCCTTTCTTTCCTCCTTTCTTTCTTTCTTTCCTTCTTCTTTCTTTCTTTCGTTCTTTCTTTCTTTTTATTCTTCTTTCTTTCTCTATATTCATCTTTCTTTCCTTTGTTTTCTTTTCTTCTTTCCTTCTTTCTTTCTTACTTTCTATCCTTCTTTCTTTCTTTCCTTCCTTCCTTTGTTCTTTCTTTCTTCCTTTCTTTCTATCCTTTTTCTTTCTTTCTTTCTTATTTTCTTTCCATCTTTCTGCCTTTCCTTCTACTCTTCTTTCTTTCTATCCATCTTCTTTCTTTCCACTCTTCTTTCTTTCTATCCATCTGATAAGGTTGATAACGTTGGATTTTTATTCCCGTTAATGATATCCACCAAAAGATAGATATAAGTGGATGGAAGCAGACATCATCATCATCATCAGTTGATAAGATCTCTATGGTGTTGTTTGCTCCACTGTAGTGTATGGAATGTCAACTTGACCTACGCAGTGGTGTGTAGACATGGATTGAGTGTATAATGTGCGAATGATAATAAAGGTTCGTGGTGTTGACAAAAAATGTTCTTTTCTCACACTCATGTATGGCTGGAAGTCATCGACACCAACGACTGTGTACCTTTTCTAAAGTTTAATTGGACGTACACACTCGACAGCACAGATAGTGACAAATCACAGGTTGCCATAATACATCATAATACAGTGGATAAATGGTCTTGCAATGTTACATGGGCACTCATGTAGAATAAGTGTATAATGGACTGTCAGTAGCCAAGCACTCAGTATCGCCCATACATATATCATCTGACTTCACTGACTGGGCACGTCAGCTTATAAACAATATTTCAGATGGCTTCTAAACCTAATCTCGTCTAGCGACGATTCTTCAACATAATGTTCAGCACATATTTTTCCATATAATAATATTGAACCGCTAATAACGGGTTCTCATGTGTAGCAGTGATCTCTGGACTAAACAAGCGATAATACGGGCATCCCTTTTCTCTTCTTGAAAGTCACTACATGTTTTGGTTCCAAGATGGCTTCACTCGTGAGCTGTCACTCACGTTTGGATACAGATAATGAATCTGTCCTAAAGTTAGTCATTCATAAAACATTTCATTGCTCTGTAGATTTGATCATGAACAATTGACTGCAATCTACAGGATATAGTGCTGCTAGGAATCGAAGTCGTTTTCATCGAGTCAAATATATTCTCTTAGACATTCAAATCGTAACTATCGAAAATGGTGGCTTCGATCGAGAGTTCATAAGAGTATCTTTGATTACCTTGGTAGAGGAAATATGAAACTGCCATTCCTTGGCAATACGACTAAACACTGGGGTAAAGCATACACGATAGGTTTAGACGACTATCACCTTCCCCACAAATACTGAGATCACTTTTTCCCCGGCGACAGGCCCACATGGAAAACACACAGTCCCTATCAGGACGAAGCCAAATCACACCACACTCTAGCGACACATCCGCCGAATAGCCTTCGACCTCTCTAGAGACAACAGAACATATAGTTCGACTTAGATATGTAAAGATATACAGATATAAGACAGACTCGTCCTACTCAGACAAACAATACACATAAATTCAGGCCATAGATATTCTGAAGCAAGAACAATCTATTATTACCCAAACAACGAATAAATCGCAGTAAAATGGATTTATCCGCGGAGTTTGATCGAAAGAGCCGACACAACTTTCAAGGGAAGTAACTCAATAATGACTTTCCCTTAAGCACTAAAAAAATTACCTATGTATAATATTGTAAGATATCAAAGACTGCACGTAACAGTCTTACCACACCTCCCGGGAAAAAAAAAATGGAACTTTTTTTTTTTTTTTTTTTGAAATACATCTAGGAGCAACGTACAATAGGCTCACAACGCATGAATAATGCGCAGATGAAAATATCAGGAATACCTATAACGCCTAATATGAGGCTAAGTCGACTTATGGAGCGACTGGTGAGAATGTGTCTCATAAACTGAGAGAAATTATTTCTCTACAAGTATATTTTTCCAGGAAGGTGTCATCAAAGTATAATACAATTCTGGCAATTACACAATGCCTAAAAAATTCATATCATCATTTCGCATTAGATATCTTAAATTTATGATTTATGAAGAAAAAAATCATCAAAGCACAGCGGTGAATAAACATCAATGAACCGCTATGTAGTGATACAATCATTATATTATTAAATTACAAATGTGTATCTATCATGATATAGAAAAGGAACTACTATAGAACTAGACATATCAAGAAGTCTAAGCCCTAATAGTTATGTGGAATCATGTGGGCATCTTGACAGAATGTCTGCCATCACATTATCTGATCCACGAATAGCTCGCACAGAGAAATGAAAAGGTTGAAGAGCAATTGCATATCGAGTAGACCTCGAGCTCTTCAAATTCTTACTCTGTATAGCAGTAAGAGCTTTTTGGTCGGTTTCTACTATGAAATGTGCGCCTAGAAGGAATCTCTGTAGTTTGAGGATCGACCAAACCATAGCTAATAGCTCACGGTCTAAAACCGAATAATTCCTTTCTGCCGCATTAAGTTTTCTGGAAATATACATTACAGGATGCAGAGTTCCAGAGTACTCTTGCATTAGTGCCGCTCCAATCCCAGTGGATGAAGCGTCACTACGAAGAACGAATGTCTTATCTTTAGTGGGTAGCACTAAAATAGGTGGTGTTGAAAACAGTGTTTTAATCTTATCCAGAGAGCATTGGCATTCCTGAGACCAGTGGACCACATTAGGCGAACCTTTCTTTAGAAGTGTTGAGAGAGGTGCCATGATAGAGGATAGATTCTGAATGAATCTGCCATAAAATTGAATAAGACCTAACAGACTTCTCACCTGTTTTTTTAGTCTTAGGGATTGAGATGTTAAGTATCTTACTAGTATTATGGTCCTCTGTCTTTAGGAAACCATGACCAACTCGGTGGCCTAGGAAAGAAATTTCGCTAAAACCAATATAGGCTTTAGAGGGTTTCGCTGTCAGGTTGTGCTCACGCAAAGTAGACAGCAATTCATCTAACCCTGAATAGTGATCTTCCCAAGTATCGCTGAAAAGACAGATGTCGTCTAGATATGCAATGACATCTGACCGATAAGATAGGATTCGGCGCATCATGCGTACGAATGTAGCTGGTGCGTTCATAAGACCGAAAGGCATAAAATTCCATTGGAACAAACCTCTAGGTGTTGAAAAAGCCGTGAGAGGTTTGGCGCGTTCAGATAAAGGAACTTGCCAATATCCTTTAGACAAATCAAGTTTAGTGAAAAAATGAGATTTGGAGAGTCGAGTAAGTAGCTCTTCCAGTAAAGGCATAGGTTCGGCATCGAACTTAGTTACTTGATTCAATTTTCGATAGTCAACGCAAAGACGTATGTTATTGTCTTTTTTACGCACAATAACCATCGGCGAAGAATATGCAGAGGTGGATGGTTCGATTATTTTCAAATCTATCATCTCATCCAACTCTTTCTCGACCTGTGCTTGAAAATGTATAGGTATAGGATAAGGTCTAATCCTAATAGGAGTATGGTCAGTTAGAACAATGTCATGTTGAATGACATTCGTTTGTCCAGGGATGTCAGTGAGTACATCCTGAAATGTTTGCAACATAGTTGAAACTTGTCGCTGTTCTCCTAGAGACAAATCAGGAGAGACAGTAACGTTCTTCCATGATTCACTGGAATGAAGTGGGATCATTGGAAGAGGAAGATTTACATCTGAAAAACTTGTTTCCTCATCCTGTATCACGGACAGTGATGAGTAATGACCATGTGGTACTGGAGAATTGTCCGTTGCTTGGAAAATGGGTTGCAAATAATCCGGACGTTCATGGAATTCAGTAAGCATATTGATGTGGAAGGTTTTATGCTTCCCATCAATATCGACAATATAGTCGACATCGGAAATTTTCGATATTATATCGTACGGACCTTTCCAAGAAATAAGTAATCTGTTTTCCCTACAAGGTAGTAATACAAATGCTTTGTCACCAGGACAAAGTTGTCGTAAGCATCTCTTCTTATTGGCAAATTGCCTTGCCTTCTGTTTCGCAAATTCAGAAGAAGAAGTTGCTAATTTGCATGCTTCGATAATCTTTTGTCTCAACGCGATGACATATTCGTAGGATGACTTTGTGTCATCGTCAATATTGTCAGATGTTATGAGATCGTGAAGCAACGACATAGGGCCACGCGGACGCGCGCCAAAGACGAGTTCAAAGGGAGAAAATCCCGTATGTTCATTGGGTACCTCTCTGTAAGCGAAGAGGGCCGCAGGTAAAACTCTGTCCCAGTCCTGAGGATGATCCTCAGTTATCTTCCCCAGTAAGTTTTTAAGTGTTCTATTAAGGCGTTCGACCATACCATTAGACATTGGATGGTAGATACTACTTAAAGATCTATCTATCTGCAGAGTAGACATTACTTGAGACATGGTATCTGATATTAGTTGGGTGCCATGGTCTGACAATATCTCTCCGGGGAACCCCAGACGAGAAAATATAAGCCAAAGAGCATCTGCAATATCAGCAGTAGTAATGCTCTTCAGAGGAATAGCCTCTGGCCAACGTGTGCACATATCAACACACGTCAAGATAAACTGATGTCCTCTGGCAGACTTGATCTTAAATGGACCAATTATGTCTATGGCCATTTTTTGGAACGGCCGAATAGGAATGTCCGCCGCCTGAATGGGTGCAGCATGCCGTGGACCTTTGGATTTAACTTCCTGACATACTTTACAAGATCGACAATAAATCCGTATGTCCTTGTTTACCAATGGCCAAAAGAAAGCCACAAGGACTCTTGACTTAGTACGGGAAAAACCCATGTGTCCAGCACACTGAGAGTCGTGAGCGTGCTGCAAAATTTTAACTCTCAAATTCTTGGGAACCAGGATTTGAGAATGACTTGACGTAATGGAGTCTTGAACCATACGTACAAGTACGCCATTCTTCTTTGTAATCCACGATTTACGACTTGTGTCTTTATTCGGATCACCTTTAGTTGCAAGAATGAAGAATTTCTTCAGAGTGGGATCATCTTCTTGCTGTTTTATAAACGAGTCACGAGAAATTACCAAGGGATTATCTTGGTTATGCACTTCATTATTTTCAATAGATGAAGTTTGAGGCATATTAAGAGCCTGAGCTCTAGTGACTACAGCGTTAGCAATCTGCATGTTTTGCCTTTCCCACGTGGAAATTTGTTGCGGAGTGCATTCTTTGACTCCATGAATGCGACCGATGATGAGGTCAGCGATCGGATTCGGAAGAAGACATGCGTGTACATCTCCTGTAAAGAAAGGAGTAGCAATCCTAATGATAGCAGTAGAGTATTTCTCTAATGTGCCGCCAAATGTTACACATTTGACTACTTGTCCAGTGGCACGGGAAGGATCTACGAGTGACTGCCTAACACCAATTGTGGTGCATCCAGAATCAAATAGCACAGAGACTGGATTGTTATTCACTAAACCCTTATGTAAGACAAGAGAACCTCTTCCATCATGCGCGACTGATGCTGGAAGAGCAGGAAGAGGATGGCCACAGCTTAAAGTAGACACTGTGGTTGGCTCAAATAGCGTTTTGCATTGGGGGCACTGAGATGCTCTCCCAAAATCAAAAGCGGCACATGCCATATTACTAGCATCATTATTATCTTTACTCTGTTTATAGGCTTCATTGGACTCTTGTTGTGCAGAGTTTGCCTGAAAATGTGGTTTATGTCTTTTGTATTGAGATCTACCTCGGTTATTATCACCTCTGTAGTTATTGTTACCTCTATTGTAACCCCTATTTGGGTTTGAGTCATAGTTCCCTTGGTTACCATTATCATATTCATTATAATGAGTATCTCTGTAATTATGATCTTGTTGACTCCAAGACGGATAACCCTGATAGTTTCTATAATTACTTCCTCTACGGAAATTCCTATAATTATGACCACCCCTGTGTCGAGAGCTATCAGGTCGTCTCCAGTTCTTTGAAGAAGAACCCTGAAATGATTGGTTACCTTGGTTTTGATAACTATTATGGTTACCTTTTTTATCAAATCTGTTTTGAGGTCCCTGAAATCTGTGTGAATAATTGGGATTGTATGGTGTTGCTGAAGCAACTGGCATACTCTCCTTAATCTTAGTGTTGCCAAAAGTCACGTCGGGGTGTGCAGTGACATATTGGGAACAATATTCTTCCATTTCTTTTAGAGATTTGGGTTTACGCTCATGTATAAATTCAAGGAAAGGTTTGTTCACACATGACATAATCTTATCTCTGAGCAACAAATCCATAAGTCCTTCATACGTTTTTTTCTGTTTTGGAAAGCTCAATCCAACGATCAACTGTGAGACGTGCCTTTGCAGTGAATTCTGAGAATTCTACACCCGTCTCAGGCACCATCGTTTTAAATAAAAGGCGATAGCCTTCCTCACTTAGCTGATATTTTTTTATCAAAGCCGCCCTAATGACATCATAATTATCCTTATCTGCTTCTCCTACAAGGCATAATCTAGTCAAAGATTCACCTTTCAAGTTTTCTGATAATTGATTAGCGTATTGTGATTTATCCACATTATGTGTACGACAAGAACGTTCAAATCTATCCAGCCAGAATGTAATATCGTCACTGGACTGATTGAACGGTGGAACCTTAACCTTGTAAGTAGAAGGTTTACCATTACCACTAGATGCCTGATTAACATTACTCATACTTGTCAATCTCAATTTCTCTAACTCAAATTCATGTTCTCTTATTGCTTTTTTCTCTTCAGCATCTAATCTTTTTTGTTCAGCCTCCCTGTCTAATCTTTTTTGTTCAGCTTCCCTGTCTAATCTTTTTTGTTCAGCTTCACTGTCTAATCTTTTTTGTTCCGCAGCAGCTTCTCTTTCTAATTTTTTTTGTTCAGCTTCACTGTCTAATCTTTTTTGTTCCGCAGCAGCTTCTCTTTCTAATTTTTTTTTGTTCAGCTGCAGCTTCTCTTTCTAATTTTTTTTGTTCAGCTTCAAATCTCCTTTCCTCCACCTGCATCTGCAATTTCTTTTGTTCAGCAGCAGCCTCAGCTTCTCTTTCTAATCTTTTCTCTTCCGCCATAGCTTTTCTTTCTTCTGCAGCTAATCTTTTCTCTTCTGCAGCTAATGCTTTGTCATATTGAGCAACTGCCCATTGTTCTAATTGTTGACCAGTCTTATCAAGGGCTTTCCCTTGTGTAATGAAGTATTCTAATGTAGCCATGATGTCTAACAATAATACTAATCACCTGAATCAATAATAATACCACAAGTTCTCAATGACTTGATTAATCAGTATACTATCCCAATATCTGTGGGTCACAAGCCTTTAATAAGGTCTTGTATAATAGTAATAATAATCAGGTACTGGTTTATACCATAATCCAAGTGCAGTGCACAGGCAATTGTGTCTTATGAAATATACCTATATAAAACATATGTCAACCAACAGAATACATAAAGTACAAATAGGACTGACAATACAAGAACGTTTGCAGAAATCAAAATAAATCAAATAGGGAAATCAATGAAAATAATCACTGAATCTGCAAAGAATAACAACACAAATGACGTCACAATATATGAATATAAATTGAGAATAGAACTGAAAGATAGAAAAGGTTAGACCAACAAATTACAAACAAATCAAAACAAAACTAAAGAACAAAGAAATATTACAAAAATAACAATAATTACAGACTTCACAGCTAACACAAAAGCAACAGTTGTCGCAGCAAATTTTCAATCAAGAAAATTGCACCTATAGAAAACGCCCACAACGGACCCTCTATGACGTGGGATATTCTGTTGTGAGGACGCCGCCCAACCTTAAACACAACCCGCTGACATAGAAACTAACATACTATACAAACAAATAACATGTAAACATAAATATATATAAATTATGTGTATGATAGTATGTGTTGCAAAATAGGCTCAGTCTTACAGTAATGGCAAAGTTATTTTTATGAAAACAAACAAACTGCCACTTTATTCAATTAAACATTCTGGCCTTAAATATTAAAGTTCATATATGGAAAACAAGAAGATCCATCGATGAAAATAGGACTTCTTAGTTCACTCATACTGTCTTCCTGTTAACATTGACAAGAATTGATCCAACTGTTCTGTGAAACTCTATAATGTCTAATGTAAAAAATGTCAACAACGCTGACCTACATACTGCATTCACCTGACAGGTCACGTGACGAAGTGTTGACAAAGAGCAAACCAATACTGCAAGTGTGTCGTATCAGCCACAGGAAACGGTCTGGTATCGGTAATCTGTTGACTTCTGAACTTCTGCGAGGTCAAACCCAGAAAGCTGGTCCACCAGTTGATAAGGTTGATAACGTTGGATTTTTATTCCCGTTAATGATATCCACCAAAAGATAGATATAAGTGGATGGAAGCAGACATCATCATCATCATCAGTTGATAAGATCTCTATGGTGTTGTTTGCTCCACTGTAGTGTATGGAATGTCAACTTGACCTACGCAGTGGTGTGTAGACATGGATTGAGTGTATAATGTGCGAATGATGATAAAGGTTCGTGGTGTTGACAAAAAATGTTCTTTTCTCACACTCATGTATGGCTGGAAGTCATCGACACCAACGACTGTGTACCTTTTCTAAAGTTTAATTGGACGTACACACTCGACAGCACAGATAGTGACAAATCACAGGTTGCCATAATACATCATAGTACAGTGGATAAATGGTCTTGCAATGTTACATGGGCACTCATGTAGAATAAGTGTATAATGGACTGTCAGTAGCCAAGCACTCAGTATCGCCCATACATATATCATCTGACTTCACTGACTGAGCACGTCAGCTTATAAACAATATTTCAGATGGCTTCTAAACCTAATCTCGTCTAGCGACGATTCTTCAACATAATGTTCAGCACATATTTTTCCATATAATAATATTGAACCGCTAATAACGGGTTCTCATGTGTAGCAGTGATCTCTGGACTAAACAAGCGATAATACGGGCATCCCTTTTCTCTTCTTGAAAGTCACTACATGTTTTGGTTCCAAGATGGCTTCACTCGTGAGCTGTCACTCACGTTTGGATACAGATAATGAATCTGTCCTAAAGTTAGTCATTCATAAAACATTTCATTGCTCTGTAGATTTGATCATGAACAATTGACTGCAATCTACAGGATATAGTGCTGCTAGGAATCGAAGTCGTTTTCATCGAGTCAAATATATTCTCTTAGACATTCAAATCGTAACTATCGAAAATGGTGGCTTCGATCGAGAGTTCATAAGAGTATCTTTGATTACCTTGGTAGAGGAAATATGAAACTGCCATTCCTTGGCAATACGACTAAACACTGGGGTAAAGCATACACGATAGGTTTAGACGACTATCACCTTCCCCACAAATACTGAGATCACTTTTTCCCCGGCGACAGGCCGACATGGAAAACACACAGTCCCTATCAGGACGAAGCCAAATCACACCACACTCTAGCGACACATCCGCCGAATAGCCTTCGACCTCTCTAGAGACAACAGAACATATAGTTCGACTTAGATATGTAAAGATATACAGATATAAGACAGACTCGTCCTACTCAGACAAACAATACACATAAATTCAGGCCATAGATATTCTGAAGCAAGAACAATCTATTATTACCCAAACAACGAATAAATCGCAGTAAAATGGATTTATCCGCGGAGTTTGATCGAAAGAGCCGACACAACTTTCAAGGGAAGTAACTCAATAATGACTTTCCCTTAAGCACTAAAAAATTACCTATGTATAATATTGTAAGATATCAAAGACTGCACGTAACAGTCTTACCACACCTCCCGGGAAAAAAAAAATGGAACATTTTTTTTTTTTTTTGAAATACATCTAGGAGCAACGTACAATAGGCTCACAACGCATGAATAATGCGCAGATGAAAATATCAGGAATACCTATAACGCCTAATATGAGGCTAAGTCGACTTATGGAGCGACTGGTGAGAATGTGTCTCATAAACTGAGAGAAATTATTTCTCTACAAGTATATTTTTCCAGGAAGGTGTCATCAAAGTATAATACAATTCTGGCAATTACACAATGCCTAAAAAATTCATATCATCATTTCGAATTAGATATCTTAAATTTATGATTTATAAAAAAAAAATCATCAAAGCACAGCGGTGAATAAACATCAATGAACCGCTATGTAGTGATACAATCATTATATTATTAAATTACAAATGTGTATCTATCATGATATAGAAAAGGAACTACTATAGAACTAGACATATCAAGAAGTCTAAGCCCTAATAGTTATGTGGAATCATGTGGGCATCTTGACAGAATGTCTGCCATCACATTATCTGATCCACGAATAGCTCGCACAGAGAAATGAAAAGGTTGAAGAGCAATTGCATATCGAGTAGACCTCGAGCTCTTCAAATTCTTACTCTGTATAGCAGTAAGAGCTTTTTGGTCGGTTTCTACTATGAAATGTGCGCCTAGAAGGAATCTCTGTAGTTTGAGGATCGACCAAACCATAGCTAATAGCTCACGGTCTAAAACCGAATAATTCCTTTCTGCCGCATTAAGTTTTCTGGAAATATACATTACAGGATGCAGAGTTCCAGAGTACTCTTGCATTAGTGCCGCTCCAATCCCAGTGGATGAAGCGTCACTACGAAGAACGAATGTCTTATCTTTAGTGGGTAGCACTAAAATAGGTGGTGTTGAAAACAGTGTTTTAATCTTATCCAGAGAGCATTGGCATTCCTGAGACCAGTGGACCACATTAGGCGAACCTTTCTTTAGAAGTGTTGAGAGAGGTGCCATGATAGAGGATAGATTCTGAATGAATCTGCCATAAAATTGAATAAGACCTAACAGACTTCTCACCTGTTTTAGTCTTAGGGATTGAGATGTTAAGTATCTTACTAGTATTATGGTCCTCTGTCTTTAGGAAACCATGACCAACTCGGTGGCCTAGGAAAGAAATTTCGCTAAAACCAATATAGGCTTTAGAGGGTTTCGCTGTCAGGTTGTGCTCACGCAAAGTAGACAGCAATTCATCTAACCCCGAATAGTGATCTTCCCAAGTATCGCTGAAAAGACAGATGTCGTCTAGATATGCAATGACATCTGACCGATAAGATAGGATTCGGCGCATCATGCGTACGAATGTAGCTGGTGCGTTCATAAGACCGAAAGGCATAAAATTCCATTGGAACAAACCTCTAGGTGTTGAAAAAGCCGTGAGAGGTTTGGCGCGTTCAGATAAAGGAACTTGCCAATATCCTTTAGACAAATCAAGTTTAGTGAAAAAATGAGATTTGGAGAGTCGAGTAAGTAGCTCTTCCAGTAAAGGCATAGGTTCGGCATCGAACTTAGTTACTTGATTCAATTTTCGATAGTCAACGCAAAGACGTATGTTATTGTCTTTTTTACGCACAATAACCATCGGCGAAGAATATGCAGAGGTGGATGGTTCGATTATTTTCAAATCTATCATCTCATCCAACTCTTTCTCGACCTGTGCTTGAAAATGTATAGGTATAGGATAAGGTCTAATCCTAATAGGAGTATGGTCAGTTAGAACAATGTCATGTTGAATGACATTCGTTTGTCCAGGGATGTCAGTGAGTACATCCTGAAATGTTTGCAACATAGTTGAAACTTGTCGCTGTTCTCCTAGAGACAAATCAGGAGAGACAGTAACGTTCTTCCATGATTCACTGGAATGAAGTGGGATCATTGGAAGAGGAAGATTTACATCTGAAAAACTTGTTTCCTCATCCTGTATCACGGACAGTGATGAGTAATGACCATGTGGTACTGGAGAATTGTCCGTTGCTTGGAAAATGGGTTGCAAATAATCCGGACGTTCATGGAATTCAGTAAGCATATTGATGTGGAAGGTTTTATGCTTCCCATCAATATCGACAATATAGTCGACATCGGAAATTTTCGATATTATATCGTACGGACCTTTCCAAGAAATAAGTAATCTGTTTTCCCTACAAGGTAGTAATACAAATGCTTTGTCACCAGGACAAAGTTGTCGTAAGCATCTCTTCTTATTGGCAAATTGCCTTGCCTTCTGTTTCGCAAATTCAGAAGAAGAAGTTGCTAATTTGCATGCTTCGATAATCTTTTGTCTCAACGCGATGACATATTCGTAGGATGACTTTGTGTCATCGTCAATATTGTCAGATGTTATGAGATCGTGAAGCAACGACATAGGGCCACGCGGACGCGCGCCAAAGACGAGTTCAAAGGGAGAAAATCCCGTATGTTCATTGGGTACCTCTCTGTAAGCGAAGAGGGCCGCAGGTAAAACTCTGTCCCAGTCCTGAGGATGATCCTCAGTTATCTTCCCCAGTAAGTTTTTAAGTGTTCTATTAAGGCGTTCGACCATACCATTAGACATTGGATGGTAGATACTACTTAAAGATCTATCTATCTGCAGAGTAGACATTACTTGAGACATGGTATCTGATATTAGTTGGGTGCCATGGTCTGACAATATCTCTCCGGGGAACCCCAGACGAGAAAATATAAGCCAAAGAGCATCTGCAATATCAGCAGTAGTAATGCTCTTCAGAGGAATAGCCTCTGGCCAACGTGTGCACATATCAACACACGTCAAGATAAACTGATGTCCTCTGGCAGACTTGATCTTAAATGGACCAATTATGTCTATGGCCATTTTTTGGAACGGCCGAATAGGAATGTCCGCCGCCTGAATGGGTGCAGCATGCCGTGGACCTTTGGATTTAACTTCCTGACATACTTTACAAGATCGACAATAAATCCGTATGTCCTTGTTTACCAATGGCCAAAAGAAAGCCGCAAGGACTCTTGACTTAGTACGGGAAAAACCCATGTGTCCAGCACACTGAGAGTCGTGAGCGTGCTGCAAAATTTTAACTCTCAAATTCTTGGGAACCAGGATTTGAGAATGACTTGACGTAATGGAGTCTTGAACCATACGTACAAGTACGCCATTCTTCTTTGTAATCCACGATTTACGACTTGTGTCTTTATTCGGATCACCTTTAGTTGCAAGAATGAAGAATTTCTTCAGAGTGGGATCATCTTCTTGCTGTTTTATAAACGAGTCACGAGAAATTACCAAGGGATTATCTTGGTTATGCACTTCATTATTTTCAATAGATGAAGTTTGAGGCATATTAAGAGCCTGAGCTCTAGTGACTACAGCGTTAGCAATCTGCATGTTTTGCCTTTCCCACGTGGAAATTTGTTGCGGAGTGCATTCTTTGACTCCATGAATGCGACCGATGATGAGGTCAGCGATCGGATTCGGAAGAAGACATGCGTGTACATCTCCTGTAAAGAAAGGAGTAGCAATCCTAATGATAGCAGTAGAGTATTTCTCTAATGTGCCGCCAAATGTTACACATTTGACTACTTGTCCAGTGGCACGGGAAGGATCTACGAGTGACTGCCTAACACCAATTGTGGTGCATCCAGAATCAAATAGCACAGAGACTGGATTGTTATTCACTAAACCCTTATGTAAGACAAGAGAACCTCTTCCATCATGCGCGACTGATGCTGGAAGAGCAGGAAGAGGATGGCCACAGCTTAAAGTAGACACTGTGGTTGGCTCAAATAGCGTTTTGCATTGGGGGCACTGAGATGCTCTCCCAAAATCAAAAGCGGCACATGCCATATTACTAGCATCATTATTATCTTTACTCTGTTTATAGGCTTCATTGGACTCTTGTTGTGCAGAGTTTGCCTGAAAATGTGGTTTATGTCTTTTGTATTGAGATCTACCTCGGTTATTATCACCTCTGTAGTTATTGTTACCTCTATTGTAACCCCTATTTGGGTTTGAGTCATAGTTCCCTTGGTTACCATTATCATATTCATTATAATGAGTATCTCTGTAATTATGATCTTGTTGACTCCAAGACGGATAACCCTGATAGTTTCTATAATTACTTCCTCTACGGAAATTCCTATAATTATGACCACCCCTGTGTCGAGAGCTATCAGCTCGTCTCCAGTTCTTTGAAGAAGAACCCTGAAATGATTGGTTACCTTGGTTTTGATAACTATTATGGTTACCTTTTTTATCAAATCTGTTTTGAGGTCCCTGAAATCTGTGTGAATAATTGGGATTGTATGGTGTTGCTGAAGCAACTGGCATACTCTCCTTAATCTTAGTGTTGCCAAAAGTCACGTCGGGGTGTGCAGTGACATATTGGGAACAATATTCTTCCATTTCTTTTAGAGATTTGGGTTTACGCTCATGTATAAATTCAAGGAAAGGTTTGTTCACACATGACATAATCTTATCTCTGAGCAACAAATCCATAAGTCCTTCATACGTTTTTTCTGTTTTGGAAAGCTCAATCCAACGATCAACTGTGAGACGTGCCTTTGCAGTGAATTCTGAGAATTCTACACCCGTCTCAGGCACCATCGTTTTAAATAAAAGGCGATAGCCTTCCTCACTTAGCTGATATTTTTTTATCAAAGCCGCCCTAATGACATCATAATTATCCTTATCTGCTTCTCCTACAAGGCATAATCTAGTCAAAGATTCACCTTTCAAGTTTTCTGATAATTGATTAGCGTATTGTGATTTATCCACATTATGTGTACGACAAGAACGTTCAAATCTATCCAGCCAGAATGTAATATCGTCACTGGACTGATTGAACGGTGGAACCTTAACCTTGTAAGTAGAAGGTTTACCATTACCACTAGATGCCTGATTAACATTACTCATACTTGTCAATCTCAATTTCTCTAACTCAAATTCATGTTCTCTTATTGCTTTTTTCTCTTCAGCATCTAATCTTTTTTGTTCAGCCTCCCTGTCTAATCTTTTTTGTTCAGCTTCCCTGTCTAATCTTTTTTGTTCAGCTTCACTGTCTAATCTTTTTTGTTCCGCAGCAGCTTCTCTTTCTAATTTTTTTTGTTCAGCTTCACTGTCTAATCTTTTTTGTTCCGCAGCAGCTTCTCTTTCTAATTTTTTTTGTTCAGCTGCAGCTTCTCTTTCTAATTTTTTTTGTTCAGCTTCAAATCTCCTTTCCTCCACCTGCATCTGCAATTTCTTTTGTTCAGCAGCAGCCTCAGCTTCTCTTTCTAATCTTTTCTCTTCCGCCATAGCTTTTCTTTCTTCTGCAGCTAATCTTTTCTCTTCTGCAGCTAATGCTTTGTCATATTGAGCAACTGCCCATTGTTCTAATTGTTGACCAGTCTTATCAAGGGCTTTCCCTTGTGTAATGAAGTATTCTAATGTAGCCATGATGTCTAACAATAATACTAATCACCTGAATCAATAATAATACCACAAGTTCTCAATGACTTGATTAATCAGTATACTATCCCAATATCTGTGGGTCACAAGCCTTTAATAAGGTCTTGTATAATAGTAATAATAATCAGGTACTGGTTTATACCATAATCCAAGTGCAGTGCACAGGCAATTGTGTCTTATGAAATATACCTATATAAAACATATGTCAACCAACAGAATACATAAAGTACAAATAGGACTGACAATACAAGAACGTTTGCAGAAATCAAAATAAATCAAATAGGGAAATCAATGAAAATAATCACTGAATCTGCAAAGAATAACAACACAAATGACGTCACAATATATGAATATAAATTGAGAATAGAACTGAAAGATAGAAAAGGTTAGACCAACAAATTACAAACAAATCAAAACAAAACTAAAGAACAAAGAAATATTACAAAAATAACAATAATTACAGACTTCACAGCTAACACAAAAGCAACAGTTGTCGCAGCAAATTTTCAATCAAGAAAATTGCACCTATAGAAAACGCCCACAACGGACCCTCTATGACGTGGGATATTCTGTTGTGAGGACGCCGCCCAACCTTAAACACAACCCGCTGACATAGAAACTAACATACTATACAAACAAATAACATGTAAACATAAATATATATAAATTATGTGTATGATAGTATGTGTTGCAAAATAGGCTCAGTCTTACAGTAATGGCAAAGTTATTTTTATGAAAACAAACAAACTGCCACTTTATTCAATTAAACATTCTGGCCTTAAATATTAAAGTTCATATATGGAAAACAAGAAGATCCATCGATGAAAATAGGACTTCTTAGTTCACTCATACTGTCTTCCTGTTAACATTGACAAGAATTGATCCAACTGTTCTGTGAAACTCTATAATGTCTAATGTAAAAAATGTCAACAACGCTGACCTACATACTGCATTCACCTGACAGGTCACGTGACGAAGTGTTGACAAAGAGCAAACCAATACTGCAAGTGTGTCGTATCAGCCACAGGAAACGGTCTGGTATCGGTAATCTGTTGACTTCTGAACTTCTGCGAGGTCAAACCCAGAAAGCTGGTCCACCAGTTGATAAGGTTGATAACGTTGGATTTTTATTCCCGTTAATGATATCCACCAAAAGATAGATATAAGTGGATGGAAGCAGACATCATCATCATCATCAGTTGATAAGATCTCTATGGTGTTGTTTGCTCCACTGTAGTGTATGGAATGTCAACTTGACCTACGCAGTGGTGTGTAGACATGGATTGAGTGTATAATGTGCGAATGATGATAAAGGTTCGTGGTGTTGACAAAAAAAATGTTCTTTTCTCACACTCATGTATGGCTGGAAGTCATCGACACCAACGACTGTGTACCTTTTCTAAAGTTTAATTGGACGTACACACTCGACAGCACAGATAGTGACAAATCACAGGTTGCCATAATACATCATAATACAGTGGATAAATGGTCTTGCAATGTTACATGGGCACTCATGTAGAATAAGTGTATAATGGACTGTCAGTAGCCAAGCACTCAGTATCGCCCATACATATATCATCTGACTTCACTGACTGGGCACGTCAGCTTATAAACAATATTTCAGATGGCTTCTAAACCTAATCTCGTCTAGCGACGATTCTTCAACATAATGTTCAGCACATATTTTTCCATATAATAATATTGAACCGCTAATAACGGGTTCTCATGTGTAGCAGTGATCTCTGGACTAAACAAGCGATAATACGGGCATCCCTTTTCTCTTCTTGAAAGTCACTACATGTTTTGGTTCCAAGATGGCTTCACTCGTGAGCTGTCACTCACGTTTGGATACAGATAATGAATCTGTCCTAAAGTTAGTCATTCATAAAACATTTCATTGCTCTGTAGATTTGATCATGAACAATTGACTGCAATCTACAGGATATAGTGCTGCTAGGAATCGAAGTCGTTTTCATCGAGTCAAATATATTCTCTTAGACATTCAAATCGTAACTATCGAAAATGGTGGCTTCGATCGAGAGTTCATAAGAGTATCTTTGATTACCTTGGTAGAGGAAATATGAAACTGCCATTCCTTGGCAATACGACTAAACACTGGGGTAAAGCATACACGATAGGTTTAGACGACTATCACCTTCCCCACAAATACTGAGATCACTTTTTCCCCGGCGACAGGCCGACATGGAAAACACACAGTCCCTATCAGGACGAAGCCAAATCACACCACTCTCTAGCGACACATCCGCCGAATAGCCTTCGACCTCTCTAGAGACAACAGAACATATAGTTCGACTTAGATATGTAAAGATATACAGATATAAGACAGACTCGTCCTACTCAGACAAACAATACACATAAATTCAGGCCATAGATATTCTGAAGCAAGAACAATCTATTATTACCCAAACAACGAATAAATCGCAGTAAAATGGATTTATCCGCGGAGTTTGATCGAAAGAGCCGACACAACTTTCAAGGGAAGTAACTCAATAATGACTTTCCCTTAAGCACTAAAAAATTACCTATGTATAATATTGTAAGATATCAAAGACTGCACGTAACACCATCTTTCTTTCTTTCTTTCCTTTCTTCTTTTTTTCTTTCCTTTTTTCTTTCTTTCTTTCCGGTTTGTGGGGGCTCACCATTTACCGCTTTTCGCAATGTGTGTACAACTGACAGACCAGCGTTTGTGTCCGTGTGTTAAGACAGCGGTAGTTCTGCTGCTTCTTCGTCTTCTCCCTACACTTTCAGACGTCAACTTAAATAAATTTAAAGAAAACGGTGGTCAGTCAGAGGTTGTTGGAGTCTCCATAGAGTTTGTCCTGGTGTGGTAATGGTGACGGTCACATGTGCTCTCTCGGTTCATCATATGTTGGGCACTTTTTGCAGCAGATGTTCAGCTGTCTTTTTTATTGGTATCACAGCTACACTCGTCGGTAGTTCCGTACAAATATATAATATCGAATGTAGATTTAATAATGAAGTTTGTACTTTTCAACATATTTTATATCATGGTAATACTTAGTTTGTACTTTTCAACATATTTTATATTACGGTAATACTTAGTTTGTACTTTTCAAAATATTTTATATCATGGTAATACTTAGTTTGTACTTTTCAACATATTTTATTTCATGGTTATACTTAGTTTGTACTTTTCAACATATTTTATTTCATGATTATAATTAGATACTATGAATGTGAGTATGCTATTATTTCACTTTTACAACATTGAATTCCTTTCAATTGATGTATAAAATGAATGTGAGAATAAATGAATTCAGTATAGAAGATGAGAGAACATCAGACAGGCCTGCGTGCCCAATTTTCAACCCTTTGAAAATAGAGTTCGTTCGTTCCTTCGTTTCTATCTTTATCATAGGTTATTCAAACGGCTTAGATGGTAGGAAATGGAGAAATATGATCGCCAACGCCTTTGATCCCAATCATAAATTCCTAAGTTATGCTTTTTTTATTTTGATATTTTTATTTATATTGGGTTGTGTGCGTGTATTTTGGAATGTTTTGGCTGCTGTTGTCTTTGTGCTTAGTGGTTCGATTTGTTTACGTGTCTTTCTCTGGGCTGCCTCATGCGCCACACTGCCGGGGGACTTTCTTCTCTCTTGGATAACTGAGTTTTATTTTCTTTCGTTGACCTGTCGATATGTTTGTTGACGTTTTTGTAGATTTACGTTTCTACAAGATGGAGTAACCATGTTTGAATCATCTGTGTTAATTATTTATTTAACAAACGTCCGCTGCCCTGACAAAATTTAAAAATTGCCAAACTTACCCACCACAAAGGCACCGGGTTCGATTCACGGTCTCATCACGCTCATGTCTACCCAGCTGTAAATGGGTACCTACCTGACTTGGCTCTTGCGTTAGGGAAGGAAAAAGCAACGAGGAATTAAACTGGTCCCCCCCCCACCTCTCGATGCTGGACCTAGTATAGTGAAGTCTCTAACACTTTACTCCCCTACGTCAGTATCTGTCATGGGACTACCTTTACTTTTTGTAACCCACCACAAAACTATTTATAGAATGTCTGATTCCTGTATACACATATTGGGGTCCTCGCCGGTGTTACGGAGTTCATGTACTGTGCTGAGATCCTCCTTGTGTGATCTAAGGAAGGAGATCGGAGCACTGATGGAGCTGTCCGTGTGTAATGAAGATAGTCCTTAAAACCAAATCAATGAAGATAGTCCTTAAAGCCAAATCAATGATGTGTTTGGTACGCTACCCTGGAGACAAGGTTTACAAGATAAATATTCCATAGCAAGCGCTTCCATCAAATAAGTTAGCCATTCTCAAAGAAAATTAACAGATTGTCTCATTTGCTTCTGTCAGATTTATTCAACTTTGGCAGTATCATCCGATGATATATCATCATCACCACTATCATTATCATCACCTTCACCACCATCACCATCAGCATCATCAACAGCATCACCATTACCATCACCATGAGCATCATCTCCATCATCACCATGAGCATCATCCCACCATCACCATCACTATCATAATCACTTTCATCATCACCATCATCACCACCACCATCATCATCACCATCATCATCATCATCATCACCACTATCATTATCATCACTTTCACCATCATCACCATCAGCATCATCAACATCATCACCATTACCATCACCATGAGCATCATCCCCATCATCATCATGAGCATCATCCCATCATCACCATCACTATCATAATCACTTTCATCATCACCATCATCATCATCTCACCATCATCATCATCATCCTCATCAAGGTCCACTTTGCTCCTTATGGAGCATACAGTCACCACTGCAGCTCGTCCCCTTGCATGAAATCTGCACCAAGCATTGATGTGTTCTTGCCACTGTGGTTTCTGTAGTATGTTATTGTATGTGAAGACGTTGCCAGCCTTAAGCACAACCTCATATGTGTCGCCTTGTACGACATGCTTGAGGGTGAAGTTGTCCAATTCTTTCTTTGTCGATGTTAAATGTGACTAAAGTATTAGGGAACTTTAGAAATTGCATAACTTTAGCTGGAATTAGAAGATTTTATTTACTGACAGCTAAAAATTAACAAAATTGATGACCAACACATCTTCTACACGACATATACTGTTACCTGTCACAAGAACATTTCTTCTACACTATGTAACAACCAAGACGTGAGGTATCATAAACATTCATTATTTCCTTTATCAGCTGTCTGTGAAGCATGATTCCACCACTGTAGTTGGCCACCTGACCGGAAGTCTGCTCCAGCAGTGGTTTTAAAAGCACTTTGTTTTATATGATGAGGCATCCATCCACATGCACAACCTTATATTATCCAGCTGGTCATGTTGTCTGAGTGAGTAGTAGTCATGTTATTTCTTTCTGGCATTTGAGACATCCTGGAATGCTGAGTATGACTGTCGTCTGTTGGATTTGTGGTTGCTGAATTTGAATGTTATCTATTGGACTTGTCAATGCTGAATATGAATGTCGTTTGTTGGATTTGTCGCTACTGAGTATAAATGTCGTCTGTTGGATTGGTCAATGCAGAATATGAATGTCGTCTGTTGGATTTGTCGCTGCTGAGAATGAATGTCATATGTTGGATTTGTCAAGGCTGAATATAATTGTCGTCTGTTGGATTTGTCGCTGCTGAGTTTGAATGTCGCATGTTGGACATGTTAATGGTCAATATGAATGTCGTTTGTTGGATGTGTCGCTGCTGACAATGAATGTCGTATGTCGGATTTGTCGCTGCTTGTGGCGAAACCAAAGTTGGTCCATCTGTTTCTTCTGTCTTTCTCCCATAACTACGTCAGTTTTCCTTACAATTGTCTTCTTTAGTATTAGATTGTCGCGGCGTAACAGCGCGCCATGTGCTGTTGCCATTCTCTGCTGTCAACACTTCTCTGGTCATTCTCCACGCACATTAAAGACTTTTGGCGATTAGATATTGCATCATAATTTCCCAGTAAGATTTACACTTGACGTCAAGAGTCATAAAATGCCTCTCACGGATGGCGTAATCCGACTCAGAGACTAGGAGGCGTAATACACCCGTTTAATTATTCGGGCAAGGAAACAAGACATTTTTATTGCCCACCATAAAGTTTCTGAACGGGTAATATTTGACGATTCTGAGAACATATGCAATAGACAGTGAAGCCCAGATAAAGGACAGCCTATTTTTGAGATTAACTCTGCCCCTCTGGACCAACGCAAGCTTATTGGAGAATAGGAATCTGTTGCTATCTATTTGGCATATATGTTAAAGACATCAACCTATTTAATTCTTTTGGTGGTCTAAGATAGAGAACTGGTGATTTACATTTGTGACAGGTTTGATTTGTGGTTATCTTCCCCTTATCTTATGTTGACCTGTGGCGGGGAAGGTCTTGAATTGTTGTCACGTCTTAAGTCACTATCCACATGACCATATACGGAGTGGCTTTGCCTCTCGCTTGAGGAAACGCCCTGGTCTTGTGGTTAGTTTCGCTCAGGTCTGTGCTCAGTGCACATGCGCAGGTTTTGGTGCAAAGACCGGGAGACTTCCGTTTTAGCAGTGTAACCTGGGCGTTGTGATCGGACAGAGGTCCGAAGATTTTTCCTTGCCATCTTTTCGGGGATTTGGAAGTTCATTGTATGACTGAGATGTCATCTTTCCTTCCCCTGGTGAATTCTGTATGCCAGGAATGGCAGTGTTGTGTTTAGTGTTTTATAGGATTTTGAAACAAGGTAATAGAGTCATTTTTGATCTTCTCGTATGCCTAGGTTAGAGAAGTACATTTGATTACCTTAAGGCGACATGTTGAACAGAGCTCACAGCTGATATGTTATATAGAGCCCCATTATTGGTGCTTGATACGGGAACCAAGACCAAGTTGTCTTTTGAACATTAGAAGCCCAGAGAAAGTTATCTACTTGAGTAACCCGCTATGCAAGCGGTAGGATTGGCAGGAATCTGTACACGGAAAGATAAAACACTAAGGTTACCTTATATTTGAGGCCCGCTACTTGCGGCCTGATGCTGTCACCATAGATGCCCGTTGTTACGGCCTTTGTTCTTCATGAGAAGAAGTGCCTGGCATGTGATGCCAGAAGAAGTCACAGCCTTTTGTTAGGCAATTGAAACCGCCTTTCCCGTGCGGTATATTTGCAAAAGGGGTACCTGACGGGTTCTGTCAGGGTACCAGAACTTCAGTATATGAAAGCAGAACGTAGATTGACAGGCCATTATTGTTGGCACCATATATCTGAGTTGATGCAAAGTGTTAACCATCATTACCATCATATAATGTCCATGGTTCTTGTGCCATTGACTGTGTCGTCCATACTATCGTACGTCGTATAATAAATGTTGTGAAACGTCAGAAGTATTACCTACCTTCACTGACTTCTGCATGTGGGTGAGTGGGCTCAGTGTATAGCTATCCAAGAGCCTAAACGCATTCGTCTACACCCACACTTACCACATCATCCCACATCATATTCCAAGTACTACACGCCTGAAAACATGTATGCTGTTTGTGTGAATGTATTCATTACACCCTGGCAGCGTCACGCTGGTGACCTAGATATACACCGCAACTTTGGACTGCCCAGGTGATAAAACGACACGCCCACTCTACCAAAGTTTACATCACGAACAAACAGACTTTTACATCTGGTGGCCAGTGTGGGGTTTTCAGCTACACAAGTCAGTGATAAATAGGTCAACGGCTGCTGACCCACATAAACACTGACGTTAGCATCTTTGTGATATTGCTACATGGACCACAGCTGCTACAGAAACTGGCGTTAGCATCCTTATCATATTGCTACATGGACCACAGCTGCTACAGAAGTGGAGTGACACTGTACTACGAATAAGCGTTCTACTGCAGTTCTACAGACGATGTCAATTTATTTGAGCGATCAAGTCACGTCGTTTGCTGTCAAGCTCTCATTGTAAACAATTCAGCTGTTTGTTTACATACTACAGTCTACAGACATATCAACGTTGGATCTTCCGGTCGCAACTGGTTGTCGAGAATGTCACAGTAGCTGTACGTTTGAAGACCACTACATATTGTCGTCGTTCGGTAACCATCGACGGTGGATCTTCCAATCATTGCTGTTCATATATTGTACTTCGGTGTTGACAAAAAAGGCCAGGATTATACTTTAAGATAAGTGGCAGTTGGGTTTTTGAAACTGTGCCGTTATAGTGTGTGTAACTGAGCCTTCTTTGCAACACATTCTATTATATGCTTTCTGTTTTTGTTACATGTTTAGATTAGTGTGTTTATTTCTGCGGGTTTGGTTGGGTCGGTGACTCCAATAGAATATCCCACCTAACCGAGGGTCTATTGTGAGCGTTCTTTAGGGAACTTATCGTGAATTTCCCAGTTGTGGAAATTTGTTGCGACTTTTGTTGCTGGCGCGATATTTTTTGTTAGTTGTGACGAGATGTGTTAGTGACGTTTTCGTTATTTTTCTCCATTTTTCAGTTCTGTTCCGATTTGTTTGTATTTGTCTGCCTTCTCTTTTCTATTGTTTATTTCTATACACCTTTTATGTTTATACACTGTGTTGTCATTGTATTATTGTGATTTTTTGCAGTTATCATTACAATTTTTTGTAACATTTTCTTTAGTTTAACTTTTCAGTTTAGTTGACCTCTGCGAATGTTTTCGATTGTCCAGATGTTTGTCTTTGTTTAATTAGTGTTATATATTGTTGTCATATACAGTCTACATATATACTTGATCATGTACTATTATTAATATGATGCACATAAGATACTGAAGTGATATGGTGACATTATAAACAGGGTAACTATACAAAGTCTTTGTCAAAGACTTGTCTCCCACTGAGATTGGGATATCGTGTATTATTATTTCAGAGGTATTGAACATTATTGGACATAATGTCTACATTGGATTTCTTTATCCAGCAAGGGATAACCCTTGGTAAACCTGGTGAGAAATTGGAAGAGTTTGCACTTACTCAATACGACAAAGCGCAAAAAGCAGAAGAGAAGAAAACAAAAAGCTGAGGAGAAAAGACTGGAAAGATAATTTGAAGAGAAAAAGTTACAAAGAGAAGCTGAAGAGAGAAAGTTACAAAGAGAAGCTGAAGAGAGAAAGTTACAAAGAGAAGCTGAAGAGAGAAGAGAAAAACAGAAAATGGAACATGAGGAAAAACTCTTGACTTTGGAGATTGAGAAATCAAAAGTGATGAATATGAGTAGTTCTCAAGCGACTTCTAGTAAGACAGATCATAATACTTATAAAGTAAAACTACCTCCTTTCAATGCTGCAAAGGACGATATAACGTTCTATCTTAATAGATTTGAACTTTCATGCGTATCGCATAAGGTAGATAAGGAAAAGTATGTCGGTCAACTGTTGGATATACTTATAGGTGAACCATTAAATACTATAATGGCAATAGATGAACCTGACAAGACTAACTATGAAGTTGTTAGAGCAACTTTATTAAAGAGGTATCAACTTAAAGAAGATTATTATCGTCTTCGTTTTAAGACTATGTTACCAGAAACTGAGGTAGAGTTCTCAGACTTTATTACAAAGATACGTCTTACTTTCACTCGATGGATTGAGTTGTCTAAGACTGAACACACATATGAAGCACTTATGGACTTATTACTTAGGGACAAAGTAATGTCATCAGTTAATTAGTCCTTTCTTGCCTTTATCCATGACTGTAAACCTAAAGACATAAAAGACATGGAACAATACTGTTGCCAGTATGTCACTGCACACCCACAACAAACGATTAGTAATTCTAAGATTAAAGAGGGTTTGCCCGTGGCTTCTGCAACACCATATGGGCTTAATTTTCAGGGTACATTTCAAGGTAATAAACGCAACTTTGATCAGAAAAGTTATCGTAATTACGGACAGGATCAAGGTGATCCATCCCACAGTGGTTCGTCTTCAAAGAACTGGAAGCGATCTGACAGCCCTCGTAACCCTGGTTCCGCCAATTTTGGGAACTTTCGTAGGGGTAGCCACAATAAAAACTATCCTAGCTATCAAAATTTTGCAGGGAAACAGGAAAGTCAATCTGGTAGATATTATAATCAAAGAGTAAATCACAATTACAATTGTGAAATCTGCGGTGCAAACCAAAGCAAAAAGTCAAATAACAATAATTCCAGAGGACATAATAGTCGGGGTAGAGGGCAACACAACAATAATAGATCATGTCATCATGCTAACTGTGCTCAACAAGAGTTACAGGTAGCTAGTAATGAATCAAATGATTATAAAGCTAACCCTAGTGCTGTCACATGTTCGGCCTTCGATTATGGGAGAGCATATCAATGCCCTCAGTGCTCTACTTTGTTTGAACCTACTACAATATCTACATTGAGTTGTGGCCATCCTCTTCCCGCTCTTCATGCCGCAGCGTTGCATGACGGGAGAGGATCTCTTCTCCTACATAGAGGTCTAGTGAATAAAAATCCAGTCTCAGTTCTCTTTGATTCTGGATGTACTACTATTGGGGTTAAGCAATCTCTTATAGATCGTTCCTGGGCCACTGGGAAAGAGATCAAATGTGTAACATTTGGTGGCACAGTAGAAAAATATTCGACTGCTATCATACACATAGCTACTCCTTTCTTTACGGGAAATGTCCACGCGTGTCTGTTACCGAATCCTATTGCGGATCTTATCGTCGGGCGTATACACGGGGTTAAGGATTGTACCCCGCAGCAAATTGTTGCCTGGGAAGAACAAAATATGGAAACTGCTAATGCAGTTGTCACAAGAGCACAGGCTCAGAATATGCCTCCGTCTTCATCGACCGAAGGTGATGAAGTACTTGAGCAAGATAATCATTCGGTAATTTCGCGTGACTCTTTTATAAAAAGTCAACAAAAAGACACTTCTTTAAAAAAATTCTTCATCCTTGTTAAAGATGGTGATCCAAATCAGAACACAAATCGCAAATCCTGGATCACTATGAAGAATGGTGTACTAGTGCGTATGGTACAACACTCAGACACGTCTATACACTCACAAATTCTTGTACCCAAAAGTATGAGAGTTCGTATACTGCAACATGCTCACGACTCCCAATGCGCTGGTCATATGGGATTTTCACGTACTAAGTCGAGAGTTCTTGCGGCTTTCTTTTGGCCATTCGTAAATAGAGACATACGTCTTTATTGCCGCTCGTGCAAAGTATGTCAAGAAGTCAAGTCGAAAGGTCCTCGCCATGCAGCACCTATCCAGGCTGCGGACATTCCTATTCGTCCGTTTCAAAAAATGGCGATAGATATCATTGGTCCTTTTAAAATCAAATCAGCCAGAGGACACCAATTTATTCTTACATGCGTTGACATGTGTACTCGTTGGCCAGAGGCCATACCTCTTAAGAGCATTTCTACTGCCGACATTGCAGACGCTCTTTGGATGATATTTTCACGTCTGGGATTTCCTAGGGAAATCTTGTCAGACCATGGCACCCAACTGATATCTGACACTATGTCACAAGTGATGTCTACTCTTAATATTGAAAGGTCTTTGAGTAGCATCTATCATCCAATGTCTAATGGGTTAGTCGAACGTCTCAATAGAACCCTCAAAAATTTACTTGGGAAGATAACTGAGGATCATCCCGAGGATTGGGACAGAGTCTTACCCGCGGCTCTCTTCGCATACAGAGAGGTTCCTAATGAACACACCGGGTTTTCTCCTTTTGATCTTGTCTTTGGCACGCGTCCGCGCGGCCCTATGTCTTTGCTTCACGATCTTATAGCTGCCGATGATATAAGTGATGAAACACAATCTTCTTATGAATATGTCATTGCACTCAGGCAGAAAATCATTGAAGCATGCAAATTAGCAACTTCTGCATCGGAATTTGCTAAAGAAATGGCAAGGCAATTTGCGAATAAAAAAAGATGCCTACGACAACTTTGTCCTGGTGACAAAGCATTTGTATTACTCCCTACCAGGGAAAATAGACTCCTCATTGGATGGAAAGGTCCTTTTATGATTGTCTCTAAAATTTCTGATGTCGACTATGTTGTCGATATAGACGGAAAACATAAAACCTTCCATATAAATATGCTTACGGAATTTTTTGAACGTCCAGAGTACTTGCAACCTATCTTTCAAGCGACGGACGACACTCCAGTCCCTCATGGTTATTACTCATCTCTGTCAGTTATACAGGATGAAGAATCTACTTTCTCGGACGTTAATCTTCCTCTTCCGATGATTCCACTTCATTCTACGGAATCATGGAAAAATGTTACTATTTCTCCTAAATTGTCTACTGGGGAACAGCTACAAATCTATTGCACGTTACAAACATTTCATGATGTTCTCACGGACATTCCTGGACACACATCAGTCATTAAGCATGACATAATACTTACAGACCATACTCCTATCAGGGTCAGACCTTACCCTATTCCTATTCATTTCCAAACACAGGTCGAGAAAGAATTGGATGAAATGATACAGTTAGGGATAATTGAACCATCCAATTCGGCATACGCGTCGTCTATGGTTATTGTTCGAAAAAAAGACAATAACATACGCCTTTGCGTCGATTACCGTAAACTAAATCAAGTAACGAAATTCGATGCTGAACCTATGCCGCTATTGGATGAGCTACTTACTAGACTTTCTAACTCTCGTTTCTTTACCAAACTCGACTTGTCTAAAGGTTATTGGCAAGTTCCTCTAACTGATCGAGCCAAACCTCTCACTGCTTTCTCTACACCCAGGGGCTTGTTCCAATGGAACTTCATGCCTTTCGGCCTTATGAATGCCCCAGCTACATTCGTACGCATGATGCGTCGAATTCTTTCACATCGTTCAGATGTTATTGCATACTTGGACGATATCTGTCTCTTTAGTGATTCTTGGGAAGATCACTATTTGGGGTTATGTGAACTGCTGTCTACTCTGCGCGAGCATAACTTGACAGCTAAACCCTCTAAAGCCTTTGTTGGATTTAGTGAAATTTCTTTTCTTGGTCACCGTGTTGGACATGGTCTCTTGAAGACAGAGGACCACAACACTTCTAAGATACTCAACATCACTATTCCTAAGACAAAGAAACAGATCCGTAGTCTCTTAGGCCTAATACAGTTCTATGGAAGATTCATTCAGAATCTTTCTTCTATTACGGCACCACTCTCAACCCTATTGAAGAAAGGGTCTCCTAATGTGGTGCGCTGGTCACAAGAATGCCAATCTTCATTGGATCAGATTAAGTCATTATTTTCATCTCCTCCTATCTTAAGACTACCTACTGCTGATAAGACATTTGTCCTTCGTAGTGACGCCTCATCAACAGGGATCGGGGCGGCACTGATGCAAGAGTATTCAAACACTCTGCATCCAGTAATGTACGTCTCTAGGAAACTGAATGCGGCAGAAAGGAATTATTCCGTTCTAGACCGAGAATTATTGGCTATGGTCTGGGCGATCCTTAAACTTCAAAGATTCCTTCCCGGCGCGCATTTCATAGTAGAAACCGACCAAAAAGCTCTCACAGCTATGCAGAGTAAGGATTTGAAGAGCTCAAGATCCACGCGATATGCTATTGCTCTTCAACCTTTTCATTTCACGGTACGATCTATCCGTGGTTCGGATAATGTGATGGCAGACATACTGTCGCGATGCCCACATGAATCTACTTAACTCTCATGTCTAGATCTCCTGATATATATCTAGATTTAAGTCTGTACCTTACAATAACATTCTAATAGAACATTTATGTCACTTTACTTAAATTCAGTGTTATGAATTGTATGATTTCTTTCTCTGTTACTGTTCTTGGTATAACAGAGAAGGTTTAGTTATCACGATATAAAGGTCGGAAATTATTACGGCCACACTTAATAGGTAGAAAAGTAATAGTGACTATGGTACATTATAACATTCTAAAAATTGTGTTATTTGTATTGTTCTCAGCAAATCAGTACTTTGTCCGGGAGTGCCGTCTCAGATTTATCTGGATGCTTTTATGACTTCCATGCTGACCATTCGGATGCTGCTTACAATCGACCTCCGGACAAGGCTTCTGAGATTATCGCCTGTTAGTTAGAATGTATACCTGTATAGTCATATTGATGTGAAAAGACTTTAAAATATTTGTTATATTTAACCATTAGATAATAATGATTTTATAGCACTATACTTCGAGAGATTTCTGTTGATATGACTTCTCGATATATATTGTCTTTCACCATTGCTACACATGATGATATTGTATGTAAATATTGTTTGCATTGTAACTTTGCCTGCACCTTTGGGTACTTTTGTGGCACCTCCCCGGATATGTTTTATTTGGAGAATATATATTTTCTCTCGTCTTGTGAGATAACTGTTGTTCTTACCAGACGCGCTATTGTGCGTCGTTTGGGTCTGACATTATGTCGTTATATTTATGTTGATCCTTTCATCGGCGAATCATTCATGCGTTATGAGCTTGTTGCATCTTGCTCAGTGATGTATTTCAAAAAAAAAAATGTTTTTTTTTCCCCCGGGGGGTGCGGTAATCTGTTGCTATCTATTTGGCATATATGTTAAAGACATCAACCTATTTAATTCTTTTGGTGGTCTAAGATAGAGAACTGGTTATTTACATTTGTGACAGGTTTGATTTGTGGTTATCTTCCCCTTGTCTTATGTTGACCTGTGGCGGGGAAGGTCTTGAATTGTTGTCACGTCTTAAGTCACTATCCACATGACCATATACGGAGTGGCTTTGCCTCTCGCTTGAGGAAACGCCCTGGTCTTGTGGTTAGTTTCGCTCAGGTCTGTGCTCAGTGCACATGCGCAGGTTTTGGTGCAAAGACCGGGAGACTTCCGTTTTAGCAGTGTACCCTGGGCGTTGTGATCGGACAGAGGTCCGAAGATTTTTCCTTGCCATCTTTTCGGGGATTTGGAAGTTCATTGTATGACTGAGATGTCATCTTTCCTTCCCCTAGTGAATTCTGTATGCCAGGAATGGCAGTGTTGTGTTTAGTGTTTTATAGGATTTTGAAACAAGGTAATAGAGTCATTTTTGATCTTCTCGTATGCCTAGGTTAGAGAAGTACATTTGATTACCTTAAGGCGACATGTTGAACAGAGCTCACAGCTGATATGTTATATAGAGCCCCATTATTGGTGCTTGATACGGGAACCAAGACCAAGTTGTCTTTTGAACATTAGAAGCCCAGAGAAAGTTATCTACTTGAGTAACCCGCTATGCAAGCGGTAGGATTGGCAGGAATCTGTACACGGAAAGATAAAACACTAAGGTTACCTTATATTTGAGGCCCGCTACTTGCGGCCTGATGCTGTCACCATAGATGCCCGTTGTTACGGCCTTTGTTCTTCATGAGAAGAAGTGCCTGGCATGTGATGCCAGAAGAAGTCACAGCCTTTTGTTAGGCAATTGAAACCGCCTTTCCCGTGCGGTATATTTGCAAAAGGGGTACCTGACGAGTTCTGTCAGGGTACCAGAACTTCAGTATATGAAAGCAGAACGTAGATTGACAGGCCATTATTGTTGGCACCATATATCTGAGTTGATGCAAAGTGTTAACCATCATTACCATCATATAATGTCCATGGTTCTTGTGCCATTGACTGTGTCGTCCATACTATCGTACGTCGTATAATAAATGTTGTGAAACGTCAGAAGTATTACCTACCTTCACTGACTTCTGCATGTGGGTGAGTGGGCTCAGTGTATAGCTATCCAAGAGCCTAAACGCATTCGTCTACACCCACACTTACCACATCATCCCACATCATATTCCAAGTACTACACGCCTGAAAACATGTATGCTGTTTGTGTGAATGTATTCATTACACCCTGGCAGCGTCACGCTGGTGACCTAGATATACACCGCAACTTTGGACTGCCCAGGTGATAAAACGACACGCCCACTCTACCAAAGTTTACATCACGAACAAACAGACTTTTACAGAATACTTTTGACATTTTGAGACCTTCCCACCGACCACGTGATGCTTTGGGGAGGGAATAGGATGACCTGTTAAATATCGAAACCCTACAGTTTCTGGCACTCATCAAAGAACCAAGATTGGGGCCCGGTCATAAAGTTACGATTCACACTGTGTACCAACTGGACGGGCATCATTTAATTAGGATTTTAAGTCATTGAAATTAACGACCTAAAGCCATCAAGAACCAGAGCAGTAGTGACTGTTGAATGGGTATGTCGATAAACTGTATTATACGTAATACCTGATTTGTAAATCTAGTATGTGTATATAAATTTATGATCATTAGTGAGACGTAGTTGCAGCGGTATTTTCATTTCATTTTAACATTAACTCTTGTTCTCTGATATATGCAAGATTCGCAACTTCTTATTCAGTCGCATAACTACTCACTGACTTCGTATAATTTGTGCTGAACAGCAAGACAGATTTCATTCAATATGATTTACATAGATCTTTCTTTGGTCATCTAGCCAATGTTGTACCTCTGCTCCAACTGGAGTCACGAAAAATATAGATCTATTAATCGTTAACTTCCACTTCTATCATTGCTGAGTTCTGTGTTAATAATTTATCAGTTGTTCAATCACTCTGTCTTGAATGTACAGTATGAGTGTTTATTAGTGAACTATACTACTCGTCAAAAGTCAAGGGCCACCCTATTATTTTCAATACACTTTTATATAAGCGCATAGAATGATTAAATGAAGGAAGTTTTTAGTAAAAATGGGTGCAATATCTTCCTCTGACAGTCCTCTATGCACGTTAAGCATAAAAACGACTCACCGACAACCATGGTGATCACGTGCAATTTGGTTTGCTGACCATAAATTCACATTTTTAATCTGTTTTTTTTTTTTCAAACTTCCGTACAACCATACAGGTGAAGTAATCGTGCTGATTGACATTCCACGTGCAATGGCGACTTTTCATGAACAGTGTTCACTCTTAATTTGTTTTACAATCAGCAGACTTAGGGTAGTTTCATCACTTGCAAAAACCATGCCACCGAGAAGAAGTCTTGACACCTTACAAAGAATGAGGGCTATAGCGTGGGTTGAAAGTGGTTTATCTGTCCATGAGGTTGCTAGACGGCTTGCAGTGTCACACTCTACTATCCAAAGAATTTTGGAGAGATTTCAGGCCACAGGAAGTGTGGAGGATCGCCATCGGCCAGGTCGCCCTAGATGCACCAATAGACATGATTACCGGTACCTCTTGTTGTCAGCCCTGCGCCATCGAACAGTGACTTGTTCCACTCTAAGATGTCAGCTGAGACAAACTGTAAACGTTAATGTCAGTCAAAGCACCATTCGCAGACGTTTACATGAATTTGGACTGGCTGCTCGACGTCCTGCAGTCAGAATCCCTCTTACTCCTGCTCATCGCAGAGCCCGTGTTGCTTGGTGTCGCGAGCTCATCCGATGGACAAGGCAACAATGGTGTCAAGTTCTCTTCACTGATCAATCTCACTTCACTGTGTCATTCAATGATGGCAGGATTCAAGTTTGGAGACGACCAGGAGAGCGATTTACTGATGACACAATTCGAGAGGTGGATCGTTATGGTAGGGGTTCTGTCATTATCTGGGCAGGCTTCTACAGACACGGCAGGACCCCACTCTACATCATCCAAGGCAACTTGACCGGCCCAAGATACCAGAACGAAATCTTGAGACCAATTGTTCAGCCTGCTCTGGAGGCCATAGGTGGTAATGCCATCCTCCAAGATGATAACGCTCAACCCCATCGAGCTCGTGTGGTGAATGAGTTTATTCAGCAACATGGGATCATCATTCACCTGACCTTTCTCCGATTGAGCACCTCTGGGATGTCCTTGGTCGAAGATTGTCAACAAATCACACCCTGCCAATGGATGTTGCACAGCTGACTGCATTTCTGCTTCAGGAATGAGAAGCTGTTCCTCAGGATACTCTTCGGACCCTTGTGGACTCGATGCGTCTACGCTGTCTTGAATGCTTTGCTGCAAACGGTGGTCATACCCGATTTTGAAATGTCTATTTGTCCAATATCTATTGTGTGACTTTTGAAAAGGTGGGTGACACACTTCACAGCTTCATTGCGTTTGAATGTGTGTTTCCATTTCTTTACGTGACATGTCAATTTGGTATTCAATAAATGCCGTTTTGACTGATACCAATTACGTTTATATCAGATTTGTTTTATGGTTTCAACCAAGGTTTTTCTAAGTGGCCCTTGACTTTTGACGAGTAGTATATTATTGATACCTACTTAAATGCACATGTTAATTTATTTGTTTGGGGAAAAGTACTTCTATATTTTCCATGATTAACCAAGCATGAATGATAGAAGCGGAACAGTAAAGAAAGAGTAACTTTCACTTGGCCTAAGTATTGATAAGTCCTCGTTGGCCAATGTAAACAAACAATAGCAGCTCGAGGCATATTAGTCATACTTATGTTTACATTGTGAGTTGGAAAGGATAAGGAGAACGCGTGTACTGCTCGAACCTTGAGTTGCGTCACAGGCACCGCGTTACCTGCTTTTATCAGGGACGTATAATTATTTGATGGTCAGAAAATAGAAAGGGAGATGAAGTTTACCTCAGCAGGAAACTTACGAAGCTTCCAATATGTGTATTTTTCAGTCGTAACAGTGAAGAAGACTAGAAAGTCCTTATGCTGTACCAACCAAACGTGCTGAAGTAAAGAGACCGTATTGAGCAGAGATCCTGAGTTTGCACTATAGTCCATACAAACAAGAGGACAGACCACAGCCGGGGCACCCCATTGAGTCAAAACACGCCAACATCAACCCCAGAAGACCAACAAATCTCCCAAAAAGCTGAGCAACAAACAACATCTATTGAGAAGCGAAACATACAACTTCACAAACTTTGAAACCAAGTGATGAAACATGCCTAATGTAACAATAAACGTGCAATAATACCAGTGCAACTATCATTCTGTATAGTATTATTCTATTTGATTTTTTTTCCTTTTGAAAATTCTATTTTATATTTGAATAACTAAACTAACCGTGTCTGCTTTACTTTGTAACTTGTCAGATGTATGGTTGTTGTCTTCAATGTGGTAATAAGTTTGATCAGATAAATTCTTTGATCTTTTACCTGGGGGCTCGAGCCGAAAATAATTGTAAATGAAACAATAATTAAATCATTCAGGGACGGGATAGATGTGTGACTAGAATACCAATCCTCTGTCTCTATTTACCTCAATCAAGAGAGAGATACAGATTACCTTTCTACTAAATATTCCTTTACATTTTCACAACAGTGAACTATCCTGATAGTGAGAAAAGAGTTCTTTGATGGGTCTGCAGATATCAGGCATTCTTAATAGAAAAACCCTTGATTCTCTCACGGAATCTTCCGCTTTCATTATCTCACTTAAATCCTGTTGTCACACTGCTGAGTTTGAATGTCGCCTGTTGGACTTTTCAATGATGAATATGAATATCGTCTGTTGGGTTTGTTGCTGATGAGTAAGAATGCCGTATGTTGGATTTGTCAATGCTAAGTAAACATTCCGTATGTTGAATTTGTCAATGTTGAATATGAATGTCGTATGTTTGATTTGTTAGTGCTTAATATGTATGTCCTCTGTTTTGCATTTGTCAATGTTGAATAGGAATGTCGGCATTTGGTTTTGTCATTGCCGAGTATGAATGCCATATGTTGAATTTGTCACTGCTAAGTAAAAATTCCTTATGTCGGATTTGTTAATGCTGAGTATCGAATGCCGTCAGTTGGATCTGTCACTGATAAAAAAAAACATATACAACAATGACGTTACAACACTGTTAGAATATCTTTGAACCTCCTTCATACTATCGGTAGTTCGGTAGTTCTATGGTTGAGTCAAGATGGCAATACCAAGCGATGGAATAAACCAGGGGTTCTCAATCTTTGTTTGCTCATGGCCCCTTTCTGAGCCTCGTTTACCTGCGTCCCACCCCCTCCCCCCCCCCCTCCCCCAACCCCCCCCCCCCCCCCCCCCCCCCCCCCCCCCCCCCCCCCCCCCCCCTTCATAGTCGCTGTTAGCTGGAAATAAGGTACCTTACCATGTCATTAGGCCCACGTTGAGAGCCACTGGAATAAACTGTCAACACGACGTACATATCGCTATGGAAACAGCTATCTTTGTAAACATTCCCAAAACACTTTATATATGGTTCTGTAAGGGAAACAAATCGTTGTTACTTTGTTGTTTATAACGAAGTTATCTTCTTCTTCCTCGTTCGTCCTGAAAAGGACGTTGGTTAACGAAGTTATAATTGGCATACTTCTAAATTCTTGATTATTACGCATGGTCCCGTGCATGCTTTGAAAACAGTTCACGAAATGTATCTCTGTAGTTTGTACTCATTTTCAGATACAGAAAAATGTTGACACTAGAATTGATGGTTTCAAACAAAAATCCGTACGACCAAATAGCAAAAAATATGTTCCGAAATTTGCCAACTGAGCTGAATTCTGGTTCACAAAAAGTCGTAATCATCAAAAGAACGCCCGGGAGGTAAGACACAATTAAAATACTTGCAATTAGGACAACAATACTGACTGTCTTCCTGTCTCGAGTAGACATAGTTTCAGACTTTTCTTTCTCCACACTTGCGGTCTTTCGCCAGATACTTTTCTCCCGAAGTTTTCTGATTAAAATACCAGTGAACACCACGACAGCAGCAAATGACAATGTTCCAAGAGATGAATGGATCGCATACACCGCCCACTCCAACGTTTCTATATCACCGGCAAAACTTATACCCAGAAGAGTTCTGTTTTTGCCCGGGAAGAACTTCCAGTCGAAATAAGCTGTGCTGTAAATTGGAACCAAGGACAAAAACATGAAACAGTAAACAAGAACGATAATTATTGTTGTTCTTCTCGGAGTTATCATCTGTTTGACGCGTAAAGGGAACGTTATACATAAACATCTCTCGGCTGTGACGTACACGGTGATCAGGCAGGTAATTCTAGAAAAGAGTGCTCGAGGTAGGCCAGCTGTGATGTACATGAATTCAATTGGTACCAGAGGAATTTCAGAATTCGCAAACCAGGGATTCAAACATACGTTATACCATTGCTGCATGATAAGACTTCCTAGATCTGAGATGGCCATGGAAAAGAAGCTGATGTTGATTGTTGTTGTAAGACCTTGCTTGTAAAATATTATCAGGTTGATAACATTGGCTACCGTTCCGAACAGACTGATAAGACTGCAGAGGATTATGGAATTGATGACTTGTAGAATTTCTCTGTAGTAGTCGCTTAGAATAAGTGCATCAAACGTTACTACTAAAGAAACTGTCGTGGCTTCAAAATAAATGATGGGTTCCTCCAAATTTTCCATCTCCGAGAGTACGAGACTTGTTTACAATAACCTATGTTGGTTGCTGCTGTTTTTATCGTGTTCAGGAGAAAGCATTAATAAGGTTTTAAATAGTTATTTCTCTGAGACAATAGCTATCCATCTGTATGAACATAATGCTACGATAAATTACTTCTCATAGTTCAAATAATTTTTTTTTTTGGCCATGACACTGGTAATTTCCTAACTTTAGTGACAAGTATGAAAGCGTTATCCCATACATGCCAAACAAGTGCCCGACGAAATACCACGAAAATATAAAATCAATTATATTACTTTCAATTTATTTCCATGATTGCCCTAATGGTGTGCCATTATGTGCATCATGAGTTAAATGGAAAAAAAAATCATTTAACCATAAAGATATTTACAATTTATTAAAACATTTGGTTACGCTCTGCCGACAACATGTCACAGCGCAGTCCTAACAAAAATGTTATAGGGTTATTGCCAAATTAATATTGCTTTACATGACAAACAATTTAGACATTTATCTGCACAATTCTAACACGAGTGCGAAACTATTAAATTGTAATTTGAAGACTCGATATTCTGTCCGATATCCAAACACTAACATGTGTTCTCCGTGCACTGATTTTCAAGTGCATTTATCTCTCATTATCTTGCGCTGTTTGAGGTTTCTTTTATTTCAAGTTCCGTTTGATAGCGCAGGTCATCGTTGTTCCTGAATGTGGCAGGAATCCGGAAATTATAAATGGGTAGAGGATGTCTGAAATAGTTAAATAACTTTGTTTCAGGCGTATATGAACAATACTGTTACAAACTCACATAAGTAACTCGGTTACACGTTTGTATAGATAACTCTGCTATATTGTTATACAAAAAAAAATTGCTACATCTTTAAATAAATAACCTTGTTCCATGTTTTTATAATTAGCTCGGTTATATGTGTGTATAAATAACTCCGTTACAAGTTTATATAAATAACTCAGTTACAAGTTTATAAAAATTTCTCTGCTACATGTTTTTTATAATTAACATTTACATGTATATATAAATAACTCTGTTGCAAGTTTATATAAATAGCTCTTATACGTTTATATAAATAACGGTTACATGTTAATATAAATAACTGTTACAAGTTTATAAAAATTATTCTGTCACAAGTTTATAGAAATAACTCTGTTACAAGTTTATATAAATAACTCTGCTACATGTTTTTATAATTGACAGTTAAATGTTTATATACATAACTATGTTACAAGTTTATATAAATAACTGTTACAAGTTTATATAAATAACTGTTGCAAGTTTATATTTAAAAACTGTTACAAATTTATATAAATAACTATCCTGTAAGTTTCTATAAATAACTATGTTACAAGTTTATATAAATAACTATGTTACGAATTTAAATAAATAGCCCCGTTACAAGTATTATACAAAAGCCACGAGAATGACAAAGAAGAGAACATCATCATTTTCCTTCTAGTAACCACTGACGCTGGGTCCCTTGCAAGGAGCCCTGTACAGAGGGATGCGCAGGCTCTTGCCGCGGTGTAATCTTTAGCATGTCTTATTACTTGATTAGGTTACCTGTCCTGTCAGAAACATCATGTAACTAGCCTCTGGGGCGGCAGCGTACCGATTTCATTCTTCCTCCTCGTGGACCCCAGAAAATACACTGGCCAAACATTTTTATGACCACACATAAATAAGTGATGGTACAAGGGTTGTGCATAAAACAGCTCTGACACAGTTCATGTGCAGATAACTTGTTACGTTTCGCCCGCCATTTAACTTTAAAACCATCCATTTCTCCTAAGTTTGATGCTTTAAGTTGGCGAGTTTAATACTTGTCTTTGTTCAAATATGTCTGCATCACCACAAAGATAACTGTCATTATCTTGCACTTTCCTTCACCTTATTGGTTTATTTATTTATTTTACTATAATTTAAGTTAGATTTCTTTCCCCATGTTTAGTCTTTATTGTCCATGCCCGGATGTAGAAATTATCTTGCCTCACGCCGCAACAGAAGAAAAAAAAAACCACACTAATATACAGGTTGTATCCTTTTTATTTATTTTTTATGTTTTTTCACTTAGATCTCGCTTTTTCTTTCCTTTCTGTTTTTTGCCCGTCTGTTGCTGGAGAAGACCTTGTGGCTGAGATGTAGGAATTTGTTTTTGTCTCTTGTCTATGTATAACTTATTGTTTGTTGTTTTTTTTTTTTAACTTCCACTGCTATCCTCCAGCACAGTGACTATGTGCTTGCTTCTTTCGGCAAACCTACCGGATTAAAAACCTGGTATCGTCACGCGCCAGTTTACCCAGCTGTAAATGAGTACCTGACTGTGCTTTTGAGTAAGGGAAGGCAAAAGCAGCGAGGAAGGAAACTGGTCACCCCCACATTATAAACCTGAATCGAGTATAGTGAAGTCTCTAACACTTCACAACCATGCGGCAGTATCTGCGACGACAGGGGTGAGCAAGACGTCGAACGCGATTCATCTGTGGACCGCTAAGATATTTTGGAAAGACAGCCTGATATACTAAATATTTTAACTTTCTTTCTAATTCTTTAATTAATGCTTTTGTTTTTAATGTATAATATTTTAATAAAATCAGTAACGATAATTATCCACAGTGAGAACGTTCATAAAACTTCATATCTATTTGAAACATAATCATTGCCCCTAACTGACGTTTAAGTTGAGCGATTCTGACAGCGTCTTTTAAATCTGGCAACATTGTACCACCTCTCGTCTCGGCTGCCTGGATGGTGGACGCCCATACCTGCCATGACAGTTGCCGAATGCCCGGTTATCATTGTGTCATCTTTGTGAAGTGTTGCGGTTTCGCATGTTTTTAAATCAGAGGTTCCCAGCCTGTAGTACGCGTACCCCCACAAAGGTACTGAAGCTTGTCAATGAGGTACGGCTATTTAAAAAAAAAGGTTGGGAACCCATTTTCTAATTGTTCACAATGTTAATTTACTCATTTTTAGCTTCACAGACGTTAATTATCATGAGAGTTCAGCCGACTGCTCAGAATAAAAAGACTTATCATTTCCATATTGAATGGGAGGGATCGTTTTTCTCCTACTATGGTTAAAAATGTATTTGCCTTATGTCTCTGTCAAGCGTAAGCTCTGTTAATAATAACAATCAGCATCATCAGCTGCCATCTCCACATCGAAGGTCGGCTGTAGTGGATCTCCAACGTCTTCTGTCTCTTGTCTTGATAGTGCAGTCTGGTAGACTCTTTCCTACCAATTTATTCCTATTTATAGCTCTGTATTCCTCACGCATGCTCAACTTTAACTCTTTCTTCCATTATGGTCGTCCGTAAGGTGCTATGTGTTTTTATTTGGTCAAAGTATTTTAGTTGTCCAATTCTGACCTCCACTGTTAATTCTTTTGTCATTCTTATATTTTCTAGGACCTTGTTATTTGTTTTATTCGCTTTCCGTGAGATGCACCCATTTCTTCTATATTTCAAAATCTTAAGGGCCTCGTTGCTTTTTTTCCAATTGCTTTGTTCATCGTCCATCTTTCTACTTCATAGATTACTGAAGAGTATTTACAACACTTGATGATCTCAGCTGTAATTTATGAGTTGATTTTAAATGTTAGTATTTGTCTCAATAAAGACCGTGTTCAACCTAACCTCATTATTTTGTTCAACCTATATATACGAGTCTGCGTTTTCTACCGTAAACATTATTAAATCAAAGTACCTCTCTTTGTTGTCTGACGAACACATGGGCGCCTGTAGGTGATTTGCCCAGGGCTTGATTTAGGCATAAGCTAAACAAGCTTCCACCCATGTGTTAGCGGGGCCCGATAGGGGGCAAATAATAGTAACACTGTTCTCTGCCCTGCAATTCGTAGAAAGCGACTAAGGGGTGTTGGGCATGGGGCTGGTTACCACATCCTGTAAAAAAATTTAAACCACAAAAAACTTCAACAAACATGGACAAGTCAATTAAGGAAAATAAAAGACAGCCATCCAAGACAGGGGAAGGTCCTCTCGCAGGGAGGCGTATGATGCAACACAGAGAAAGCCGAAAGGAGTCTGTGTTACTGACTAACCTTCTTTCTTCTAGGAGAACTTCCAGATTTGGCACCTGGAATGTTCGGACATTAAACGAAAAAGGAAAAGTGGCACAAGTAGCAGCAGAAATGAGGGAATATAAAATCGAGGTTCTGGGACTGTGTGAAACAAAGTTGAAGGGGGTAGACAAGAAGAAACTCATCACAGGTGAATTGGTGCTTTCCTCAGGACATGAAGATAAAAGTTCACACCACAGTGAAGGGGTAGCTCTTATGTTATCTAAAGAAGCACAGAAAGCACTCATTGAATGGGAAGCCGTTGGACCCAGAATAATAACAGCCACTTGTAAAACAGCTGGAGCCGCGCTAGCGTACCAAGTGGTTACAACACCGCTCTGGCGACCAGGTGACCCAGTTGGAAAACGGGACAAGAACAGGATCAAACCCTGAAGCGATTCTTGCGAGCTGCAATTTGAGGATTTTTTCGTCGACCGGGATTTGGACTGGATTAACTCGAGACCTGGCGAGGACATTTGAAGGAGTGTCGTCCACCAGGGACTGGCGGCTCCTGAGCCGACCCAGCTGCACCGGGTACCTCCGAAATCGGCGAGTATTTGCCTGAATGGCGAGGGACACCTGTCTCTGTACAAGAAATAAAGGGATACTCACGTAAAATCAATGTCAGGTTGGACATTAGTAATAACCTGAGAGTAATCAGCAATTTTCGCCTCGAGTATTAGCAGGCGTACGAAAAAAAAAACAAAAAAAAAACATCCTGGCTAAAACGAAAATAAATGTAAATGTCATCCCAATGTTTATGGGAAACCAACTAATGACAAATGAAGAGTCTGTGAAAGAAGCATTTTACACTAGACTACGGGAAATTATGGAACAAAGTAAAAAGAAGAGACATCACAATTTTGATGGGTGAAATGAAATGCAAAGATATGGGTACAGAACAAAGGGAATCATGGGAAAACATGGGCTAGGAAGCAAAATGAATGAAAATGGGGAACTATTCTCAAACTTCTGTGCTTCAAATCAACTGGCTATAGGAGGAAGCATGTTTCCACATAAGAGAATACACAAGGCAACATGGATATCACCAGACCATAGAACAGAAAATCAGATTGATCATATATGCATAAACAAGAAGTTTAGATCATCATTACTGGATGTAAAGGTATATAGAGGTGCAGATGTGGCATCAGATCACCACCTTCTGATAGCCAAAGTAAAAATGCAAAATGCAAAGTTATAGACAACAATTTAATGAAGGACATCTAAGAAATCAAGAAACAAGAGACAAATTTGCAGTCACAATATCCAACAAATTCCAAGTGCTCCAACAGCTGGAAGATGTAGGGAATACAGAAGACTATTGGCAGCAAATCAAAACTGTATGGAATGAGACATGTGAAGAAATACTGTGGAAAAGGGAACGACAACAAAAAGCATGGATAACAACAGAAACCATCAATAAGATAAAAGACAGAAAAAACAAGAAAGCAGATTTAAACACAAGCAAAACCAGAAGTTCCAAAGCCAAGGCTCAAGAAGTGTACACAGAAGCAAACAAAGAAGTAAAAAGAAGTATCAAAAGAGACAAGAGGAAGTATATTGAGGAGTTGGCAAGAGAAGCAGAAGATGCTGCAGCCAAAGGAAATATGAGAGAACTGTATAGCAGCACAAAGAAGCTAACAGGGAAATACAAGCAAACAAGTTGCCTCATAAAAGACAAGAATGGAAAACTGCTCAGCAATATACAAGAGCAAATGAAGAGGTTGACATAATATTTTGAGGACCTTCTCAATAGACCAGCTCCACAAAACCCCCCTGGACATCCAGCCAGCAGAAGAAGAGCTACAAATTAACGGTGAAAGACCAACGAAGGAAGAAATAAAGAAAACCATAAAGCTGAATAATGTTACTATCAGCGACAGGAAAAGTATTAAACAGGATTATCCTTGAGAGATTAAAAGAGTCCATAGACAAGAAAATGAGAGATGAACAAGCAGGTTTTCGACAAAACAGATCCTGTACAGACCAGATAGCCACTTTGAGAATAATAGTTGAACAAAGTCTGGAACTGAATTCACCACTATACATCAGATTTGTGGACTACGAAAAGGCATTTGACAGTGTAGTAAGAGAATCACTTTGGAAATTAATAAAAGGCATTATGGAGTTCCCCTGAAGATCATTAATTTAATAAAGAAAACATATGAAGACATGACATGCAGAGTTCTTCATAAAGGACAGCTTACAGAACCGTCTGGGATAAAAACAGGAGTGCGACAGGGATCCCTTTTGTCTCCATTTCTTTTCTTACTAGCAATAGTCTGGGTTATGAGAACATCGACAACACACAACAGAAATGGAATCCAGTGGACTTTGACTAAGCAGTTGGATGATCTGGATTTTGCTAATACAAAATTTTAGATAATCCACGAATGACCGGCTAGTGAATGAAGACTGCAGTACAGTAAACCTCAAAGGGCACGTTATTTCACATGCCACAAATAATTCTGGAGGGTTGCGAAGTGCCCGATACAAAAGCACAGTACCGTTTGACCAGAGCTGAAATAAACAGACAGTCAAAAAAAGGTTTGTAACATAATATAGTCATTACAAGCGCATACTACCCGATCACACAGTAATTTGTCTCACTTCATCACAATAACAAACACATCCCCCTACAAGAACAATCGACACCACAAACACCTTTTGTTCCCCTTGGTTCTGCTGCTGGCATAAAAATCCTACAGGTAGATAGATTCGCTCAAGCGTGACAGAAGATAATTAAGTCTCCTGACTCCATATTATTAATCTTCCAAGGAAAACCCCCGATAAAAATTGAACAAAGTATATGTGCTTACCAAAATCCAAGGAATTCCGGGTTTACCGCTCTCTAAAAAACAGTTGTTAGCTTTACAAATCAACAAACGCGTCATTAGACAACAACAAAATTTTTCCCTCGAATAACCAACTGTTCAAGAAAGTTAGATAATCTTAAATACTAAGAAGAATGCCAGTTGTTCGGAAGGATCGCATCCCTACCACGTGTGCGGATGAAACGAAGAATCCACGTAAGACAAGACGTAAGAGTATATACCGGTTCCTCCAGTTTCTTTGCTCGCCCTGTGCTCGGTATACTGGTCGAACGGTCGCCCTTGAAATGAAAGATCGATTATGCAACCGGTGTACCCCATATCTAAAAACGAACACACAAACTAGCCGCTTGCTAACTAGATACCCCTTTGGCCAAATATTCCGCTGAAAACTTAGAGGAGCAAAGAGGTTCCCTTTTTTCTCCCGACCATCAAAGGAAAACTAGGGACGTTGCTTTTCCCTGAAAGCCTGACAATAACAGATCTTCTGACATCAAGGCCTCCTCGCCAGTGCAAAAGAGTTGGGCCTAAAACTGGGCTATACGCAAGATTGACAGATTCATGAGAGTGGGACAAGATCTCTGTGGAAATAAAAAATGACAAGAATTAAGTGGGCGGAAACATGAAATATTACAGAAAACAGAAAGGCCAATACTCAGACAATTCTAACCATCTGTGACAATGTGTATACTGTTAGTACATTAATACATGTTCTGTTTCAGGCGACTATTCATGATTATTAATTAAAACTGTCATCCTCATCAATCTTATGCATGGGGCTAGTAACCTCAACTTATGAAACACATTGCTACATAAGCTACAACTGTAAAATATACATAGGCGCTTAAGTGGATATTTATGGTTAAAGGGCCAGCTGCAGTGGTAGCCCATACTCCATAGGCAACGGGAAGGGAATGATGATGATGTATCAATTTTAATTTCTCTTTCCGAGTGTAAATATTTTCTTATGTTAGTGACATTGCTACTATCTGTACCCTTGTTTCTATGACTGATTTTGTCGATTGCTTGACGGACTAGTTTTAGTCAGAAATGGAAAATTGAATTTTGTTATGTAAAAGAAAGTGTAATACAATCCTGTCAGAACAGGATTTGGTAACCTTTTTGACCTTACTTTACTCAGCCAGAGGCAATCTACAATGGTGCTATTCCGAGACAGGAGGCCAAGGAGACGCGGACAATATGAATAAATCGTCAAATTCGTATATCTAGACAGAAAATAAACAGATGCGACAATGTTGGCAATTTTTTCAGTCTCCCGGTGGTCTGAGTAATACTAACGATCCTGTCTGGGGACATCTCATACTTGGACTCGTGCCAGTCAATTCTACTGTATTGTCAGAAGGCCAGCCTGCTGAAACTTGAAGGAACACGATCCAGAGAAAACCCCATACCTGAGGCCAGGAGGTGCTAAGTCAACACAGAAAACTGTCCAACTACAACACACCTTTTAAAACTAATAGATGAGTTTAAAGACCAAATGCCAACTTCATTAATGTGTGTATTAAAATTATGACAATTTCATTGACAAGAATAAGCCTACTGCCGATGATGACCAAATTGGTTTAAATACATAACATAATCAATACTGGTTTAAACGTAATGATTCATTGATTTTTTTTTACAGGCCTTTATTGGCATTTCATTTTTTACGTTATACTGCTCCACCAGTGGTGATTTTATTTTACTTGTGAAAATTTTTGGTAACCAGAATAAATATCTTCTGTTTTATATTTGTCAATATAAAACCAACGTTGGAGTTATACCTTAGTGTAATTAAGTCACGTCTCAAATCTGTGTGTCCTGACATCACCTGTCAGTGGGGGCTTTAGAATTCTTTGAGCCATTTGACTTTTTATCCAATTCTATCATCTTCAGTTAAGGATAGTGGAGGGGATCTAAACCTTGCTCTAGTACCCCCAATCACTCGAAACTTGAGTAGTTGCCTTCCTTTTGATTAGTCCTTAACTTTTCTCACGAGGACATATTCGCTCTCTCTATGAACATAACCTCATTCACAGAGGTACTTCTAGAGCTGATGACAGAATAAGATATATTTTTTCTCAAGCTATCACTCCTTCCGTTTGTCATTTAATCTGGGAGTGGAATTTTTTACGCCTTGCTCCAACAGACCACTACTGTTAGCGGGATCTTAAATATTAACGCCACACATTGTCACGAAATATGTTCGTTCCCTTTTTCTGGTCTTCACTCCTCACCGGCATTCATACTTTGACATTCCTTGTACGTGCTAATTCTTCCATTATTCGTTGTTTTCGCTTTCATCGTTCAAGGTTTTCCTATCACATCTTGTCACACCTCATCGACTCCTCTCTCCTGGTTACTTTCTCCTTCGTTATCGGCGACGCGCAGCGAGGCAGCGAACTTGCCACATTGACTTTTCGCTCATCGCCAGCTCCAGACGGAGTAAGAGTCTACACTGAGCGACATTCCTATTGTTAACCTAGACTTTTTGTCTGGAAAGATAAACGAAACCATGTTGTCGCATGATAAGGTGCCAAGAGTAATCATTCTATTTGTATCTCTGCCAAGAGTAATCTTTAGCGATGGTTGGTAGCGCTTTGAAGGCCCTCATCATTATACTCTAAGTTTGGCCAATGTTGGACCACTACTGCAGAATAGGGGAGACAATACGGTCACAAACGTTGTTTCATTGTTCTGGAATCCCCAAGGAATGAAAACTAGTGGGAGACCTGAAAACCCGCGGAGAAAGGAACTGGTGAAAGTCATACAATCACATGTTTAAATGACTTTTTTTTAAATAAAATTTTGCTTCGTTTTGGCGAGGCTCGTTCCGTTCAACCTAGTTGGTTATATTAGGGCGCATGTCCAAATATAAAAGAACTTTAGATCTGATGACGTTAATTATTATTCGTAATGACATGGAAAGACCTTGAATTGAACTGCACAGAACAGGAAAGCTTAGATTGAATTTGTTGAAAGCTGTGCTGTAAAGTGCGCTGAATGGTAATAAATGAATGAAAGAATCTGATAAAACAGACAGACAAACAGAAAGATAGACATACTGAGGGATAGTGTTCTTAGAAAGATAATACATGGTAACCACGAGTGCGTTAACTTAGAAGATAATTTATGATAGCAATTATTGTTTGAACTGGTACAGATTATCTTCATTTGAAATATACATATCTAGGCAATACGAGGAAAAGAAAACTGAAATTCAACGATACATTCCAACTTTGACTTGCCTTGTCAACAAAGATCAGATTACAAACAGGTCTTGCATGCATTTTCTATCTGTCTGTCTGTCTGTTTTTGTCTGTCTGTCTGTCTGTCTGTCTGTCTGTCTGTCTCTCTCTCTCTCTCTCTCTCTCTCTCTCTCTCTCTCTCTCTCTCCAGTTATGTTAGTCAGTTTCAATACATTGCACATATTTAACACAGTTAACTCCTTCATGATTTCCTTGCTCTTGCTGAGTCGGTAAGTACGGCGTTTCGTCCTGCCCTCGAAATGTTACTGTGGTTACTCAAACAAATAACATCGACTATTAAACAAACAAAAAAATCCATCAGCAACGTAACAGAGTTACTGTTTTCTCATAGTTTATCGCAATCTTTTAATTTAAAACAAAAAATAAGGCGCAAGTTCCCCGTTCTTTATTGTCTTCAACTTCTTAGATGAAAAGGTCACCGTATGAACAATCGTGGGCATTTATAGATTTTTTTTTTTTTTAACCGTTTCCAGTCAAACTTTCTGAAAATAGAACATTATATTGCCCCCCTCCGGAGTGACAAGATAATATATTTTATTCATAATGACTTTTTATCTGCTCAGGGTAAAACATAAAGTTTTCTTTTTCCCTTCTTTTTTGCTTCCCCTTTCGAAATCCACATGGTGGGATTTAATTTTTTATTACAAGATATAGCACAATGATTAAGAAAATGGTTTAAATCATTAGAAATGTATTACGGCTTTCAGAATACCGACCGTAGTTCGAGGGGGATCATCAACAATATGCTGGACATGATGGTTCACAACAACGATTCCTGTCGTGAAGTGAATTTGAAAACAACACGCCAACAATTTATCTAGCGGATTTGAATTTTTCTAGCGGAAACTACGAGTCAAAAAAGGTTACCGCCCACCCTAAAAATTATCGCAGAGCATAAGTACAAAAATTTAACAACCAATCAAATCGTTTCCATTTTTTGTAGTGGTAAGAAAATTTTGGTTGACGAGAAATATATGCCTATTTTGGGTTTTTGACCGAACGAAGATATTTTATGTCTTAAAAACTAAAGAGAATTAAACAGTGGGAAATGTCTTAAATTATAGAGCTGATATTGCTTAACATATAAGCCTAAATATTCCCGCATGATAAAATTTTGTTGTAGGAGAAACATTTATTTTAGTAATATTTTCACATCAGGGTCAGGCCCAATTTAATTACTTAAAAATTACCCAGAGTGAAATGCAAAGGAATAACTAAGGGAAAATTATATAGAACGATAGAGATTAATTGGCCGTTCAATTATCACTTTTGATAATTGAAATCGGTCCACAAATAACTTTAAAATAAAATATTCAGATTTGGTCAGATTAGACAAACACGCTTAGAAACCATAATATTTTCTAGTCTCAAAAAGTTACTTTTGTTTTTTTTATTCTTCTCTGATTGGTCGGGTGAGTAATGCTATAAAAAGTATCAACTTTTTGTGGTTTTCCGCCATTGATTCATAAACACCACGCCGAGCTGACATATTCTAAGAAGACTGTATGACCAAGCCTTTGCGGTCTGATCTGTGAAAGCAGTGATAAGAACCCGTTTACGGCCAGTCAGCTTGTGTGTGAGTGAACTTATTTACCTGAGGGTAAGAGAGATAATTTTATTTGTATAATTTGTTAAATAATTGACCTGTAAATTTAAAAGCCTATGTGTTCCATATTAATTCGAAAGTGAAAACTGCCGGCGGGATGTGTTATGTCATGCCGACCTAAGTAGGAATGCGCAGGCTTGTTCGAATTGAAAAAAAATGTGTCTAATGTTTGAAAATATGGCACAATTACGACCAGTAAGTGTTATTAGTGGTTTAATTTAGTATTTCTTCGGGAGTGACACACTGTTCATAGATCATGTAATAAACATATAGGGAAGGTTAAAATAAAGTAATCAAGAGGTCACATGCTGTATTGTACTTGCCATGCTTATGGTATGGAAGCCAAACATGGACGAGAGACCCAAACAGTGAATAAACACAAGAGAAAGAATGATTTCATGAAACTGATTGTAGACAACGGAATTCAAGGTCTTGTGCAATTTGTTAGCACACATGACTGACCATAGTAAGTTTTAATATTATTTAGGGGTGAAGTGATTGAGGCAGATTTATACAATGGAATGGGTTGTCCTTCTATTCCAGGTTATATTACGAATTTACATCGTGGCTGCATGCTATTGAGAAGAGGGGCGTGTGGAAGTTGAGAGCTTCTCAGACACTTGGAGCTAGACACCATCGTCTAAGCCAGGAGTCACACAGTTGGTGATCCTGACTACTATTGAAAGAACAGCAGTAGCATCAGTCTAAAGATAAGTCATTTATAAGGCAAATGGTGGTTCATCCAAAAACTGGTTCACCCAAGTAAACTTAAAAACAACTATGGTATGATGCAAGTAGCAGACCTTACAGTGTAGGACTATAAAAGTTGTAATATTTTGAACAAGAACTGTGTGTGCAGACATTCCAGTGACCCTTTACAGAAATGAACAGATTTTTCCATAATATTTATTTTATTCTGTAATAAACATTTTCTTGAGTTTGCCAGTCCGGACAAAAAGATTGATGTTTCGGACCATTAAATTGTACATATAAATTGAATACAGCCTTTCTTAAATAATTTTCATTAAAGTTGAAAGTTCTGTTTGCAATTAATCATTAAGTATAAATAAATACATTCCCCTAGACCCGTCGCTAAATCAATTTGGGATCAGAAGAGGTAGCAGTAGGGACTCAGAGTACATCATCATCATCTTCTCTGAGAACTTGCATAGCTTGACCCCACTTTGATGTCTATACACCCTTACTCTTTTCAGAGAAGGGGGTATTACTTTTAAGATCAGTCTCTTATCTAACACTATCCTGGTATCATCTGATACTCCTATTTGTCCAGGATAGCCCATCTCTTATTAATATCAAAACCTCTTATCACAGATACATACCAAAAGACCCCGTAACCAAGCGTACGTCATCTGTCCCAACTTACGTCCCACTTCAACATGCGTTTACTGACAGTGCTCTGTGGTACACAGCCACCATGAAAACAAAAAAGATTAATTGGATTTTAATTACCTCAGAGCAGCTTCAAACAACGGTCCAATGAGAAGATAGCACTACCAAGTTTATCATCTGATCTGACATGAGTGATGCAGGTGTTATCTTTATGAAGCATGAAACTATCCCTGCAATTGGTCACCTTGAAGAAATTCTGCACCAAAGTATTCACGTGTTCTTGTAGTGGTGGATCCTGTTAAAACCTTGATGGTGCCTTAGTCTTATTCTGGCTTTGTCCCATCGAAGCTACAGGAGATGATGTAGGACTCAAGTGTGTGAAATATGCATGCAATCAACAACTTATTGAGTTTGGTTTTTTGGTCTATGCGCAGAACAATCTCGTGATTAAATTAATATATACCATTCATATTAAGTATATATACATGTACAGAAAACAACACTGACACATCATTCAACATTGACAGGTGCAGAGCCATTACCTTATTCATTTTCCTCAACTCCTAATTCAACGAGTTGAATGATGGGTGGTGAGTCATCTGAATGAGAAACAGACGATGCAGCAACGAGTTGTTTGTCGAAGGTGTCCAACTTTGAATTTGTGACTTTCTCTGCTCACAGAGGATTTCTTTGTAGGGAGCAGAACATAACCCCATTTGCCTCCTGTCCATGCTAGGATAATCTTGTTCAAAGATCGTAAGACAGGATTCAAGAAGTTGGAAGGTCTCCTTTAATCGTTTCATTGTAAGTTGTCGGCCTGGTGGTTGTTTCTGGCTTGGGGCAAGTTGTTGCGTCTCTTCTTCCTATCGTGAAGATCTTCTCTGGCGCCAACAACTCGTCAGTGCTCAGTTGTATTTTCTGAGATTCAAGCAAATTTACAATGTCATTTTCGTCAGCTCCATCTAAACCAGCTCTTGAGGTTATTCTGACACATTCCTTAATAGATTTGATACTATTGTCATCAATGCAAAAGTCTTCAAAGGCATGACGTAATTGAGGGTATAGTTTTTTTTCCACACACTGTTCTTGCATCGCCCCGGAACTTCATTCCATGCAGTCTTGATTTGCGAAAGGGCAGGTTTAATAGTGCCTGCCTTCCAAAAATCCCTCAAAGAAACATTCAAACTGGCATTATCTTGCTCTAGCACTTCCGTAAAATACGTACTGTAAATATTTCTAAATATCGGGTCGCATAACTTCGAGTTTGGAGCGTAAATAAAACAAAAATGTCTTCAAAATGTGAGCGGGTAAGTTCGAATCGCGTAAATGAAACACGCGTAAACAGAGAAGTACAGATAATGGGATAAGTTTCGTTTTAAAAACAAAAAACATAGAAAACGGCTGTAGAAAATCTAGGAATAAAAATAGCACAACTGTTAGACTTATAAAATATTTCAACACGGGAAGAGAAAAATGCTTCATTGACTTGTAAATTGGCGATAATCGTTGAAGGAACTGGGAAGGAAATCTATTAAGACATAAAAATCAAGCAGTATATCAGAGTATAACCAAGACACGCGGAAATGAAAGATCCAATACAGCCAACGTTCGATGGAGGAGACATCGCTTAAAGTGATCGCTGCGGAAGATTAAATTATGAAAAAAAACTGAATAGGTAAAATGGATTGGTTGGTTATTGCGGTTAGGACAAGAGTAATAACTCCTCCGTTATAGCCTCCCACATCTCAGCTGCCGTATTAACTATTAGATTATTTCATGGAGATTGATGGTTTCAATCGTCTAGGGCAGGGGGGCCGGCTTGAGGTAATTACATGTTTTAAATCAGATTGTGGTCTTATAGATCGACTGTGGTGTATAAGCAGGGTGTCACAAAAGTCCCATTACTACGAAATATTTTGCTTATAAAAAGCAGTCTGCATCCGTAGAAATCGCCGCGATCGTCTACAATACTTCTACTTATCCGAAATTCGGCTTATCCGAATTTTGCTCAGAGATAGACATTTACGTCAGACTAAGATATGAAAAGCGTAAAGTAATTATTTTGACCATTCAGAAACTATTGGCGGAAGCTCGGACGTTTATTAACCGTTATCGCCTGTTCACCAAAAATTATGTACGGCCACGTAGTAGTGTAGGAGCCGCGGTAGCATAGTGGTTAGTGCACTGGCTTCCTAGCTCAGTGGTCTATGGTTCGATCCCCAGATGAGGTGGGATTTTTTTAGGCCACAAACGGCTCCTGGGTCGACCCAGCCCCAATTGGGTACCAGAGCAACTCTGGGAAGGTTAAGGCGGCCGGCGTGATGCCGACCACATCACCCCTAGTGTGCCGACGGTCAAGATAATATGGGCCTAACACCATATTCCCAATATGCCTCAATGGGCGTGTAACGGGTTCCTTTACCTTTACCCTTTTTACGTAGTAGTGTAAGAGCTTCTATTTATGCGAGTCCAAATTTGAGTTGGCACAGAAAAAAATTACTTTGCCTTATCCGAAAATTCTAGTTATCAGCAACTGCATTAACCAGGGTTTTTTATAACAAAGCCAAAGAAGACATTTGACCGGGACCTTTAGAAATGCTTTTACTTAAGCGAAATTCGAATTAAGCGAGTTCCGCTTAAAAGGACTGCACTCTCTCTCTCTCTCTCTCTCTCTCTCTCTCTCTCTCTCTCTCTCTCTCTCTCTCACTCTCTCTCTCTCTCTGTGCGTGCGTGTGCGAGTGCGCGTTGGCGTGTGCGTGCGCGGGTGTGTTTGTAAGTACGTATAATTCTAATAAGAGTTTTCTTGGCAACGTCTTTCTGAAACAATCGCACCAACATTTCGAGAAAATATGGAAACGGCGCGCACTGCACTGTTATTTGATTGAAAGCTATCTTGAGCATCCATTAAAATCATCCCACATAGAGGTCAATAATCTTTTTTATTCGGATTTCACAGAGATCTTCGTAAGTAACCCGTAAAGAAATCACGAAAAAGTTCAATAATTTAGTTTCATAATAAAATAGCCACCCAGCACTGTTATGCTTTAATATAAAATAAGTATAAATGTTTATCAAATTTTGTCTTTTTGTAATTGTACCTAACTTGTATGTAATTATGTTATTTTTTTTTTTTTTTCTTTTCTTAACCAGCAGCACTTGGGCTTTCAGCCCTTCGGCCCAATGACATGTCATTGCGAGGCTGGGGAACCTGAGGACTTTCTTTCCAACCCGGTCAGGAGCTTCGCTCCTTCCCATCCACAGAGGGTTTATCACAGGAGCCGTTCAGGCTATTCAGTCAAATTTCCGGCCGTAAACATTTCTTCAAACGCCGACGCCCGGGTTTGAACCATGAATTATGTTATAAATAGTTATATTATTTAATATAAAAATTAATATTTTTCAGTTAGTGTATAATAAAACTATGAAGTTGTTCAAATTTGTTTTTCAAAATTCGTTATTATGCTGTTTAACTGTTTAAAAATAAGTGTAAATAAGGAGCGGGGGGGGGGGGGGGGGTTATTTTGATGTATCGCCCCTCCCGTGGTGTTAAGGGTTGCCTCCCTTTAGCTCTGAAGTAATGGTCCAAAAGTGGCAAAAACTCAAGAGTAACTAATGTGGGTCTTCAAAGGTGTCTACCTTCACACAAGATTACTCTTGGCAGAGTTGTAGATAGACAGATAATGAGGGAGTGTTCACAAGATATTCAGAAAAGCGAGAACAATGCTGCATTGGCTGAGCAAATGTTAACTCTAGGATCTGCCGACAACTTTTGTGACGGATAGGGTTTTCTTATCATTCGTTAGCTCGTTCAAGCCCCCAGCTGAGTTAATTCAGCGAAATTCCTCTTATTATTATATAGCTCTGTTTAAGTGTATTTAAGAAATGGTCTGAGACTTACAGTTGTAGTACATTCAAAATGATTAAATCAACTTTAGATTTGTCTTTAAACAAGTAACAAATTTAATAATCAATTATGTTTTAACAGTTATAAAAATGAATAATTCTTCAACAAACAATATTCGCCATCGAGTGATGTTGTGGAGTTAAAAATTTGATAGTTCAATTGGCAACTTTTATGTTTCTACTTAGCTGCCAATGCGTTTGTCTGTTCTGCTATAGCAGATGTTTGGTTCTTTGTAGGTGGATAACTGGATCACACTCGTCACTGGTCAAGTTTGAAAGTTGTAGCACGTTCCAAGAAGTGTCATGAAGTAACTACCAAGCTGGTCCTGCGTCTCTAAGACCTGTCTGATGATGGTGTCTAGTGTCGACTTCAGGCCACTTATACCCTCACTTGTTCCAGAGATAGTACCTTAAACTGGTACCACCAACTAGTATCACAAAAGAATAGAACACATACCCTCCTGAGTATTGTGATTTCCTGACACACACTCATGTGCCGCCCTCTTTTCATTTCGCCATTCCATCAGCCTCAGAACGTTTACCCTCGTTGAGAATTAATATTAATCCCACTGAGTGGAAAAACATTCATTACATTTAGGTTGAATAGAATTATATTTACCTTTACATTGGTTGAAAATGTTAATAATATAAATCGAATATGTTTCCCTTTACATCTACCATGTTTGAAAATGCTAACAATATAGATTGAATATGTTTACATTTACATCTACTTACTTACTTACTTAGTCGTTCCCCTTCTACCGTGAGGTGTAGATGTTTGGAAGAGAGAGCGCCAGACCATTCTATCAGCTGTCTTCTTCCTGGCCTGGTTCCATTCTAGTCCTCGGTCCTTCAAAGATTGTCTAATGTTGTCCTCCCAGCGGACTCTGGGTCGTCCTGGAGCATTTACATCTACACGTGTTGAAAATGCTAATAATATAGATTATGAACATCATTTCTTTCATCATTCACTCCCTGCTCCATATGGAACTTGGGACTGCCTCTGCTTTTGAATCTCTGTAAGAAACTCGCAATAAAGCAGTCACCAACCTTGGCAGTGGTGGTTCATGAAATCATCATTTTATATGCTGAGGTTGCCAGCATCAAATGACTTGGACATCCACTAGCAATTTTCACATATTAATATTCATAAGTCAATAAATACATTACTGTAACACCTTCTGCAGGCGGCATGGCTGGACAAAGTTAATATAGTTTCGCTGATGAATGGCGATCAGCATAGGTCGGGCTTACGGATGGCCGACAGGTGTGTGACTATGTAAATCATAACATACGCGAATGTTAAAGGATTCTGGCTACCTGGACAGACTGGAGCCACACACCCCAACAAACATAGGAGTCAGGAACGTCGAAACTCCTGATAACGTTATACATTGTTTATTCACTACACAGTCACATAGACATACCAGTAATACAGTTCTCATCAAGTCATGGAGCATCGACAGTTCATAATATACGCATACAGAATCGACAGTACATTAACAAGCCATAATATCCAAGGCTTTGAATCAATATTAATATAATCTCTCTCAATCTTCAATTGAATACACAGTACATTGGTAAGCCATAATATCCGAGGCTTTGAATCAATATGAATATAATATCTCTCAATCTTCAATTGAATACACAGTACATTGGTAAGCCATAATATCCAAAGCTTTAAATCAATATGAATATAATTTCTCTCAATCTTCAATGACGTACATTCTGGAATTATCAAATATTCCTTTTTCACAAAAATATATTCTGGAACACACTAGCGAAATGGATAACGTCCATTCCCAAGCTCTGCCAGAAAACGTACTGTCACGAAAAATCAGCTGCTCAAAACAGCTCAGTAAAAATTCATTCAAGCGCGAACTCGCAGCTTGAGATGTGAGCTGAATTCATCCGCCTTTCCCCAAAACTATTTCATAGAACATTCGACCAGTTTCTTTATCCTATCTGTAAACAAACTAACAACTAGTCAGGTAACAGTTTAAACATTACTGAGCACACAACCCCCGACTAAAAAATTCTCTCATCACGCAGACCGTGTTTACTAGCGTGTACAAAAATCCGACCCGTACATTCCAGTCTTTAACACTTAACTCCCCTTAATTAAAATATGACTTAACAACATATTAGTTCACATGTTAATAATGCAAAATATAGAATTTAAAATGTACAACTTACGCCAATCTTTAGGCTCACAGACTGCTGGCTCAGAGAAATAGTTTGAGGCAGCTTGACGATGCCTCTTACACGTGGTCTGGAGTGTTGTTATTTTAGCAATAAGTTCCCACTTTTACTTTATGTTACAGTTTCCTCAGATTCCGGTTTTTCGTGTTAAAATTGTAGTTTTCCTCAAGATGCTCAAATAATGTCAGGTCTGGTAAATGAATCCTGCTGCTATTCTTAACTCTGAGAAGGTCTGGTTGTCTTCTTGGCGCAAGATGAATTTTCACAGTGTTCTAAACTTACTAAAGTGTCAGGTTATATTACACTACGCTCCTCCGCAGGTATTTGTTACGATTTAGGTAGGGTCCAATAAGGAATTTTGTTCTTTCTATGTTTCGAATGCCTTCCAATCGTTTCAAAACCTGTGTGTTTTGATGGGGTAATTCAAAATGTTTCCTCTAGGAAATTTATGTGCTTTAATGCGAAGGTCTTGTCTTCTAAATGTGGAAGTGAGATTTCCGTACTTTTCTCGTCAGTGATTACAAATAACTTCTAACTTTTATCTCAAGTAATATCTTCGTAATACTTCTATCTGGATGCTATTACCTCATTCTGTCTTCCATGTGCATGTCTGTAATATGTCTGCAGACGGTAAATTTATCTCTCCAACCTTGTGCAAACACCTACCCTCGTGTAACCTTCTGGACTATGACTCTTCACGACAGTAATTAGGGAATCCCAATCGCCACATCTGCGCTAAATAAGCTGGCTGGGCGTACGTCGTGCCGATTCGGCGCGGCCAAGGTTTGGTACACGAGAATTTTACCACCAAGACTATCGGTCAGTATTGCATCACCTGTCCTCTCTCTCAGCAGGGATGGTCAGGTAAAATGACACGACGAATTATTACTGAAAGGGGTGTAATGTGATTAGAAAATAGCTAATATCTGCTTCATAGCAGAGAAAGAAATGTGCCGATCAAGGAAATTTCACGTAATCAGTACGCACAACAAATGTAACTGAATACGGCCAGAGAGGACAAGAGATCAGCCCAAAAGTTATGTGGCACTTCGACAATTACTAAATCCACCAGTTATATATATATATATATATATATATATATATATATATATATATATATATATATATATATAGAGAGAGAGAGAGAGAGAGAGAGAGCGATAGATAGATAGATAGATAGATAGATAGATAGATAGATAGATAGATAGATAGATAGATAGATAGATAGATAGATAGATAGATAGATAGATAGATAGATAGATCGATCGATCGATCGATCGATCGATCGATCGATCGATCGATCGATCGATCGATCGATAGATAGATAGATAGATAGATAGATAGATAGATAGATAGATAGATAGATAGATAGATAGATAGATAGATAGATAGATAGATAGATAGATAGATAGATAGATAGATAGATAGATAGATAGATAGATAGATAGATAATATATATTCACACACACACAGTTTACTAAACATATTTGAATGGTTTGAATTTATCGAATTTTTTTTTTTAATTTACAGAAAGCATCATGACTGATCAAAGTCGTTTTACAATTGTGAGTCAATATTAATGGCACAATAGTAATCAGTGTAAGAAGTTTTAGGACACCCTGTAGAAACCTAATGTCAAAAATCTGTAATATAACAACGATTAGACCCTGCCCCAAAAAAGTGGGGAGGGGGGTTGTCGTTGGATGATCTCGAATACATCACTTTTTAATTGACCAACCCATGTGGGAGAGAAACTGAAGGGCGACGAAAGAAAGACAGATCGCCAACTTTATGAGAGAAACGTCTGATGTTAAATGAGAGATAACGAAGAAGAAGAAGACCGCTTTAACAAATAACAGGGATACCGTAGACGAACAAATATTAAAATTCATGACACAAGTCTCCTCTCCTTGCCTTCCTTTCCCCCCACCCCATTGTTACAGTATATTAACTCAGTGGTTCCCAAAGTGGGCGGTACCGTCCTCATGGGGGCGTTTGGAAGACCTAAAGGGTCGGTAAGGGAAAAACGGCGCGACATAGAGGTCAATAATCTTTTTTTATTTGGATTTCACAGATCTCTTCATAAGTAACCTGTGAAGACATCGCTAAGAAGTTCAGTAATTTAGTTTCAAAAGAAAATAGCCTACTACTAAGTACCACAAACTGCCCGGATATTTCACTGGAAAAATGTCCTTCTCGTGGCAGACAGGGGAAAAATAGGTCTTCTTTGTTAGTTAGGGCCTAGAATTTAGAATCTGGATATACTAGTTCTTCTTTCAAGTGTTATTTATATTATATTTATTCACACTATGGACTAGGTCCATCTACATAGTACATGTATTTGTTACAATCTGTCTGCAGGTGACAGTGTATGTGATGATACATATCGAGCTTTACATGAGCATTTCTTAAAGAAGGGAAAAGGTAGACGACCAGCACTGCCATCAATATCAGAATATGTCATATAAACATAGTTTATTTGAATTGCATTGCGAAGAGCTGTGAAAGGGCTTTAAAATGATGTATGATATATAAATATACCTTAAATGGTTAATTATATTTCAATTTTTGTGGGTGACAAAAAAGATGAAAATTTGTGCATTTTCTTCAAACATATCTTTGAGCATATACTTTGTTTAACAAGTCAATGTGCTTATTTCTGCACTGTTAGAAAGTGCTTTAAAAAGCTTTAAAATTATACATGGATCATTACTGTAACTTCATTAGTAATTTTTTTCTGTTCTTTGTAAACATGCAGAAATCTTGACGAATTGAGCGGTTTCTGCGGAAATCGGTTTTTTGGCTTTCTTGTCATTTTCAACTCATAATAACTTTGTTCAGAATAATGTGATATGTTTAGACAAAATTGGGCTTACTTAGTATGTCTATGAAATTGGATATCATAGTTATTGAGTTACTACAGTGCAGAAATTTTGAGCATTGACACTTTAAAAGTGTGTGTCGAGCTGATTTTGTAACCAAATACACCTGACTAACCTGATTTTCTTTAAATTTGAAAAGAGTATATTGGCCTTTTTATGTCCTCCATGCCTTCCATTTCTTAATTTCTTACAATTTCAAGTAGTTTTTAACACAAACATGACCTTATATGTGCTTATACATGTTATTTGTGATCCTTTAGTAGTGTCAAAGATGGCCCATTTTTACTTTCAGACGGAGCGATAAAATTTCTAAGTCGAAAAATAAAATAAAAATTCATAAATATTTTATTTATAGACTGATTTTGATGATGTTTTTTTTTTTTTTAATTTTTTTTTAATGTACTTTCTAAATATTTTATTGAATTGTTAATTAAACAAATATGAAAAATCAGTTTGTGGTACCTACTACTACTATTAGTAATAAAGTGGTTGAGTATTTCTCAGGCTAAATTCATCAAAATTACTTAATACAACGCTTACATGTAAAAGTGGTTTGATTATCCAGGACCCAGACGTGAATGCTTAAAAGGAGAACATTAGCCTGAACAAACCCTAACCCACCTCTCCACCGTAAAGTTCGCTCGTCCCAGTTTCTCATACACCTTATAGCAGAGGTTCCTAACTTGGGGTGCCTGGGGGTATAAGAAGCTTTTCAAGGGATACTGGGAATATCTGGTAATTAACTGCATTATCCTATTCAAATATAGCGTTGCAGTGTTAGCGAAAAAAAAAATGTTGTAAATTTGAGAGACAACAGCAGTGAGACGTGGACGAGATATGAAAGATGGGAAATTAGGGGAAGAGGGGCGCTAGGAATGTTCTCTGAGAGCCAAGGGGCGGTGACCTTAAAAGGTTTTGAAACCACCGTATTAACTGAAGAGCCGAAATACTAAGAATGATAATCACGCTTTTTTTTTGGGGGGGGGGGGGGGGAAATTAAAGCTAATTTTATTTATGTTCATATGAGGTTTATGTATTTGTCGCATGCCAAAGCCTTGACGCTCAAAATGCCTATGTTCCACTCATCGTATACACCTGAAACTTTGCACGTATCGCCATTTCATTATTTCAACTATAAAGTTAGGGTCAGAGTGGCTAAGAGGTATGGCGTCTGCCTCTAATTCTAAAAGTACCAGGTTCGGTTCCCAGTACAGGGAATATATTTGATGGAATTTTTTGTCAAAACCAGTGGTCTTAATGATGTCATACTCAACTCCTGATCTTCCTGTGTAGTGAAATTGAATGTCTAGCCTTCTCGGACAAGGGCAGGTTCAGCACGTTAACAATCCCTAGGCAGTTCGAAATCGTAAATAGTAGGACATAAGGCCGCTGCACTGGCAAAACTTACAATATTAGCAAAAACGTACTCGCCACAAAAATATTTATGAACTGTGTGATTCAACACATTGGGATCCTTGTCGGTGCTACGGAGTTCGTGCACTGTACTGAGATCCTACTTGCGTGATCTAAGGGAGGAGATCGGAGCACTGATAGAGTTGTGTACAATGAAGATGGTCATTACAAAAACCAAACCAAGCCAAACTATCAAGTTTTGAACGACTTGATCCAATCCATTTTACAAATTAAGTGAACAATAAAGTAAAATAAAATGAAAATTGCGTCACTAAAGTTGTAGAAAATAGTGCGCTGCGAATATAAGATTGTTTCGTATTTTGAATGCGCGGGTGTTAGATATTGAATGATGATGTGCTGATTTAAACAAGGTGTTTCTTCAGACATGTAACTAGAGAGTACTTTATTTTAAACGCCGACTAACTTTTTCGTGTTCTTCACATTAGGTTGTTAAACCTAAAAAAATGCATATTTTATTCAATATGCATATATATATATATATATATATATATATATATATATATATATATATATATATATATATATATATATATATATATATATATATATATATATATATATATATATATATATATATATATATATATATATACACATACACAGCGCAGTCCACTTAACAAAGCCCAATAGTGGAAGGAGGTAAAAAACGACTTCACGGCTTGATGGATAATGTAACAAGGGTACGGTAACCAAGTCACGAAGCGTGACCTTATCGACGCTAACACGTCATAATTTGACCGTGTATTTCGCGTTCATTAATCCGTGAAGTATAAAGATCAATTGATATTAATTCTATTGACCCTAAAAATGCGCACTGCCAATTCTAGCAGACGACATCAATAAAACTACCGTAACACTAATGCAGTGTTGTTTTCTAACAGATGATCATTAACTGTCCTCAGTATCTCTCCCTTGTGCAGGACCAGTGTCCCCGCTTTGTCTTCTTCTTCTTTCTTCTTCGATCCTTAACCAACGACCGTCAAAGCAGTCAGTGGCCATCACGCCTAGTGGCGTCTTGTAGGGCAACAACAAATTGATTCCACTTTGCACGGTCGGTGGCCATCCTTCGTACAGTGCCCCAACTCTGGTTCATTCTTTGCATCTCAGCCTCCACAGTCCTTCGCCAAGTTGTTTTTGGTCGGCCTCTCTTTCGTTTTCCTTCAGGGGTCCAAAGCATAGCTGTTCTTGTGATGGCATCGGGGTCTTTTTTGAGGACATGACCAATCCAGCTCCAACGTCTGCCAGCTATGATGGTGTGCATGTCCTCTTGCTTGCTACGAGTAAGCAGATCTTGGTTGGTGATGGTATTCGGCCAAAAGATGCGGTGAATTTTTCTTAGGCATGTTGTGTGAAAAGAGGACAATTTTGACATTTCCTTCTCTGTGACTCTCCAGCATTCCACACCATAGAGAAGCACAGAAAGCACGCAACTCTGATACAATCTTAATTTTGTGCTTGTGCTGTATTGGGAGGACTTCCAGATGTTATTTAGGCTAAAGAAGGCTGTTCTTGCCTTATTCATTCTGATGTTGATGTCTTTGCCTGCCCCACCGTCTGGTGTTACTATGCTTCCTAGGTATGTGAAGGTATCTGTCTATACCAGTTGCTGATTCCTTACTGATATGGACTCAGGATTGCTCACATTGAGCGTCATGACCTCAGACTTCTTTAAATTGATGTTCAAGCCCACCTGATCGCTAAATTTATTAAGTCTATCCGTTTTTTCCTGGATGTGTTGATGTGAATGTGCCAGCAGTGCAATGTCATCTGCATATTCTAGATCTTCCAATGTAGAAAATGTAGTCCATCTTATTCCTCTTGGAATGCCCTCTGTTGTCTGGCGCATCACCCAATCTATGACTGTTAAAAATAGAGTGGTTGATAAGGGGCATCCCTGTCGTATTCCTGTCTTCACCTCGAAGGTTAGGTTGCTCTGCCCAACACTACACGTAAAGTTGGCATAGAGGCTTTTTATGATTGACACTATGCAGCTTGGAATTCCATACGCCCTCAGTATTTTCCATAAACTGTCCCTATGTATGCTGTCAAAAGCCTTTTCAGAATCAACAAAATTTATGTAAAGCTGTCTTTGCCATTCTGAGCACTGCTCTACAATGTTCCTGAGAGTGAATATATGGTCTACACATCTTCTGTTCTTTCTAAATCCTGCTTGTTCTTTCCTCAGTTTGTAGTCTACTGCCTTTGAAATTCTCTGTATAGTTATCCTGCCTAGTATTTTGCTGGGAACTGAGAGAAGAGTGATTCATCTCCAATTATTGCAGTCTGCAAGATCTCCCTTCTTGGGCAATTTGACAATTATTCCTTTGTTCCACTCTGATGGTGTTGTCCCGTTTTCCACACTTGTGCAAATAGTGGTTCTAATAGTTCTGCTGCTAGCTCAGGGTCTGTCTTAAATAGCTCTGCATTTAAGTTATCATGGCCCGGAGCTTTGCCGTTCTTTAACCCTTTGATTCTGTGATGATTTCTTCTTTTCGTGGAATGTCTGTATTTACATCTAGATCGTTTTCAGCCTCAGGAACATTCAATTGTGTCTCTGGTATTTCCTTGTTCAGAGTTTCTCTGAAGTGCTCTGCCCATCTTGTTTCCTGTCCCTCTGCTGTCTTGGTGAGATTACCTTGCTTATCTCTTACTAATGTAATATTGTTTGCACCTTGTTTTCCGCTGATGAATTTAGTTATTTTGTATACTGTGCTTTGTTCATTTTTCAGTGCTGCCTCTTCTGCCTGTCTTGCAAGATCGTCTAGGAAATTCCTTTTGTTGGCTCGGGTTTGGCGTTTAACTTCCTTGTCCAGCTGACTGTACTGTTTGCTATATAGTTGCTTTAACCTGGGGGACTTCGCTTCTGTTTTCTTTCTTTTCATTTCCTTTCTCATCTTTATGGTGTTTAGTGTTTCTGGTGTTGTCCAGTCTTGCTTCTTCCTTTCCTGGAATCCTAAGCATGATTTGCTACTTTCCTTATATATTGTTGAAATGGTGTTGAAATTCTGGTCTATATCATCAGTCAATGTCTTTTCCTGGCTTTTGGCAAATTGATATCGTTTCTTAATGTCGGCCGCAAAAGCTTTTCTGGTAAGGGGGTCCTTCAATTTGCTGATGTCAAACCTTTTCTGTGTAGTTACAGTTGGTCCAGCCCTTCTTAGTTTCACTTTTAGTTTTGCTACTACTAAATGGTGATCACTTCCCACATCTGCACCTCTTCTTACCTTCACATCTTGTAATGCATGTCTCCATCTACCATTAACCATGATGTGGTCTATCTGGTTTCTGTCCCGACCATTTGGTGATTCCCATGTTAATTTGTGAATTTCCTTATGTGGGAAAAGTGTTCCTCCAATGACCAGGTTGTTAATGCTACAGAAACTTATTAGTTTATCCCCATTTTCGTTTGCTGTTCCGCTGCCGCATTTCCCCATTGTTCTTTCATTATATGTATTGTGTGTACCATCTTTCGCATTGAGGTCTCCCATTACTATAATAAGATCATGTCTAGGTGTGTCTTCCATTTCTTTCTGCAGTTGTTGATAGAATTCTTGACCTCCTCATCGCTATCATTCGTTGGTGCGTAGCATTGTATTATTGTAGTGTTGGTGAATCTCCCTCTCAATCTCAGTCGCATCAGTCTGTTGTTGATGGGTTTCCATTCCAGTAATGTCCTTTCTATCCCTTTCTGTAGAATAATGGCTACGCCTTCATTGTGCTGTCCATCCTCTCTTCCAGAGTAAAGTACTGTTTCTCCTGTTGCTGTTTTAACTTTTCCTGCCCCTGTCCATCTGCTCTCGCTTATCCCTAGGATGTGTAACCTATAGTTTCCCACCTCCGCCGTGACCCGTCTTAGCCCACCTGTCTCGTTCATTGTCCTGACATTCCAAAATCCTATTCTTGTATCCTGTTTTGCAGTCAGGACATCCGTTTTCATGTCAGTGGCTTCCTTTCGGCTTTCACCACTGACAGTCATACGAGCCACAGACTCCGAATGTCCATCCCGCAGCAAAGTTTGTTCATTTGATGTTGTTTCCGTAACTTCATTATTATTTTTACACAGACGGGGTGTCAGCCCTATGCTAAAACCCCCAACCTGGAGGACTAGGGTACCAGCTTTTGTCTGACCCCTACCCACACAGACCAGTCCAGCTTGGTTGAACCTACCAGGAGTAAAACTCCCACTGGCATAGCTCTGGGGATTGTCAGGATACGCAAGCTGCCATACCGCTACAAGGTATAGGTACCATTGATGGCAGCCCCGCTTTGTAAATAGATTTAATTATCTAAGATAGGCCCACTCGATGCTTAGTATTAAATGTTATACTGTGCAGATATTTAAATCATGTAAACTTATGTAGCCAAAATAGGAATTTAAAATAATAACATTGCTATTATTTATACCTTTCTCATCTCCAAATAAGCATAACTGTTGTTGACTTTCTGGCATGTCCAAGAAGTCAGTATACTGTATCTCAGTTTTAGTACAGCTGTTGTCACAATCAGCCTGAAACAAATTTTGATCAATCCAGGCATTTATGACACATCATCATTATCACTTCTAGCTCCCTAAACAGCCTAGGTCTTCAACAAATGTCTGCCAACTCCTCTTGTTGTATACTATCAGCTCAAGATGTCTCCTTGACCTACTCATATCTTTGACTTTTGTATCCGGTTCTCTATTATGTGTGTTTTTGAGTCTCCCAAAACCTCTTTTTACCCTGGACATTTCAGAATGCTATAAACTAGAGCTATATAATTGAACAGCCTTGACACTGGAGTTGAAGATTGATATTTTTGTGTGGGACTTGATTTCTCTTTGTATTTATGACACTTGTAACACACAGTTTTTAAATGTATGGGAGATAATGTTTTTCTGCAATCATTTTCTCATTATTGCCATCACTCATGAACACATACAAAGACATATTCACATGCACATACACTAATGAACACATACACTTATGTATACATGCACAGACACATTCTTATGTACTATTTTATATCATGACACGTTTACTTTGTTAAGCTATTAATTTAGCGTACGGTGGTGCATCATTAGCTACTGATATTTATTTTGTGTGTGCATATATTTAATGACACCACTATTTTCGGATGTGTTGCTTTCATCTCGTGTTTTATGTTGGGCATTGATTTGAGTTTCCTTTTGTTTTCCACACTTGCGTTTTATACACGAATGATACACATCTAATTTTTGTTACAATGTTGACATGTTTTATCATCTTGGTTGATTTCTTATAATTTTTTTTTCACCAATTATGATTATTTTCCATTTCATGTAATTTCCTTTGTTCTTTTCACTGATCATTTCATTTTTAGTACATAGTTGATCTATGTCTCTTTACCTTTCAACTTTTGTTTGAATTTGATCTTTTATTCTCCTTCCACATTTATGTCCTTTTATTATTGCCACTCTTTAGATCTTAATGATAGTTATCTATTGTTTAGCTTGATGGAACTTGACTGACCGCACTGTTTTTATTCGAAAAAAATCTTCGGGGGTCGATGTAAATTGTTAAGTTATTTTAGCAGGGGAGTTAAATGTTTAAGATCCTCACATGTGGGTCTAGTATTTTGTAGACTCACGTTTGAGTGCATCTAAGTTAATTGTATGTATAATTATTTGCGTACCACCGTGGACCATGATTAAATGAGTATGGCGCAGTTTGTCACAATTGGTTGCTATCCAGCAAATATACTGGAGCCAGATATATAGATCCTTGGTCGTGAAGAGTCATTTTATTTGGCCCGGGATCTATCCCAAGTGTAGAGAGGACACGGCCATCTTTTAATTATATCATCTGTGAGATGATACTACTTTTCCTTGTGCCCAACGTGCCAAGAAGAATATATTATAAATAATCGACCTATTGTATCGAGCCTCAGATACATGTTCGGGGCCCAAGACGCATCAAAAGTGAGGAATGCAGTAAGTGACCCACAGCTTGACTGCCTACATTAGGATCAGCGAACCCGAGCTGACCAAGACCCTACTCCACTTCCAAGTGGTGGTCCTGGAAACAGGATGCATCACTGCAGTCTGGATGAGGAGTAGGGATCGAAGAGGGAAGGCAAACCTAGTCCCAAAAAATGTGGAGGTCGGATGTGTCGGTCGAAAGACGCAAATACCATAGCTTTGCTGTAAATGGACACAATGCAACCAACGTTCTTTTGTGACGAACGAGGAAGAAGAAGAAGATACATGTTCCTCCATGTACCATTTGTTGCAGAGCTTCAACGGACCAGTGGAGTCGGTTGCTAGTGCATCAACATAACGCTAGGAGATGTGATTGGATCATGATTATATATACTGAAGCACATTAAAAACGAACCACCTGTATAATCCAGGCACAGAGTGTGAAATGTAAATATAAGTGTTTACAAGTTTACATATTTGGAATCTTTATTCATTTTCCTATGAATCCATGCTGGTCATTAATTTGTACATTTGATTGTTATGAAATTCATTGCATTCTGTGCAGGCAAGGGAGAAAACCAAAAATGCAACCAATAAAAAAAATTCATTCACACTATCCTCAGTATCTGGTATGTCCACAGCAAGCTTGGCAGCGGCTCCACATGGAATGCACAAGTCTCTAAAGGAAATTCCGGGGAATCAAGTCCCATTCACGTGTAAGAGCAGCTTCAAGCTGTTGCAGATTAGCTGGAAAACCTTGCCTGTAGACTCTGCGTCCAAGCTCGTTCCACAGATGTTCTATAGGGGACATGTCTGGTGATAGGGCAGGCCAATCAATCGTCACAATGTTCTGCTGCTGTAGATATTGCTGCGTAATGCATGCGATGTGCGCACGTGCGTTATCTTGCTGGAGAAGCTGCAAGTCTGGATAATTTGTGAACGCAGGAGCAACCAATGCATCCAGAACCTCATCTCGATATGTCACAGCATTAACATTTCCACGGAAGACGTGAAAAGGCAAGGGATGGTGACAACTGAATCCTCCCCAAATGTGAATACTGCCACCTCCAAATCGGTTGTGCTGACGAACACAGCAATCTGCAAAGCGCTCTCCACACCTGTAGTGGTTTTGATGGTACTGTATGATTGTGATGTTACCTAGTGTGATGTATGAGGTCAGCTGTGAAGGCTCCTGAGATAAATGTAGATGGGAATTACAGAAGGCCCTTCTTGCTACCACTTACGACCTCAAACATATCTTTTTTTTACTAATATGAATGTGGCTACGTTAAAAAGTCTAGGGTACTGCAATGTAATGTGTTGTAATAGAATATACAAACACACACACAGATAATTATTAAGTGTAATAATCTTAATAAATTTCTATAACACACTGAACTAACTCAGGCTGTTTTAGTTTAGATATTCAAATTTTCTTTAAATTTATTTGTTCTGAACCAAGGTTTTATTTTGGTCAGAACATATGAAAAGTTATGAAGTTATAAATGAAATGCATAAATATATGGCATAATAAAATAGAATGTGTGTACATGTGTATTTTATAAGACTGGTTAATATTAATACTGTTTATATTTCTAATTTCTCTGGGAAAACTTTTAATGGATGTGCTGTTGGGGTGGTGTCATCACACCCACTCTGTAATTACAGGAAGATGTGTCCATTATATTATAACTTAAATAAATATGTCTTTCCCACTGTTCAGTATATTGTAATGGGGAAATGTTTCTAAATTCCTTAGAAGTATGGTGAATCCTCAGCAGGCCATTAATTACTCATCTGGTCTGCGAAGGACTGATGCAGATTCAGGTGGCCCACTCCTCCCGGCTGCTAGAATACAATGATAGTCTTCACCCACACTTTGTTTGACTGCAAACACTTCTGCTGGTGTAAGCTTGAATACTTATGTAGCACTAGTCTAGTGCCACGCCAGAAACTCACAATTCTGAAACAAATTGGTGCTGTGTCAGTAATCTACTCACTGCACCACTCTTCCACAGCCCAACACATCAACAATACACAGAATGGGTCAGATCTCTCTGCCCACACAGCACATCTTACCAAGTTTGTTTCATATAGTATCAGTTTCCCCAAAGACTGCCTTGCATCTGAGATATGTTCAATAGTTTTCTTTTATTCAATAAGATAGGTGATATGTTCCCACAGATCTCAATACTAGATCCTCCTTCCATAGTCTTTGCTGGGCATCCATGTATTTTGTTTATCTCTAGACCCTGAGCTTGGGCTGGGGATCTAGAGCGAACCCTTACGTGTAAGAGAATGATTATGATATGGCAGTATCAATCACTCGAAATATTAAAATATATAAAAGAAATGCTTTCATTCTTACCAGAATTCAGAATATAGAACACAGTTATTCTCTAGCAAAACTCAGCTGAGCTGCTGGCTCTAGTATGGCGTCCCTCTAAAAATATATTGATTATCTTCTGGGGAAATACACCACTGAAATAATTACTGTGTCTACTACTGGACAGATTTATAAAAATGGCTAAATTGCGCGTCTGTGCGCCGATAATATGATTATCTTTGGCCAATCACCGACTTCCCCCCTTAACTTTCAAATCTACAACCAAAAGTCAATTTCAGTCATACCTCAGTCAAGTATGTATTATTGTCTGTTGGTCCGTCTGTCTCTACTTGTTTTTTCATAAAAAACACACTTGGTTCTTGCACCAACTCTGCCATACCCTACACAAATTTGCCTCCTAAGTTATTTTTAGCCACAATTCTCCACTTTTCCCCCTCTCTTTCATTACAACTGGATTTGTGCATTTGAGTGTCTCAAGGACGCAAATTTTGAAACTTTAGTGACAGTGTTGAACAGTACAGTCGCTAGTCTGATATGAACAACACAGTCTTTTGTCAATATCTTCCTTATTATCTATCCGTCAGTAAAATTAAAAGCATATTAGTTCTCTACTCAAAATGGGCTATCAAACAAGCTAGGTTTTATTTTCGTAACATTATTATTAAGAAAAAGCATAGTTTTTCTCAAGTCTATTTTTTGAAATATGTTCGAGAACCTTCTGTAATGCGTTTGCCGCTGAATTCAAATAAAAGGATCAAGTATCGAAAAAGCGTCCAAGAAATGACTGTTTCGAATAATAGCTAAGGTCCCTTTTGTCCATTTCCTTACATTGTGTCAACTAGTGGACGTGAATTTTTTTCCTTTTACCACCAATTGCGTCTTGTAGCCTTGCTAGTTTCAAACACGTGTTCAGTCATATTTTTCTTCTTTTTTTTTTGATCTCCGTTCCCTCCCGTCTACAAAAAGGGTAAACGTTTTGTATGCACTTCTAACTAGCTAGTTTAAATGGCGGTAGGAACGGCGGGCATGGGTGATCATGTCGCCTAGTATCTTACGCATTATTTTTATCCCTACATCTTATCTTTATAATTGGAGATATTTTAACGTTGTATCATGGTAAATTCATCACAACACCATCGCCAAATCCGCATACGTCCATCAGCAAAGGATATGTTGAATCTGCTCTCGTCTGTGAATAGGACAGCATTCCACTGCAGTCTAGTCCATCTGACATGTTGCTCTGCCCATTGCAGGCACTGCTGACGATGTCTGTGAGTCAAGTTTGGCCCAACATAAGGTCGTCTTGCAGTAAGGCCTGTATCTCTGAGTCGTCGTATGACTGTCATTCGAGAGACTTGCCCACGTCTACCCACTATTGCTCTTGCTGTTTGACTTGCCGGGAGAGAACGATTCCTTAGGTGACTCAGCACAATATGATGATCTTGCGCAAGGGTAGTAACTCGTGGTTGGCCACTCCGAAGTCTATCCCGGGCACTGCCAGTGGTTCCGTAACGCTCATCGAGATGTACAATAGTGCTGTGGTGGCAATTTATCCTTTTGGCAATGGCCCGCGAGCTCATTCCGGTCTCCAACATACCAATGGCTTGTTGGCGGTCGTTTTCAGATAGTTGTGGCATTTCAAGCACATGTACTGGGTGTTTTGTCTCAACGGCCTTTTTATACCAAGTATACTGCCACAACGCGTACACACATTTTCAGGGTCATAGCTGTTGGGAATCGTGTTGCACGTGTAACTTTCATTGTTTTCATGTAGTCTGTACACAAACCCATGGGGTGAATCATGCACTTTCCATTCCAGTAGCCATTGGTTCTCTACCTCAAGACAAACACGGGGAAAATCCACTCCCACACTTTTTTTTCCAGCTTCTCGGCATCAGTATATATAATAGTGGTGCGTTTTTAATGTGCTTCAGTATATATATATATTGGTGCTCAACACTTTTAACATGGTTATTTTTGTAACCCATGCATCCTACAACTTTGTTGCCGTAGAGCTTCTGTTAACCTTCATATGGTAACGGCTAGTGAAGTCAGTCAATGTTCATGTTGACCATTAGTGACGATGTACATTCTCCTGTCATGAATTATAATTTGGTATGAACATGTATGTCAAATAATGATTGCCTGTATTGTTTTGTCAACATATTCAAGTCTGTACCCAATGATGTCTCATTGCAAACTGTATCCTACGAGTCCAGCATCTGCTTTCTCTTTGGGTTGGTCACACAGTCTTGACCCATTGTAGTATTATCATTAACCAGGTCATCATTATATTCCAAAGAAACTGCCCACATTATTCACGTGATACAAAGATACATCGGCCACAGACAGTAAGCCCGACAGGCCAGTAATCATGAGGAAAAGTAGGCAACAGTTACTTAACTGATATAATTTGTCTAAACAATGGTACCTAAAACATAAAAGGCTAATTATCTGTCTGATATAGTCTGTCTAAACAACGGTACATACAACATATAAGTCTAATTAACTGTCTAATATAGTTTGTCTAAACAATGTTACATACAACATAGAAGGCCAATTAACAGGCTGGTATAGTTGGTCTAAACAATTGTACATACAACATCCCACCTCAGTATTAGCATCATGATTCTGGAAGCCTCCATTACATTCCTGCTTACATTCATCAGAATCTGGATTTTGATTACAGTACATGATACATTTTACCTATGACATACATTCTGACAGATTCTTTAATGCAGTTTGACAAGCAGTTATTATAAAGTACAGAATGTTTGAAAAAATTTATATAATCTATAGTTGTGTAAACTCAGTAAAAATACTTCTTAACAAGAGGTTGTTGCTGTTGATGAACAAGGGTTGCTGATCTTGTCACTCTTTTGCAGCCAATGCCAATATTAAGAATTGTTATGTGTTCTGAGGCTGCTAAATGGTACTGATTAAAGTGTTTGTGATTGGTGGGCAATAAACAATATACCCTTTATCTCCCATAGGAGCATAGGCTTTCAACAAACACATGCCAAGACCTCCATTCACATAGGTCTTCAACAAACACATGCCAAAGTCCTCCTGTCACATAGACCTTCAACAAACACATGCCAAGTCCTCCTGTCACATAGACCTTCAACAAACACATGCCAAGTCCTCTTGTCACATAGACCTTCAACAAACACATGCCAAGTCCTCCTGTAACATAGACCTTCAACAAGCACATGCCAAGTCCTCCTGTCACATAGGCCTTCAACAAACACATGCCAAGACCTCCGTTCACATAGGTCTTCAACAAACACATGCCAAGTCCTCCTGTCACATAGACCTTCAACAAACACATGCCAAGTCCTCCTGTCATATAGGCCTTCAACAAACACATGACAAGTCCTCCTGTCACATAGACCTTCAACAAACACATGCCCAGTCCTCCTGTCACATAGACCTTCAACAAACACATGCCAAGTCCTCCTGTCACATAGACCTTCAACAAACACATGCCAAATCCTCCTGTCAAGTGCTCAAGTTCTTTCCATTTTTTCTTCATCAGTTTCATTTGTCTCCAGCTCTCTTCTCCACATGTTTTTTAGTCTACCTCTGCAACTCTTTCTATGGGGATTTCAGAACAAGGACTCCCTTGTAATGCTATCAATAGGTTTCCTCAATGTGTGATCTTTTCCTCATATCCTGTTCTACTGGCACATGCCTGGTTCTTGTCACCAGTTCCCCATTTGTGACTTTGTAATACAATTTCAAACCTTATATTCTATGCAAGCACCCATTTATGAAAGTCTGTAACTTTTCTTACTGTTCTTTATCTTTCAGAGCCATACAATAGGACTGACTTGACAGAGCCATACAATAGGACTGACTTGACAGAGCCATACAATAGGACTGACTTGACAGAGCTATTCATAGGACTGACTTGACATTTGAGTTGAAGATTCTTATTTTCATGTTAGACTTGGTTTCTTTTGATGTCCGTCCATATGTCTCCAAATGCAATGAAAACTCTTCTTACTTTTAGTATTCTTATTTTGATATTTTTGTCTGTCCCTCTAACTTTGTCTGTATTGCTGAAAAGATATGTGTATGATTTTACCATCTTTTAGTGGTGTTTCTTCATGTTCAACCTTGTTATCATTTCTTGCATTTATTCTCTTTATCTTTGTCTTTTCCCAAAGTGTATTTTCAGACCAACTTGTGAATCCTTATTGAGTATTATCATTTTATCTTGCAACTGATTACAGTTATGAGACAGATGAGCCAAGTCATCTGCAAAATCTATATTTGTTTAGTCACATTACACTGGACTGCATTTTTGTTGTGTGGTGTCGATGTTTTTATAACCTCATTTATTGCTAGTAAGTAAAGAAATAGAGGAAAGAGGCATCTCTGTCGCACTCTTGTTCTAATCAAAAATGGTTCTTCTTCTTCCTCGTTCGTCCTGAAAAGGACACTGGTTGCGTTGTGCCCATTTACAGTGAAGCTGCGATATTTGCACCTTTCGGCCGACACATCCGACTTCCGCACAGCATTTTTTGGGACCAAGTTAGCCTTCCCTCTTCGATCCCTACTCACTCAGCCAGACTGCAGTGATGCAGCCTGTTTCCAGGACCACCACTTGGAGGTGGAGTAGGGTCTTGGTCAGCTCTGGTTTGCTGATCCTGACGCAAGCAGACAAGCTATGGGTCGCTGACTGCATTCTCTATTGTTGCGTCTTTGGGTCCCAAAATGGTTCTGTAAGTTGTCCTTCATGAAGAACTCTGCATGTTATGTCTTCATGAGTCTTATGTATTAAGTAAATGATCTTCATAGGAACTCTATAATGTTCCTTCACTTTTCAAAGTGATTCTCTGTCTACACTGTCAAATGCCATTTAATAGTGCACAAATTCAATGTATAGAAGTGAATTCCATTCCAGACTTTGTTCAACTATTATTCTCAATGTGGATATCAGGTCTGTACAGGGTCTGTTCTGCCAAAAACTTACTTGATCATCTCTTAATTGTTTGTCTGTGGACTCTTTTGATCTCCCAAGGATGATTCTGTTTAAAACTTTTCCTGACCAAAAAGTACTGAAAGATGAGACAGGTCTTATTTCAGAGATGACATTTGCCCACAGCATCATCATCTCTCGCCCACCCTATCATAGGATAGTATGGTGCTCCCTCCTCCAAACCTCTACACCTCATTGTAGAAGAGAGGTGACGGAGTAAGTATTTTTCCTGGCACTGATAATAACAATGTTCCTCTATAATGTGTGCATTCTTGTAAATTTCCTTTCTTAGGTAACTTTACTAGAAAACCTTCCTTCCATTCTGCTAGTATTTCTTCTCTTGGCAGTGACGGTAAATTCCCCTATGCTGCAAGCTGCTCTTGACACGAACAAAGCACTCTGTGTCGGTCGGGCAATTCTGCTTTCTTGTTTTTCCTGTCTTCTATTTTATTTATGGTTTCTGTTGTTATCCATGGTTTATGCTGATGTTCTCTTTTTCCTAGTACCTCTCCACATGTCTCATTTCATATATTTTTTACTTGTTGCCAGTGGTCTTTTGTATCTGCTTCATCATTCAGTTGTTGGAGTAATTGGTATGTGTTGGACACGTGCGATTGAAACTCTGTCTCTTATTTCTTAGATATTCCACATTATACACAATTTGTTGAGTTTTATATTTGTTTTTGGAACAAAAGATGAAGCAACAGAAGATGGTGATCTGATACTACATCTGATCCTCTATATACCTTTACACCAAGTAATCATCATTAGAAAGAGCGGTTTATGTCTTTTCTTTTGTGTTTACCTAATTCTTAAATTCATCTGTGTGTTCTTATTAGAATTTAAAAGTCACGGCAGTGCTTGATATAGTCCTTTAAACTGTCTTTTGATTTGTCTACAAAATGAACATGAATTTTATCTGGTGGTTACTGTCGTGAAACGAGTGTAAACCCACTACTTTGTTAAATCCCTATGTCGAGAGCCCAACCAATCAACGAGCAACGTTCACCAGTCTCGGAGACCCTGTTTTTTTTTCTTCGGATGTGGGTCGCGGCCATCTTGTTCATGCAATATGGCGGAAAAACTGAATAACATTAGCGTAAGCCCTGTTTTGTTCGGGGCTCGTCTAGGTCAAGGATGGTATGAAGGACAGTATGGAGCATAGTACAAAACCGCATACAGCCAATCAGCTTGCCCCGCCAGGAACCAACCAAACGCTTTCCTTAAGCATTCTTCTACCTATAAAATCGGGCAAAATTTTATGCAAAACCACGCAACACCACATGAAGCCAGAAAGACGACCGACTGAATAAGAGGAGCTGTCAACTTTGAGTTAGTGCTTACCTGAGTGCATTGACCTGCAGCCTGCTTCCTAGTTGAGTCACTGGCCTATTTAAATCTTAGAGGGTAAGCATAATTAACTATACGGGTAGGAAAATAGGCCTACAGCAGGTATATAATGTTGGTATTGGTTGTGTGTCATTTATACTGCATACACCTGTATATATTTAATATATTTTGGTTCACTATGAACGTATCAGGTTACTAATTGTATCTTGGGGCATTAGGTATAATGATTGTATTTCCTGATATGATTGATGAAGACGAAGACTAATAGGACTCATGCTTCAACCTATTGTCTCCTATAACTTCAGTCTATTGTCTCAGATAACTCCAACCTAAAATATAACCAAAACAGTCCTTGTTAGGACTCATCAATCTATTGTCTCATCTAACTCTAACTGAAATATAACCAAAACAGTCCTTATTAGGACTCAACCTATTGTCTCCTATAACTTCAATCTATTGTCTCATCTAACTCCAACTGAAATATAACCAAAACAGTCTTTGTTAGGACTCATCAATCTATTCTCTCATATAACTCAATCTATTGTCTCACATAACTTCAGTTTATTGTCTCAGATTACTCCCACCTGAAATATAACCAAACAGTCCTCGTCTCATATACTCCTATCATAAGAACATAACAATATTGTTAGGATATATGTTACCAATAGCACTTGTCAGAGAGGGCCTGGTATATTATACGGGGAAGGAAATGGTTGTATCACACTTAGGTGTACATATTATTGGATGTATTCATGTATTGAATTTATATTATGGGATGTATTCATGTATTGAATGTATTCATGTATTGAATTTATATTATTGGATGTATTCATGTATTGAATTTATATTATTGAATGTATCCATGTATTAGCTTATCAGAAAGAATGTTTTGCAAGTAGACACCTGTGTCACGTAGGTCTAATGATCATTTAATTTCCTACATCTTCTTCCTATTCTTTCACCCGAATTCTTTAATTTTGTTATCTCTCTTTATTTCCTTTTTCCTGTATATTTTGCATCCATTCATTTGCGAAATATATTTTCATCCAAATTCTTAAACTTTACCTGTTTCTTTTCTTAAAACGGAGAATCGCAATAGTTATTCTATTACATAGATGTCAGTCAGACGAGAAGTGCGATTAAGTTGTAGTCCATCTCAGACATAGGGCCGACTTATCGTTATAGCATTTTCACCTGTCACAGTGGTTTTCCCAGGCTGAGTTTCTGGGCAGTGTGAAAATCGCTCTCAATCCCGCCAGAGGCGTGAATCGCGGCAGACATTGCTCGCTAGAGCAGACTGAGTGTCGGGGTCCCCGCATCTGACACCCATGCTCCACGGCGCAGTTTCAGGAATTCCACCTGAAAAGACACCCACTGTTGGCCGGGTCAGCGCGAGGTGCGGAAATGCAGAAGTGTCAGTTATGTAAGACGTCTAGTAATGGTAATGTTAAATGTAAGGTGTTTTACACGGGAAAGGGGAGATGATTTCGGAGTTTGAGAAATGTGGGATTGTTTGCCCCTGTTTTCAAATATCCACCCAGGAGCTGAAATCTGATTTCATTTCAGTCTCCAACATCTTCAGTAGACGGACACACGCGTGCTAGCGAATGAAGCTTAAATAGCGAATTTCATAGTTCTCGTCAGATTTCTGACGAGCTTCTAACTACCTATCTAGTGAATTATCCTAGTCGTGGTGTTACCGTAGTTCTGGGGTGAGATTAATATATTATATCTAGTATTTTGTGAAGTGATAAAGTGTTAAGTCGCTTATTTCATATTTCACTAGTTAGATTTTGCGCAGAGTGCCAAATTTATATAGTCTGTATTATTTTCTAGTGACGTGTTTCAGTGGAAAGCAGAATAAAATTATAATTTCTAGCTTAAACAACAATATAGCTATAATGAAGTTAATTTTACTGCTAAATAATCAGACGAGAACATATTTTTAAACTAACTTATAATGCTAGAAGCCTTAATGAGTGGTGACGGAATACGCTCTTGTTCCCAATTCAATATGTGTTTTTTCCATTTTTTATATAGTGTAACTGTGGTACCCAACTTTGCCAGCGTTCTAGTACGTGAACATTATTTGTGAAGAAACTAATCACTTTCATTACCTGAACTTTAACAGTTAAATGAAGTAAGAGGCCTTCGCGCCAGAATTAATTCTTCCAAAATAACTCTTCAGTACAGTTCAGCCCGTTGTGGCAAGCAAATATCAGCAACATTCCGACAGCGTTTTTGACGAGTATTGTGGTGACCAAATATATTACCTTCCTGAAAGTAGACACCGATCTGACATTCCTTAAATTCTAGAAACCAAAGCTAATGACATTGTGCTCTGCTAACTTTCGTGCCTGGACAAATTTTATGTGACTTAACAGACATCCGAAAAATAAGAACACCCAAGTAATCGTTCCCTGAGACAGAGAGTTCAGTACGTCTTTTGGAACTGGGGATTTCTTGGTCGATACTGCATTTACGGGTCTGTGTGAAGGTCCTAGAATTTATTATGTTCCAAGACGCAGCGAGCAAAGTTGTAAGTATAAATGTGCACACATGGCCATGGCTGAATGAATGAGTGTACGCAGGTCTGAGTGTTATTTCACCGTGGTATTTTGTCACCCATTTGCTGTCTTACCTTTAATCTACAGAATTTGTTGCTAAGGCTAGAGTTTTTTTCTTTCTTAGGCTAAATCAGAGTATCCAACTCTGTTCATACATTTACGAGAAGAAAAAAAAAACCATCTTAGACTCAAACCCTATGCATTTATAACTCTTTGGGCCATCATCTGTCATCCTAACGGGGCTGTGGGCTAAACCTAGAGTTAAGATCATAACGGGGTCTATCATCCTTGTAGCATTTTTCTTGAATTTTATGACTATTTGTATATGCTTTGATGTAATTTCTATGTGTTGTGAAGAAACTTTAAATGATAATTAAAGTTTTCTCTTGAAATTAATCAGCGCGTTGGTCAGCTCGTTCTAGAATATTTATATATATTCAGTTGTTATAGTTTTCCCACGTCTGTGTGTCTACCTGTCGTCACTTGAATGTGCGTGCACGTGATTGGATATATATATATTTAATGTATATGTGTTAGACTGTCTGACTACTTTAGATCTGTCGTAGAAGATAGGTGAGAGAGAGAGAGAGAGAGAGAGAGAGAAGATTTTCCGCTCTCAGAGACAGCCTCTATCACTGTTCCCCCACCTCACTCGTGGAAATCTATTTTTGTATTTCTATCTCACACTGTGACTATCACTCATTCCAACCTATTCAGAAGGGACCAGCCCAAGTCTTAATTCCCCTATCAAAAATCTACGACAAATGGGGTCTCGTTTCCGGTTTTTGAACTTAGAATAGGAAGATGAGTACGACAAATGTGGACTCGTCTATCTGGATTTTGAACTTAAGATTCTTTATTCTGTAATAGAGTAAGAGTTGGATGTCTTGTGAGTTGTTATATCTTTAAATAATGTATCCCCTAGACTAACGATCTGTTTACGAGCGTGCTGACCACACAAACTGATAAGTTTTTTTTCCACAGCATTTGAATAATATACATTTGAGTTACAGGTGGATTTTGTCGGATTATATGTTATTTGTTGATTTGTAATACTAAACGCTGGTAAAGTGGTGAGTGTATAACATTCACTGGGTTTTGAAGAAGTAGGCGTTTGAGCAAAAGCTAAGGAGTGCGTTTCGGACTATTTGTCCAGATTAATTGCCTCCCTTACCCTAACTGTCTTCAGGGGTGAAACTTATAGTGGATAAAAATTAAGGGATTTTTTTTCTCCTTAAAAATTTTTGCAATAATAATTTTGTTTTCCACTGCAGCAACTTATTTTTCAGAAGTAATCTTAACTACCATTTAGTTGGCGTAGTCGTGTTTGCATTAGGTGCTTTATTGCCGATTAATAGCAGCGAGTTAGATTTTTATTTTGGAGGAGGTATCCCAGGGTTAAATATATCATCTTTTGATTTTTGGTATTTTTTTTCTCGTAAGTGGTAGGAACCATAGTATCCTTTTCTTAATTTCTTTCTCCACTAGTCTCAGTAACTGACTTAATATGGCCGAGAGGGCAAAGCTTAGACAACTCCTCAGGGACGAAGCGAGAGAGGAGGGACTGGAAGGAGAAGAAGCGAAAGCTTTTGTCAGGGACGAACTTGAGAGATATGATGCGGAGAGGAAAGAAGAAGAACTAAGGAGGAAAGAAGAAGCAGCCGAGAGGAAGGAAGCGGAAGACCGGCTATTACAGCAGAAGAAGATGGACGAGGAAATGGAAATCCGCAGGTTGCAGCATGAGGAAAGAGAGAAGGAGAAGGAGAGACAACACGAGTTGGCGCTTAAAGCTCTAGAACTCCAAAGCCGTGGTGCTGCCTCTACCTCCAGCAATGGAGAGTCGTCTCCTCATTCTTCCTTAACTGATCCTTCTAACACTCAATCTACTCACCTCACTGCTATGTCTTTTCCACTAGAGTCTTTCCCCTGTCCAAATGAGAAGATTGACACTTGGCTAGAGAAATTTGAGAAAATTGCAACTCTGTACGGTTTAGAGAGGTCGCGCTGGAATATGAAGCTTTCCCAGGCTTTGAAAAGTTCTGCTTACCATGTTTACGCCAAACTGGAAAGCAGCCAACAAGACAACTATGATCTGTTGAAGAAAGCGTTACTGGAGCGCTTTGAAATGAACGCTCGCAAATTTTTGCAACTGTTTCGCAACAGCAGGAAAGAGAATTCTGAAACTTTTCAGCAGTTCTCGTCTCGTTTGAAGGGATACCTAACAAAGTGCCTTGAGCTTTCACAGCTCCCCTCTACCTATGAAGATCTGGAGGAATGTGTTCTAACCGAACAAATAAAGAACACTTTGTCTGCAGATACCCGGAGATTTCTAGCTGAGCAGGGGGCAGAAAAACTTGAAGACATCTTAGAGAAGTCTGAGCGTTATCATAATGCGCTGGCTGAACTACTGGCCACAAAACGGAAACCGACAGAGGAGCATTTTCGGAAAAATAATCTAGATCAACCTTCTCATGCTTCGAATCAGAATAACCACAGAGAAACTGGACCTCAAAACCCCCCTCCTGAAAAATCCAAGTTCTACAAGAACAAGTACCCTAACCACCCCAAACAGTCTGATCAACCCGACCGCCCTACATGGCAGCGTGGCCAGAAAGGTCAAGGTGGCAAAGGGAGAACCCCTGAGCATGGGACATATGATCAGAGTGAGCACACCGAGCCTAAGCGCATCGGATGCTTACTAACAGTCTCGCAAGGCGGAATCATTGACAGTGATTCCCAACCTGTTGGGGATGGACCCTCAACGCGAGGTACTGTTATTTTGAACGGTTCTCAAAGTCTTTGTTTATTCGACACGGGGCTTTCTTACGATTGCATTGTTGCCAGAAACCTGGTTAAACCCGGTCAAGAGACAGCAGAGACCGTCCAATTTTGTGGAGTTCGTAAGAGTGATGCACCTACAGCGCTTCCCATCGCATTGGTGGAGATACACTCTGACTTTGTCAGAGGCGTGATCAAAGCGGCTGTGATGGATGATCCCATCTACCCAGTCATACTTGGCGGGAAATACGTGTGTATTGGGAAACCGGAAGAGCCGATTGTGGCAGCAGTAACTACAAGAGGGCAAACCAAAAAGGAACGGGAGCCTGCGCCTAATTTGTTACCCATGGAACTTAACTGATTCCGTACGTAATTATTTTCAGCTCTGGACGGAATTATTTTTAAGCCCCAAAAATTTACACATACATAATTTACGTTTACTGACAATGTGTGTCTAATCATGAGTTAAGTATAACACATTATATATCAAATTAAAGTACATTGGATGAACAATATAAATCCATATGCCTTTCTAGCTAATTTTATGTTATTTTTATGTTATAACAGATAACATGTACACGGAAAAAAGATAACTTGAAATTTTGAACAAAAATTTTCGACTTACGAAAGGCTTGTAACATAAATTGTTATCACAATACAGTTTCACTGCTCTCTTTGTGCAGGTAATCCATTTAGAAACACAGAAAAAGTAAGAAAGTTATGGTTGATCACACAATTTGTTCACTGTTCACATATTAGTAACATATCCTGTGTGTTTTTCGGCCATTATGGCGATACGACAAAACACGATTAAAGATGAAGATAAATGTAAAAAAATCCGTTCAAACGCAAATAAAAGACGTTGAAGCTTGTTGAAATTTGCCCAGTTTTGTGTTTACTTCCGTTCGAGATAAATTCCGGGCAGTATAAAATATCAGAATAGAAAGAAACAATGAAATAAATCAGCGTCTTTTAAAAGATCTTACGTCTACAGCTTTCGGCCTTTGCATCTATTATTAGATCTTGCATACGGAATCAGTTAAAGAAGCGCAATACAAGAACCCTACTTTGGTACCCTGCTTTAGGAAACTGCCCATGGCTAAGGAACCCAGACAGCACGGGGACATTTTTTCTAAGGATGGCGTACTTTATCGCAGAACGGGCAAGCCTGACCAAGGTTACAACCAGCTCCTAGTACCGAAACAGTACAGAAGCCAAATCCTAGAAATGGGGCACTCTCTTCCCTTCAGCGGACATATGGGACAGAACGCCACAAACCAACGTATAACCACTCATTATTGGTGGCCAGGAGTAAACACTGATATTATCAGGTACGTCAAATCCTGTGCCCAGTGCCAACGTGTACCACACAAGCAACGGACACCCCCAGTCTCTTTGGGTGAAATGCCAATAGTGGGAACACCATTCGAACGGGTTGTGATCGACATTTTAGGGCCTTTCGAAAGGACTAAAAGAAGGAACAGGTTTATCCTGACCTTAGTCGATACATGCACTTTATGGGCAGAAGCTATACCGCTAACATGCGCAGATGCCAAGCATGTCGCAGAAGCCCTCGTGCAGATTTTCACTCGGTTGGGATTCCCTCAACAAGTGTTGACGGATAACGGATCCTCATACCGAAACCTGTTGATGGATGAGATCGTTAAGATTTTGAGGACCCAACACATCCACACTAAGCCATATACTCCGGCCGGAAATGGGCTCGTGGAACGTGCTAATGGAAACCTCAACATGATGCTTAGTAAACTGGCACAAGTGAAACCTGAAGATTGGGATCTTTGTATTCCTGCAGCTTTATTTGGCTACAGAGAATCTCCTCATACTTCCACAGGATTTCCGCCAGCTACGCTTCTATTCGGCAGACCCATTAAGGGGCCACTTGAAGCCTTACTTCAGTCTCTGACAGACCAGAAAGCTGATGAGACAGTTGTCTCAGCCAGTAAATACGTATCGGTGTTAAAGGAAAGGTTGAAACTAGGATGGGACCTAGCAACGACTAACTTTAAGCGAGCACGCACAAAGCACGCTAAGCGATACAGGAAAGTCGCGAAAAGAGAGAACTGGAAGCAGGAGAGAAAGTTTTGGTGTTACTCCCTACCGGAAACAACCAACTGAAGATCGGATGGCAAGGGCCGTTTACCGTCCTGAAAAAGATTTCTAAGGCTAACTACCAGATCACTATTCAAGGAAAGGAGAAGGTTTTCCATGTAAATCTGTTAAAGAGATACTTGGAAACACCAGTGCCAACCTCCGACCATCTCCTGACGATCGCCAAAGCTGACGAAGATGATGATAGTGGCAGGGATATTCCACCGCAATCACACGAAATCTTTCAAAAATGTCAAAAGCGGCGACGCTCTTTCAAGTGCGCATGGGAGACATTCCAGAGGAAGGAAACTTTGGGGAGTAGACTTGAGTAGGAATTGGAGAGATGGAGGGGAGGATGAGAGGGAAGAAGACAGACACCCCGAAGCTACGGTTATAGGAAATTCAATTCCATAACGTAGACATGGAGTGCTTCCATATCTTAAAGGGGGGAGGCTCTGTCACGTAGGTCTAATGATCATTTAATTTCCTACATCTTCTTCCTATTCTTTCACCCGAATTCTTTAATTTTGTTATCTCTCTTTATTTCCTTTTTCCTGTATATTTTGCATCCATTCGTTTGCGAAATATATTTTCATCCAAATTCTTAAACTTTACCTGTTTCTTTTCTTAAAACGGAGAATCGCAATAGTTATTCTATTACATAGATGTCAGTCAGACGAGAAGTGCGATTAAGTTGTAGTCCATCTCAGACATAGGGCCGACTTATCGTTATAGCATTTTCACCTGTCACAGTGGTTTTCCCAGGCTGAGTTTCTGGGCAGTGTGAAAATCGCTCTCAATCCCGCCAGAGGCGTGAATCGCGGCAGACATTGCTCGCTAGAGCAGACTGAGTGTCGGGGTCCCCGCATCTGACACCCATGCTCCACGGCGCAGTTTCAGACATTTGTCTCGGAATTCCACCTGAAAAGACACCCACTGTTGGCCAGGTCAGCGCGAGGTGCGGAAATGCAGGAGTGTCAGTTATGTAAGACGTCTAGTAATGGTAATGTTAAATGTAAGGTGTTTTACACGGGAAAGGGGAGATGATTTCGGAGTTTGAGAAAATGTGGGATTGTTTGCCCCTGTTTTCAAATATCCACCCAGGAGCTGAAATCTGATTTCATTTCAGTCTCCAACATCTTCAGTAGACGGAAACACGCGTGCTAGCGAATGAAGCTTGAATAGCGAATTTCATAGTTCTCGTCAGATTTCTGACGAGCTTCTAACTACCTATCTAGTGAATTATCCTAGTCGTGGTGTTACCGTAGTTCTGGGGTGAGATAAATATATTATATCTAGTATTTTGTGAAGTGATAAAGTGTTAAGTCGCTTATTTCATATTTCACTAGTTAGATTTTGTGCAGAGTGCCAAATTTATATAGTCTGTATTATTTTCTAGTGACGTGTTTCAGTGGAAAGCAGAATAAAATTATAATTTCTAGCTTAAACAACAATATAGCTATAATGAAGTTAATTTTACTGCTAAATAATCAGACGAGAACATATTTTTAAACTAACTTATAATGCTAGAAGCCTCAATGAGTGGTGACGGAATACGCTCTTGTTCCCAATTCATGAGGATTGATGATTTTAAATATAACTTACTTCTCGGGAAAACTTAAATGATAAGACAAGCTACGCTTGCAGTTTAAATGTAAGTTATATTGAGTACATATATGTAAATTACTTGATATGTGTTCTTTCCATTTTTTATATAGTGTAACTGTGGTACCCAACTTTGCCAGCGTTCTAGTACGTGAACATTATTTGTGAAGAAACTAATCACTTTCATTACCTGAACTTTAACAGTTAAATGAAGTAAGAGGCCTTCGCGCCAGAATTAATTCTTCCAAAATAACTCTTCAGTACAGTTCAGCCCGTTGTGGCAAGCAAATATCAGCAACATTCCGACAGCGTTTTTGACGAGTATTGTGGTGACCAAATATATTACCTTCCTGAAAGTAGACACCGATCTGACATTCCTTAAATTCTAGAAACCAAAGCTAATGACATTGTGCTCTGCTAACTTTCGTGCCTGGACAAATTCTATGTGACTTAACAGACATCCGAAAAATAAGAACACCCAAGTAATCGTTCCCTGAGACAGAGAGTTCAGTACGTCTTTTGGAACTGGGGATTTCTTGGTCGATACTGCATTTACGGGTCTGTGTGAAGGTCCTAGAATTTATTATGTTCCAAGAGGCAGCGAGCAAAGTTGTAAGTATAAATGTGCACACATGGCCATGGCTGAATGAATGAGTGTACGCAGGTCTGAGTGTTATTTCACCGTGGTATTTTGTCACCCATTTGCTGTCTTACCTTTTGTGGTAAAGTGGGAGGGGATAAGTCTTTATGGGGACTTAGTGTACTGACTGAGATCAGCTGTGAAGGTATCTGTATCTAATATGTGGAGTGTTTTACAGATAACCTTACTTGCTGCCACATTTATACCTCAGTCAGAGTTATTCTGGAATATTGTGATGACTATGTTAAGTGTCTAGGGTTATGTAAATGATGAAGTGTAAGTCACAACAACAACAGACAGATAAACAATTTAATTTATTCCACCACACTGGACAACACTGTGACACTCACACACATTTAACAATCTATAAGACTAACTGAAATGAGTCACTAGTACAGTTTCAAATATATATGTATTAATTACTTTCACTAATGGATATCCTGATTCCACTACACAGTGAACCAGGAATCAAATGTAATCACAATTATATGTACATAATTTATAAATATGAACCTTGTATTGACATATTTTATGAGTATTATCTTATGTATGTCAGTTGTGTAGTAGTACTATGAGGTAATACTGGTTTGGTTTTCAAGCTATGTTGTTCTTTGTCATCAAGACTTCAAGCGTTTGTTTATCTTGGAAATAGTGTGGGGAAAAGTTCACAGTTCCTATCAATTTAAACAATGGATTGTCCCTCGGTTTTATTATTATGTCAGTTTTTGAGGGGGACACATAATGCTGAGCTCCTCTGGCCACATAAGCTTAACTTTCGTGATGACGGCAGGAAAAGACTCCTCTGCTCGATTGCTTCCCTGTGTTCTGGAGACACCTCACTGGTTGCTCTCTGGACCCAAGAGTATGCTGTCAGCCTCTAGATTCAGTAAAGCTCAGACCAGGTGCTGCTCAATAACTTTAGGACCACGGTCCCTGAAACAAGAAGGATGTACCTCCTACTGTAGAACTAATTTATAATATATTTCCTCGCGGAACACAACACATCACAAACACTGAGTTCAGAGCATTAGGCCAACTGTAGCTTCATCTGAAATATTTTAATCCAGTATCACTCTCCCTAATGGTTAATACGCCTCTGCAATTCCAGCAGTCTTTCCTTCTAGTCAATAATCTAGGTGTTATTGTGTTATTTGGCGATCCCATGCAGATGTACTGTTCTCTGACAAGTTTTATTCAGGGTGGAGCAATATCTGGTTTTGCCTCATGTTTGCTACTGAACCACACACATATACAGACATACATTATCAAGTTACATGCAATTTTCATCAAAAGATATCAAAGAGATCAACCTTACCACAATTCATGGAAATAAAACACAGATACGTTGACTAGCAATGAATTTTTGCACACATAATGGCACAAACTCCGATCTGCTTCTGTCCCAGGCTTTTATTTAGCAAATATGAGCTGGCTCTCAACGCACTGCTTATGGGTAAGCTTATTTTAAAAAGTGGTACTGACCTGACGCTCCTAATTGACTATATCAGCGGGTCTAACCAATCGGACCATGTTTTCAGAAGTGTTTGAAAAAATTTAACTTTCCTACGTTTCCCCTGACAACCAAAGGTAGTGTTTGCAGTCCAACTAATCATGTTTAGCCTTACATATACTTCGCTCCAATCAAATAGGAGGTAACATGTTGACCCACTTCCTGTACCATGGTGGGTTCAAAACATGCCACTGTGCAAATCTAACTTGGTGTTGTCTGACACCCTCACTATTTCATTTTGGCTATAATTTGTTAATTCCTAGGCTATTTGCGTAACATTTAACATATTCTTTGTCAGCAAACCCTAAGGAACCCAAAATATATAAATTTAATGGGGCTAAGTGGCTGCGTTCAAAATATGTATTTTCTTCTACCTCCTGTTCACTTCGATACGAGGTGGTGTCTGGGTACTGTCAGGTTTTCAAACGTAAACCAGTATAATGTCATATTTCCCAATAAGCGTTTTTCAGGTTTTTAAACCTAACTGTCGTCTGGGTAGTGTTTTTTATCACTGTCCATCTAGAAAAAAAGTATTGCTTCTAGCCTTACGCTTGGGGGTGGGTGGCATATCGCGCGACGCGTGTTTAGTGTTGAATGCGTTCCTGCATTTCAGTCCTCCCTTCTCTCTATCCTAATTCCTTCTGTCTTTTTATCACGCAGTGCATAAAATAAAATGAATGAAATTTTAATCTAGGTCATCTTAGAAATACAGTACACGTTTTATTGTATAGAGCGTGTAGTGACGTAGTAGGCTTTTACTATCAACGGGAAACGTTACAATTTGCAGACGAAGTAGAAAACAAGGGGATTTTTGTACGCCATTGTGACAGCACTGTACTTTTACCATTTCTCTTTTCTTTTATAGAATTTATTTGTTAGGCTTTACATTTACCTTTTTAATTATGTTCTAATTTATATAGGGGTATCTAGAATTTCATGACACCTTTAATCTACAGAATTTGTTGCTAAGGCTAGAGTTTTTTTTCTTTCTTAGGCTAAATCAGAGTATCAAACTCTGTTCATACATTTACGAGAAGAAAAAAAACCATCTTAGACTCAAACCCTATGCATTTATAACTCTTTGGGCCATCATCTGTCATCCTAACGGGGCTGTGGGCTAAACCTAGAGTTAAGATCATAACGAGGTCTATCGTCCTTGTAGCATTTTTCTTGAATTTTATGACTATTTGTATATGCTTTGATGTAATTTCTATGTGTTGTGAAGAAACTTTAAATGATAATTAAAGTTTTCTCTTGAAATTAATCAGCGCGTTGGTCAGCTCGTTCTAGAATATTTATATATATTCAGTTGTTATAGTTTTCCCACGTCTGTGTGTCTACCTGTCGTCACTTGAATGTGCGTGCACGTGATTGGATATATATATATTTAATGTATATGTGTTAGACTGTCTGACTACTTTAGATCTGTCGTAGAAGATAGGTGTGAGAGAGAGAGAGAGAGAGAGAGAGAAGATTTTCCGCTCTCAGAGACAGCCTCTATCACTGTTCCACCACCTCACTCGTGGAAATCTATTTTTGTATTTCTATCTCACACTGTGACTATCACTCATTCCAACCTATTCAGAAGGGACCAACCCAAGTCTTAATTCCCCTATCAAAAATCTACGACAACCTGTCTTGTCTCGCTATTGCTAACTCATACTGAGCCATGTTGTCATTCATCCTACATGCAGACACCTGAGACATGCTCATATCATATACAATAGAAATAGGTTGGCTTGAGGACAGAAATTAGCACCTATTTTTCCTTGTTACAGGTTTTATTCATGTCATAAAACTTGAGGTCGTATGTTCGAGTGAATCCAGCTGCCTGGAAGTTCGCAGGAGCATAGAGATTGCACAGAAGCTACATCTTTAGTCCCCCTCAGTCTTGGGTGGGCTAAAGTAACGAACCTCAGCAGGTGTTGTGTGAACCAAACTCAGGAGAACAGAACATTTTAAGAGATGAGTACACATTAGTACCATTTCTGTTGGCATTGTGAGCTATTAACTGTCGAGGAAGAGAAACTGAGTTAGCGTAGCAAGAGACAATAATAAGATCATAGCTGATAAATTTTATATATATATACGTAATTAACAGCACAGCTGATACATTTACTATAATTGAGTAACAGCACAGCTGATATAATTTTTTTGTTCCTATAATTGGAAGACTTGTAATATACAAGTGTATATATATATATATATATATATATATATATATATATATATATATATATATATATATATATATATATATATATATATACACCAATACCTCGCTCTTTCGACAGGTTAGGGACCAGAGCTATGACGAAAGTCGAAAATCGACGAAAGTCGAAGCATAGCCTTTATTTAGCTTACAAATGCATTAGAGCCGCCAAAAAAACGAAAATAATTAACTATATAACACTTGCGAATGCAATCTGATTTCTCAGATAAACAGAAATAAACATAAGAGTAAAGAAAATACAGTAATAAATAAAAAATACGCAAATAGCATCTTACCTTAAAATCATTCTTGAGCAAGTAGACGATGAATATATACAGTATGTACAGTTTTGAATGTTGGTAATTTAGGGGGATTCTAGACTTAGAAAACCAGATGGAGAAAATGAAGAGGTGGCTCATCTTCAGAACTGGAGGATTTCAATTTAATTCTTTTTAGGAGAAGGGCACTTTGAAGGAGATCTAACTGGGGCTGGGGCTGATTATTTGATGGCTCGGAATCTGAAGGGTTAGAGGGAGGGGGTGACTGAAGTTGGTTGTGGCGGTTGCGTCTTGAAAAAGGGGAGCAAAGACGTTTACCTCATTGATGTCTTCTTCCTTTCCCTAAGAAGTTCTCTGTAACAGGCTATTTGGTGTTCTAGCCCACTATTTACTTTTGAACTTCTGTCGAAATTTATTCTACGTTGAAGATCTGCTGCTTTGTGTAGCCAACTTCTTCTATAATTTTTTCAAGCTTCACTTGAAAAGCTCCTGCAGCTGCGGTATCTGCTGCTAGCTGATTCTCCCTTCACTGCTATATTATGCAAATTTGACCTTTTCTTAAATTTCTCAAACCAGCCCCTGCTAGCTCCAAATGTCTCTTCAGCTGATGTCTCTCCTTGTTCAGCCTTCATTGCATTAAATAAAGTTTGTGCTTTAGCCTGGATAAGATCTTGGCTTAGAGGAATGTTGTGGCTGACTTGGTCTTCAATCCACACATTTAACACTTTCTCCATCTCACCAATTAAATTGTGCCGCTTTCTAATAATTTTGGTATGCACTGGCGTAGCGTTTTTAATTTCCTCTAACACTTTAGCTCTGTTCTTTACAATTGTGCTAACTGTAGTGCTTGGTACACCTAGCCTGTGGCCTATTTCAGCATTTAAGATGCCTTGTTCATTAAGCTTGATTAGCTTAAGCTTTTCTTGCAGATTGAGAACCTTATGGGTTCTTTTAACTTTGTCACTACACTTACGACCCATTATGAATATATTAAAGCACAAAAATAAGTAGTACTGTATAAGGCCTAATCACACAAAAAAGTACAGTATGAAAACTGTACACGTGTCGTATAATCACGATATGAACACTGTCATTAGACTGTTGTCACTAAAATAACTATGAACTGTTTACAGTATAATCACAAAAATAATATAGTATGAATAGTTTTGTTATTTTAATCACACACAAAATAGTAGTATTAATATGTTTAATGACAAATATAAGAGATTCAATGCGGACAACTTAAAAAAAAACAGTGCACACCGAACGATTTCTGTTCAAAGACTGAACGACGAAAGAATCAAGATGACGCGCAGTTGTGACCAAATGCGACGAAAGAGCGAAGCGAGCGACGAAATTTGGAAACATGGTTAGAATTGAAAACCGACGAAAGAGCGATGCGACGAAAGTCGAAGCGATGAAAGTCGAGGTATCGGTGTGTGTGTGTATATATATATATATATATATATATATATATATATATATATATATATATATATATATATATATATACATCTATCTATATATATTAATATATATATATAATATAAATATATATATGTAATCATTTGTAAACTTACAAATCCATTACATTCCATTTTTCAACATTCACCCCTGCAAGGGATTTTCTGTCTGGAATAAATATAGCCAAAAAAAAACAAAATTGAGGAAAAAAAAAAAAACCACACACATGTGTATATAGGGTAAAAACACAAACACATTATGATGTTTGTGGTGGAGGTGTATAAATAACACTTATTATGTTACATATTTGTTGAAAGTGGTAACATATTGAGCACAGGTTACATTTATGTTAAAAAGTTGTAAAAGCATTACTGAGTAAATTGTCTTCAGCAGGATATACAGATGTGGAACTGCTCCTCATACTCTCTCTCCCTGCAGGAACATGACCATCTTCCTCACCTTCACTTTCTTTCTTCACAGTGTGTCCCTGAAAACAAAATATTGAACATATTCAAGTCTGAAACAAACCACTTCAGTCTTAAACATTGCCCCAGTTTGACAACTATCTTCACAGTGTGTCCCTGAAAACAAAATATTGAACATATTCAAGTTTGAAACAAACCACTTCAGTCTTAAACATTGCCCCAGTTTGACAACTATCTTCACAGTGTGTCCCTGAAAACAAAATATTGAACATATTCAAGTTTGAAACAAACCACTTCAGTCTTAAACATTGCCCCAGTTTGACAACTACATGATACATGTTTATGTATTTAAATTACTTTCTATTCTCAACTGTTTATGCCCCTGTCCCTGATGAAGATGTTATATTACATATACATATACTACACTGTTACAGAAAAAAAAAACACAAAGAACCTAGCAATAAGTAACAAAATGTTTAAATGGACAATATTTTAACAGATTTCTCAGTTTAACTCACTTTGGCTGTATACAAATTTGTTATCAAGAATTAAAAAGAATATTCACTTTAAAATCTGTACTGACGTCCTGTTTTATTTTTTGATCCAGGAATGGGATCTTCTGTTCCATTTTTTTTTTTTGTAATCTGAAAAGAAAAACAAATTATAGGTAACGAAATCTTAGACAATTTGTTACATGCTAGTTATTTGAGATATTAATATCACAAGAAATTTCACTCAAATGTTTGTTTTTAAATAATGGTGAAAAACATAACAACCTGAAAATATAAAGAAGAGAGTATGTTAAATGGTAGTATGTCCAATGTCACATTCAACAGTCTTTGCTATACTGATTTTCTTCTGAATGATTCAGAGCTGTCAGGTGCATGCAAAATGTGTATACGATTAGTTTTAAAAATTGTATCTTCTACCTATAATCTATCTATACTTGTGCTTTATACACTACACTAAGGCATTTGAGACAGTAAAACATGAGAACATTATAAAAAATGCTAGAAAGCATCAACATTGATGGTAAGGACCTGAGAATTATAAACAACATGTACTGGTAACAAACATCAGCTATGACAATAAGTAGCTGCATAGGAAGGTTTTAGCAGATTAAAAAAGAGTGTTATACATGTTTGATAATAGTATGTCTGTGATGGCATTTTAGGCAGTTTGTGCCATACTGATTTATTTGAGTGATTCAGAGATTTTCAAATGTATACTAAATGTGTGTAAGATCATGTTAGGAAAATGTAACTTGTTTCATTTGATAGCTAGAATCATATAATTTTTTTTAATTTTTTTTTAAATTTTTTTTTAAGTACTGTTCTTGACATCAGATATACAGACTGTCACGGAGTGTTTTGAGGGTATTTTGCATGTGTGAATGTTCCCATGCTCCAGCGGGAGTTTATTAGTCATGGGAGTTGTTGTGAGCTGGGAATGCGTGCATTGTAATAATTTAGCTACAGGGTTGGGAGCATGGCTTGAGACAAGCTGTTAGCTTTTGTGATGCGTGAATGAAGTTCAGTGGAGCGTGGAAGGGTTTCACGGGTTTTAGTGAATATGCATGAAAAGGGGAGTCAGAGAGAGTAGTGGAATGGTTGGAGACGTGTGTAGAGTGAGTAGAGAGTTGAGTCAGTAGAGAGCAGACAGTAGACAGTGTAGAGAAGAGAAGGGTGGATGTCTATAGTAGGGCGCGAGTAGAGGGCCGGAGTTGTGAAGTAGATGTTGCAGTAGTTATTCATGGAGTAGCCTATTTGTGGCTGTAGTTGTTCCGAGAAGCAGAGTGTGTGCTGGATACTCGAGATTTGTGATGTATCTAATATTTGTAATGGCCCTGCGTCCATTGTGACTTATTGTGAATATAATATATTGTTGGAGATTGACATAGCTGTTGGAGTTATTCCTTAGACAGTGAGCTAGGACGAGTGGTGTATAAGTGTCTAACCTTCCTACATCCACCCACATACACCCTACTCGTCACACAGACAAGATACAAAGTTTGCCAGAAATTTCTACATTTTAGTAAATTCTATCACAGAATTATGAAATAAATGAAGGTAATTTGATATAAATCCCATTTAGCAACTTTCTTTTATTTTGTCAGCAATAGATCTCTTCCGTTCCTTACCTTTTAGTTCCTTGTGAGGTACAGTGTGGTCACATTTTATGTTAGAGAAGCACTAATGAGGACCTCACATAATTGAAAACTAGTGTTCTCACAGGAATAAATGTAAAGTAGTGGGTGTGTTCTCACAGGAATACATGTAGGGTGTGTGTTCTCACAGGGATAAATGTAGGGGTGTGTTGTCACAGGAATAAATGTAAAGTAGGGTGTGTGATCTCACAGGAATAAATGTAAAGTAGGGTGTGTGATCTCACAGGAATAAATGTAAAGTAGGGTGTGTGATCTCACAGGAATAAATGTAAAGTAGGGTGTGTGATCTCACAGGAATAAATGTAAAGTAGGGTGTGTGATCTCACAGGAATAAATTTACAACAATCGCAGCATTTTTTTTTTGTCTTTTAAGCCTTTAAACATGACAATTTTGCTAATTAATGTCATCTTTCCCTTTCATTACAGAATCATTTAATAATTATAGAACAAATATAGGCCATCTTACAAGTACCATGTTGAGCTTATCATACAAAAGTGCTGGTGAGGTCCGGCAGCTTTACAAACAAAAACTGCTATGCTCTTGGAGCAGAGACTATTGTTTCTCCTATATCATTAGCTAGTCATGTCAGTAATCGAATATGAGCTGGGAATACTCATGCTGTTAATATTACAATGTAAATGGCTAAAATGTCAAGTCAGTCCTATTGTATGGCTCTGAGACATGGAGAGCAACAAAAACAACAACCAAAAAGCTACAGATTTTTATAAACGGGTGCTTGCATAGAATAGAAGGACTGAAATGGTATGACAAAGTCACAAATGTGGAATTGATGATAAGAACCAAACAGAGGGCAGTCCGAGAGGAATAAGATGGACTACATTTTCTATATTGGAAGATCTGGAATATGCAAATGACATTGCACTACTAGCACATTCACATCAACACATCCAGGAAAATATGGATAGGCTTAATAAGTATAGCCTGCAGGTGGGCTTGAACATCAATCTAAAGAAGTCAGAGGTCATGACACTCAATGTGAGCAGCCCTGAGCCCATATCAGTAAGGAATCAGCAACTGGTACAGACAGACACCATCACATACCTAGGATGCATAGTAACACCAGACGGCGGAGCAAGCAAAGACATCAACAACAGAATGAACAAAGCAAGAACATATTTTTTTAGCCTAACCAACATTTGGAAGTCCTCTCAATGCAGCACAAGCACAAAATTAAGAATATATCAGAGCTGTGTGCTTTTTGTGCTTCTCTATCCAGCGGAATGCTGGAGAGTTACAGAGGAGGAAATGTCGAAATTGTCCTCTTTTCACACAACATGCCTAAGAAAAATTCACCAAATCATTTGGCCAAATACCATCACCAACCAAGATCTTCTTACTCAAAGCAAGCAAGAGAACATGCACACCATCATAGCTGGCAGACGCTGGAGCTGGGTTGGTCATGTCCTCAGAAAAGACCCCGATGCCATCACAAGAACAGCTATGCTATGGACCCCTGAAGGAAAATGAAAGAGAGGCCGACCAAAAAGAACTTGGCGGAGGACTGTGGAGGCTGAGATGCAAAGAATGAACCAGAGTTGGGGCACTGTACAAAGGATGGCCACTGACCGAGCAAAGTGGAATCAATTTGTTGTTGCACTACAAGACGCCACTAGGCGTGATGGTCACTGACTGCTTTGACGGTCGGCGGCTAAGGATTAAAGAAAAAGACTTCTCAGGGAGCTAAAGGGTATTGACTGACTGATTGAAATGGCTGGGAACACAATCAAAATGAAGGGATGCTTATCATCATGGGCTGTGCATGAGATAAACCCACAGTGACTTTGAAGTACATGCTTGAATCAGTATTGACTAGATCCAGATATGTGATGGTCATGACAAAAAGCCTATATGCTGATAACCACAGACAGAAGACAGCTCCTGCATGGGAACATAGCTGGCAAAAAAGGAGTATGAATAAAGAGGGATATCATGAATGGCAGAGGGAACAATAGGGCAGGTGATCACACTTAAACATATGTTCAAGGAGGAAGAGTGAAGTAAGTAAGGTGAGAACTTATTAAAATATCAGCAAGTCATCAACAGCTTTGGTAGGAAGTGCAGAGCTAGAGGTCATGGACAAGAAGAGCGGGAAATGAATCAACTAATAAAAGATTATAGCAAGAACAAAAACAAAAATATAATTGATTAGTGAGGCATGGCATGGGAAAATATTGATCTTGTGGGGTACAAGTGCTACATATTGTTGATGACAAATTACAATCACATAAAAATATCAGTTCAAACACTTCAAGCATTCTTATTACTCTATTTCCTTCCGGTCCCTGTTTATTTTTTGTTTTGTTACACTGTGACAGGTATGAACAGACAACTTTTAGGAAATGGAAAAAACACACATGCAAACACTTGCAAAATTTAGAAATTTAAATTGACATTATTTACAGCTATTGGACAGGAAAAATGAAGCCACATCAGGTTTTGGCAACTGAAGAAATTATCTGGACTTAGAGGCACCATAGGGCCTATATCATAATTATAACTGAGGTTAAACTGAATATTTGTATTCATACATTTAAAAAAAAAATAGAAATCTGGATAAGGAGACTGCATCTCTTATGTTGCCCAGATTGGCTGTTGGTACTTACATTATAGTTAGAAGTAACCTTACCACAAGTCAGTTTCAAGTTTTGTCAAACACCCTTAACTCACTCTAACTCACAAGTAGTAATACACACCACTTTGCCCTTTATAATTATCTGCAAGCCATATCTTGCACCAGCGTGATATATGTCTGAATTTGAAATGAAAATGTAAAAATACCTGGCAGTGAGCTGGTTTAAATCATTTTAGAATGGGGAAAAATATTTTATGAAGCTGAAATTTTATACTTCTGTTTATCCGTTACTAGTGTTGCTAATCATTTGTTTATGAACAATGGCAATAGATTCCTCTTCTTACCACTGGCTATGTTGCTGATCAAGAATGGCTGCTTATTTCTCAGTGAACAGAAGAGAATTATAGCGACAGTGGTTTTTCAGTAAGTTTAAGTTATTCAGATGAAGACTTTGCTAAGACTTCATGTTAGAATATTCATAAAAGTGATTATTATGATGGGGATACTGAGCAGCTGAATGAACAGGTATGAGGTAGCATAACAACTGCTAAACTTTCTGTCAGTAAAGGGAAAGGAAAGCGTAAAAACTCGATTCAAACAACCAGTAAAGTTAACAGTACAGCTACAAGTTGAGAGGCAAGTAGTCTCACAAGATGTCCCAGAAATAGATGAAGGCATGACACAAAATGCATTTCAGTTTTGTGAAAAGGTGTGACTTAGGGGCTTGACCTGTCAACCCCACTGAAATGATATAGTGTTTTATTTACTGATGAAATTAAAGATTACATGTGTCAGTGCATCAGTTATTATGCCAAACTCATATGTATTCAGAATAATCCTTTGAAACAATATTTAATGTATGCTCAATAGACCAAAGTCACATGCCCTGAACTAGATAACTTTACTGCTGTGCTAATAAATATTTGGAATTCAGAAGAAACCATTCATCCATGACTACTGGTCTACATCTGCAGAATTGTATACACCTTGGTTTACTCACATGATTTCAAGAAATAGAAATGAAGCATCATATCATATTATGCTTCATGTCTCTTATGACATTCGCAAGGTAAAGAAAAGACGGAACCATTTATGAACATTTTGATACAAAAATTTTAGAATGCCTTTCACTCATTCCCAAATCTCAGTTTGGATGAAACAGGCATAGGGTACAAAAGAAGATGGCAAAACAAGCAATATAATCCACATAAACCAAGCAGATTTCACAGAAAAGTTTTTGGTTTGCGTGAATCAGCAACTGGATATGTGAAACATGTTCACATATTTTGTTTCAGATATATCATATGATCCTGAAGTGGATTCAAACAATGGGCAAGCTGTAAAGATTTTTCAGACCCTAATACAGCCCTTGGATACAGGCCGTCATTTTTATAAAGGCAGGAATTACTCCTCAAAAGAACTCACTGACTTCTTATTGAAGTAGAAGAAATATTACACCAGCACTCCTAACATTATCTTAAGAAATTGTCCCTTGAAACTGAAGACTCTGCACCTTAGTTATCTTGAATACAGATGGTACATGACACAAACAAGCAAGATGTTGTATACAGCCTTTAAAAAGGGCAAGAAATCAGTTTTTCTTGTGTTTTCTCAGGCCTAAGTACAGACCATAACCATATGGAAGAACACTGTAAAACTGAAAATTATAGATGAGTACAACAATTCAACTCCGCCAAGGCCGGTCCCAAGCCCAGCTGAAAAAGGAGGAGGGCGGCCTGCATGGAGGCCATTAGGAGGCAGCCCCTTCGCCATGCAAAGGCACAACAGGCCAATCAACTGTTCGCTTTAAACTATGATTACATGAAATACAAGAGAGAAAACCGGACTGATTCTAAAGGCGATGAACTGAAACGGACTACGACTTATGGAACTTGGAACACAAGAAGTATAAATGGGAAAGAAGAGGATCTGGTGGAAGAGATGAGGAAAGCAAAACTAGAAATCCTGGCTATTACAGTAACAAAGAAAACGGGACAAGGAGTCATGGATCTCGATGGCAACACGCTGCTATACAGTGTTGTACCCACATCTGAAAGAGCTAAAGGGGGCATGGGTTGCATTGTGGCCAAAAATCAGAAAGACAGTATCAAGGGATGGAACTTTGTCTCGGAGCGCATTATGGTTGTAAAACTAAAAGAAGGAGAAACCATAGTCAACCTGGTCATAGTGTATGGGCCAAATGAGGATGAGAGAGCAGAGGTCAAGGAGGAATTCTTCGAGCTGCTTCAAAGGACAGTGGATGACTGCCTAGATGAAATTATCATGCTCGGAGATTTCAATTCCAGAGTTGGAAATGACAATGCTAGATGGGATGGAGTTATCAGAAGATATGGAGAAGATACTCTCAATGACAATGGAAAGCGACTCCTCAGATTCTGCAGTGAGCAGAATCTGATCATTACCAACACAAAGTTCCCCCATCAGCGCATACATGCATAACAAAGAATGAGAAGTCAGTGATCGACTATGCCATTGTTAGGAGGAGCTCATTTAAATATGTCCGGGATGCTAGAGTCTGAAGGGGGCCAGAGATATGAAGTGATCACTACCTGCTTACAATCAAAAGAACAACTGAAAGAGTTGCGCAGCCTAGGAACTGCCCAGCATCACGCAAGACACCAAGTAAACGAACGGAAGAAATGAGCATTAAGACCTACAAGCTGATAAGGGTGGAATTAGGATGCCGTCAAATTACCACCTCTATCGACACCAGGTATTACAATGTAAGATGTGGGTGTCTTATCTGGTTTAGATTGTTGCTGTGTGTGTGTTGCAGTAGGACAGTTCAGGGTACACCACAGGCAACATGACGTGTAGAGTCATAAAAATGGTAACTTCGCTTTAGGTTTATACCATTTATTGCACGCCACAAAACAGTCATGATACTTATGTTATTGTCAGCATAGGTACAACGAATGCAGCATTCAAACTCATGTTAACTGACAGTCATGTAGAAGTCAATACTCAATAGTTGTATGGAAAACAAATATCATAGCGAAGCTTGATAAATAATGCATATAACTTCTGCAACCGTGGTCAGCTGCAGATCCTTAATGTTCATAGACAATAATAATTATTCCTTCCTGATGCTAGCAGATCAGATGTATACAATACGTCCGTTTACTGTCTGCACGTGAGTAGCATACATGGATTACAGGTCAGCTCGACCTTTATAACCTTCCTAAGTCTAACCATCTGACTTGGACGTGATCTCTGATATAACGAATCCTGGAACACAGACAATAGTCTTGTTGGTCTAGAGCGACCCATATATATATAATTAGTTCAGGTATAAAGATACCGGTGACTTAATCCTAGTCAAAGTACCTCTCCATTTTGAATCACACAGGCGAGCAAAAAGGCGACAAAATGACGAACCTCTAGATGATAGCATAAAGTTCGATACAAGAGGAATTACCTTATTTCGGAAAATCAACCATGAACATATGCCTCCAGGCAGGCTTGACTAATACCGGGAAATAGTCTAGTTAGCTAACTAACTCACAAAGACAATGTATTTCCCTCAGAGAATCACAAGACGCAAGGCGCGTCCGCTCGCAATCAGTCCATTTCTCAACTCCCCGACCTGGGCGGAACAACAAAACCACAACCCAGTCGAGACATGCGCAGAGCGACAATCTCTGAGTCGCTGTTCACAATAAGACGATTCTAAGAACATTCGAGATAAAAGTCTTACACAGTCGCGCCTTTTATGGACATGAACAGAAGCGTTAAGAAAGGTTTCAAACATCTACAACAGTTGACTGATACTACCAAATAAGGAGATATGGTCACGCTTCGTTCAAGACATTATAGACCGAACGTGTCTCTATACAAGATGAGGTAAACCCATAAAAAATAGTAGTATCGATATTTCGGGTTCTGTCCCTTTGACCATAAAATATATATAACATGCATTTCAGTCAAATAATGATCATACATACGAAAAACGAACATACAAAGACTTTGGAAAAAAGTAATTATTTGTGCGTAACATTACCGCACCCTCCCGGGAAAAAAAATGAAACATTTTTTTTTTAAATCCTGGAGCCGGAAAAATCTAGGCTCCTAACGCACGTATGATGCGCGGATATACCTAACAAAATAGCTCAACACTTGGAGCAAAACTGAGATCATATCCCAGGTCCTTAGAGAAAAATTTATCTAAGTATACGCGTATATATCCCAGGAAGGTGCCACCAACACAAACCACAATGCTGGCAACATCATAATAAAAGTCAAATTATTCTCATACCAATATATGAAATCAAATATATTATTATGATATCATACAATGTGTTGCAAATAGCGGTGTAATATATTAATATACCGCACTATTTTATTACATTATGTAATGCATCAGTAACTAATAAGTAATACATGTGTTGATCTTCGTTGACATAAAACATTCAATAGAAGAAGATGTGGACATCATCCGCTCCCAATCTAGGACAGGACTTGATATACTCAAAGTTCCACAATGGACACAATCTCGCATCTTCAATGATGTGCTGCGAAAATATCAATAACACAAATCTTAAAGACAACTGGTAAATCTCTCAATACAATCCTGAAAATAATTTATTTAAATGTGGCCGAGTGATCTTTTGGCCCGTATATCACTAACTAAGCCTTCTTAGATAATTACATGGTACAATGTTATAAATTTCCCCCTCAAAAAAGTGAGAAAAAAAAAATCTACTAACATGTCATTATAACATTGGACTGTATATCAGGAAATATATATATATATGACAGAAGAATCATGTGGAATCGTGTGGGCATCTGGACAGAATGTCCGCCATTACATTATCCGAACCACGGATAGCTCGAACCGAGAAATGAAATGGTTGAAGAGCTATGGCATAACGAGTGGACCTCGAGCTCTTCAAGTTTTTACTCTGAATAGCAGTAAGCGCTTTCTGGTCGGTTTCCACAATGAAATGTGCGCCTAGAAGAAATCTTTGTAACTTCAGAATAGACCATACCATAGCCAATAACTCACGGTCTAAAACCGAGTAATTCTTTTCTGCAGCATTTAATTTCCTAGAGATATACATCACCGGATGCAGAGTATCAGAATACTCCTGCATTAGTGCTGCCCCAATCCCAGTTGACGAGGCGTCACTTCGAAGAACAAAAGTCTTCTCAATAGTAGGTAACCTAAGAATAGGTGGAGATGAAAATAGGTCTTTAACCTGGTCCAATGAGGATTGACATTCTTTTGACCAGCGGATCAAATTAGGCGACCCTTTCTTCAATAAAGTAGAAAGCGGTGCCATAATGGAGGACAGATTCGGAATGAATCGTCCGTAGAATTGGATCAAACCTAATAGACTCCTTACTTTTTTCTTTGTCTTAGGGACCGAAATGTTAAGTATTTTTGAAACATTGTGGTCTTCTGTCTTTAAAAGACCATGACCAACACGATGACCTAGGAAAGAAATCTCACTAAATCCTATAAAGGCTTTAGAGGGTTTTGCAGTCAAGTTATACTCGCGAAGAGTAGACAGTAATTCGTATAAACCCAAATAGTGATCTTCCCAGGAATCACTGAATAGACAGATATCATCTAGATATGCTATGACATCTGTACGATATGCGAGAATTCGCCGCATCATGCGTACGAATGTAGCAGGGGCGTTCATAAGACCAAAAGGCATGAAATTCCATTGGAATAAACCCCTAGGTGTAGAAAAAGCTGTAAAAGGTTTGGCACGTTCAGTTAGCGGGACTTGCCAATAACCTTTAGACAAATCTAGTTTGGTAAAGAATCTAGAATTAGAAAGTTTATTGAGTAGCTCTTCTAATGAAGGCATAGGTTCAGCGTCGAACTTCGTAACTTGGTTCAATTTGCGATAATCTACGCAAATGCGAATGTTATTATCCTTCTTTCGAACAATAACCATAGACGAAGAGTATGCTGAAGTGGATGGTTCAATGATTTCCAAACGTATCATTTCATCCAATTCTTTCTCGACTTGAGACTGGAAATGGATAGGTATTGGATAGGGTCTGACTCTGATAGGATTATGATCAGTTAGCACAATGTCATGTTCAATGACATGTGTGTGTCCCGGGATGTCTGTAAGAACATCCTGAAATGTTTGCAACATCGAAGAAACTTGTCGATGTTCCTCAGCGGAAAGATTTGGAGAAACGGTCACGTTTTTCCAAGATTCCGTAGAATAAAGTGGGACCATAGAAAGAGGAAGATTGACATCAGAAAAAGTAGTTTCCTCATCCTGTATAACTGACAGCGATGAGTATTGACCATGAGGTACTTGAGAATTGTCCGAAAATTGCAAATGGTCTTTCATGAAATTTACTTACTTAAAATAGGCTGCAAATAGTCTGGTCTTTCATGAAATTCCGTGAGCATATTTATGTGGAAAGTTTTATGCTTTCCATCAATATCGACAACATAGTCGACATCAGAAATTTTGGAGACTATTGCATATGGACCTTTCCATGCAATTAGAAGTCTGTTCTCCCTTGAAGGAAGTAGAACGAGAGCTTTGTCACCTGGACAAAGTTGTCGTAGACATCTATTCTTATTCGCAAACTGCCTTGCCTTTTCTTTAGCAAATTCGGAAGACGAAGTTGCTAGTCTGCATGCCTCAATGATTTTTTTTCCTAAGAGCAATGACGTACTCATAAGAAGACTGAGTCTCATCGCTAATATTATCGGCAGTGATTAGATCGTGAAGTAAAGACATAGGGCCGCGCGGTTGCGCGCCAAAGACAAGTTCAAAAGGGGAAAACCCCGTATGTTCATTGGGGACCTCTCTATACGCAAAGAGAGCCGCGGGTAAGACCCTGTCCCAATCCTGAGGATGATCCTCAGTTATTTTACCCAGTAAAGTTTTTAGAGTCCTATTTAAACGTTCGACCAACCCATTAGACATTGGGTGATAGATACTGCTGAGAGACCTTTTTATATGTAGCATAGACATTACCTGTGACATAGTGTCTGATATCAGTTGAGTGCCATGGTCTGACAATATTTCTCCGGGAAAACCCAAGCGAGAAAATATCAGCCAAAGAGCGTCTGCAATATCAGCAGTTGAGATGCTCTTGAGAGGTATTGCCTCTGGCCAACGTGTGCACATATCGACACATGTAAGAATAAATTGATGTCCTCTAGCCGACTTAATTCTAAAAGGACCGATAATATCTATTGCCATTTTTTGAAAAGGGCGAATTGGAATGTCAGCAGCCTGAATAGGCGCAGCATGTCGTGGTCCTTTAGATTTGACCTCCTGACATACTTTGCAAGAGCGACAGTACATTCGTATGTCCTTGCTCACAAATGGCCAAAAGAAAGCCGCAAGAACTCTCGACTTTGTACGGGAAAAACCCATATGTCCAGCACATTGCGAGTCATGAGCATGTTGCAATATTTGCACCCTCATGCTCTTAGGCACAAGAATTTGTGAATGAGTGGATGTAGTCGAGTCTTGTACCATACGTACAAGTACGCCGTTCTTCATAGAAATCCAAGATTTTCTATTAGTATTTTGATTAGGATCACCTTTTTTTGCTAGAATGAAGAATTTTTGTAACGACGGATCTTCTTCTTGCAATTTGATAAATGAGTCACGTGTAATAGTCAAGTGACTATTTTGTTCATTTACTTCATCATTATTAGTTAATGAAGTTTGAGGTGGATCCAGAGCATGTGCTCTTGTGACCACCATATTGGTAGCTTCAATGTTTTGCTCTTCCCAAACAGCAATCTGCTGTGGGGTACATTCCCTAACTCCGTGAATACGACCAATAATAAGGTCCGCAATAGGGTTTGGAAGTAGACACGCGTGGACCTCTCCCGTGAAGAAAGGAGTAGCAATATGTATTATGGCAGTAGGATATTTTTCCAACGTGCCACCAAATGTGACACATTTGATGACCTTTCCTGTAGCACAGAATGGATCTACAAGAGATTGCCTAACGCCGACAGTAGTACATCCAGAATCAAACAACACCGAGACTGGATTACTATTTACAAGCCCCTTATGTAATATAAGAGAACCTCTCCCATCATGAGCAACATTAGCAGGAAGAGCGGGCAAAGGATGACCACAGCTTAGAGTACTAATGGTTTTCGGATCAAATAAAGTACTGCATTGGATACATTTATTTGCCCTACCAAAGTCAAAAGATGAGCATCCGATAGCATTATGGTCTTTATCATTATTAACCTGTTTATCTGCTCCCTGAGATTCTTGTTGAACAGAGTTTGTCTGTTGATATCTTTTTCTCTTTTGTTGCGATCTACCGCGACCATTATTGCCTCTGCAATTATCATTAAAGTCCCTACTGTAATTTTTATCCTGGTTTGAGTTCCAGTTTCCATAACTGTCATTACCATCTCTATACTGTTGAGAACCTCTATTATCCTGGTATTGAGGTCTCTGAGAAAAATATTTTCCTCTATACCGATTACCTTTATGAAAATTCCTAAAGTTACCGGGAATAGAATACCGTGTAATATTAGGTTGTCTCCAGTTCTGGGAAGAAGAATCTCCCTGAAATTGATTACCCTGGTTCTGGGCATAATTACGGTTACTCTTTTTATTGAAATTTTGCTGGCTACCCTGAAATTTACGCATAAAATTCGGGCCATAAGGTGCTGCCGAAGCAACTGGCAGACCTTCTTTTACCTTAGAGTTACTAATGGTTATGTGAGGATGTGCAGTAACATACTGGCTACAGTATTCTTCCATTTCTTTTATATTTTTAGGCTTACGCTCATGAAGAAAAGAAAGAAAAGCTTCATTAACAGAAGACATAACCTTGTCTCTAAGAAGTAAGTCCATGAGGGCTTCAAATGTACTTTCTGTCTTAGACAGCTCAACCCATCGTAAAAAAGTAAGACGTATGCCTGAGATGAATTCTGAGAATTCAACTCCAGTTTCTGGTAACATGTTTTTAAATTTAAGACGATATCCGTCTTCGTTAAGTTGGTACTTCTTTAACAATGCCGCCCTGACAACCTCATAGTTGTTCTTGTCAGGCACATCTACCATACCCAACAAAGTCAAAGCATCACCTCTAAGTATCTTGGATAGATGATAAACATATAATGTTTTATCTATATTATGCACCTTACATGCACTTTCAAATCTATCTAGATAAAATGTTATATCATCAATTGAAGCATTGAATGCTGGTAAATTAAGCTTGAAATCAACAGCATTAGACTTATTAGCAGATGATACCTTATTAGCATCATTAGCATTACTAGATAACTTCAACTTTTCTAACTCCAAAGCTAAGAGTTTTTCTTCATGTTCCATTTTTGCTTTTCTCTCATCAGACTCTCTTTGTAACCTTCTTTCTTCAGCCTCAGCCTGTTTTTCTAATCTTTTATTTTCAGCCTCTATTTCAAGTCTCTTATTTTCAGTTTCTTTTTCAAGTCTCTTCTCCTGAGATTCTGCTTCTCTTTTTTGTTTTTCCATTTCCATTTGTAATCTCTTTTCATCTACCTGCATCTGCAGTTTTAAATTTTCAGCATCTATTCTCTTTTGTTCAGTTAGTTCTTTCATTTTCTTTTCCTCCGACTTCAATGCCTTGGCATATTGAACAGTCGCAAATTCTTCTAATTTATCACCTGTCTTCCCAAGGGCTTTACCCTGCTCAATAAAGTACTCAAATGTAGACATGATGTCTAAAATGTGAGTACAGAACCTGAAATAATTAATTATCTTATTTCAATCTTAATAGCAACAAGACTTAATAACGTGCTTGTATAATTACTATGTTTACTCCAATCTCTGTGGGAAACAAGACTTGACACCAATTTGTATTATCAGTTGTACAATAATATCACAAGTCACCTCTTAATTATCAGTGCACTACCCAAATCAGTGCATAACCATCAGTTATTTATCATAACTGCACTACAATAGTGCATAAGCAACAAACCACCAGTTAGTTATGATAAGTGCACTATAGATCAATAGTGCATGAGCATATATGTAACAATAGTGAAAGCTAACTATGCAAGAACTATGCAAACAATAACAAGACAATGTAAACAATAACAAAGGTCACCAACAATGTAAACAATAACAAAGATCAAAGTCGATGTAAACAAAAACAAAGATCAGAGTCAATGTAAACAATAACAAACAAATGACGCTACAGTGTATACACAAAAATATACTTAAAGAACTGAATAATAGAAAAGAGGAGACCTACAAATACAAACAATCGAAATCGAAACTAAAAAACAGAAAGAAAGAGAGAAACAAAAAAAAAATATACAAAAAACGAAAATAAAGCACAACTCGTCACAACTAAACAGATATAGCAACGATTGTCGCTAGCAAATTCCACAGTAGGAAATTCGCACAGTCCCTAACGAAAACGCTAACAGTAGAACCTCTGTGACGTGGTATCATCTACTGAAAGACACCGCCCAACCGAGAAAAACCCGCAGAAATATAAACATATAAATACAAATCCAAATAACATATAACATATAAACATGTAAATAGTGTGAAAATGTGATAGACAGAAGGCTCAGTTAGAACATAAGGGCACAGTTCACAAACAAAACAGGCCACTTAACTTCTATGTATCCACAACGACAGCACAGTTCAGAACAGGATGTGATCAGCATTCTTAGGACAATGATCCAACGTTGATCCATATCTGCTCTCGTAAACTGCCATGACGAAGGAAATGAGCTTCTAACAGGAAACAGCTTCTGACAGGAAACAGCTTCTGAACTTGACCTTCTGAATCTGCAACAGTAATTCTGAGACCGGAACAGTTGTTACGGCACTTGTCCTTCTTTTCAACAGATCAGGAAATCCATTCGCTCGGTACTTGTCCTTCTATTTGTAGACAAACTTCAATACCGCCGAGCAGCGCCGGGTAGTTTCAAAATATCAACAACTGTCAGTACTGCTGCGTCTTTCAAAAAAAAATTTCATCAAAGGTGATGAATAGCAACTGCAATGTTGTCTTGTAGTCTGCTGATGATGTCTGGGTTTGTTGACCCCCTTGAGAGTTGGTACCAGAATAAACCAACTATTGGCCACCATGAATTGATAAGGGTGGAATTAGGATGCCGTCAAATTACCACCTCTATCGACACCAGGTATTACAATGTAAGATGTGGGTGTCTTATCTGGTTTAGATTGTTGCTGTGTGTGTGTTGCAGTAGGACAGTTCAGGGTACACCACAGGCAACATGACGTGTAGAGTCATAAAAATGGTAACTTCGCTTTAGGTTTATACCATTTATTGCACGCCACAAAACAGTCATGATACTTATGTTATTGTCAGCATAGGTACAACGAATGCAGCATTCAAACTCATGTTAACTGACAGTCATGTAGAAGTCAATACTCAATAGTTGTATGGAAAACAAATATCATAGCGAAGCTTGATAAATAATGCATATAACTTCTGCAACCGTGGTCAGCTGCAGATCCTTAATGTTCATAGACAATAATAATTATTCCTTCCTGATGCTAGCAGATCAGATGTATACAATACGTCCGTTTACTGTCTGCACGTGAGTAGCATACATGGATTACAGGTCAGCTCGACCTTTATAACCTTCCTAAGTCTAACCATCTGACTTGGACGTGATCTCTGATATAACGAATCCTGGAACACAGACAATAGTCTTGTTGGTCTAGAGCGACCCATATATATATAATTAGTTCAGGTATAAAGATACCGGTGACTTAATCCTAGTCAAAGTACCTCTCCATTTTGAATCACACAGGCGAGCAAAAAGGCGACAAAATGACGAACCTCTAGATGATAGCATAAAGTTCGATACAAGAGGAATTACCTTATTTCGGAAAATCAACCATGAACATATGCCTCCAGGCAGGCTTGACTAATACCGGGAAATAGTCTAGTTAGCTAACTAACTCACAAAGACAATGTATTTCCCTCAGAGAATCACAAGACGCAAGGCGCGTCCGCTCGCAATCAGTCCATTTCTCAACTCCCCGACCTGGGCGGAACAACAAAACCACAACCCAGTCGAGACATGCGCAGAGCGACAATCTCTGAGTCGCTGTTCACAATAAGACGATTCTAAGAACATTCGAGATAAAAGTCTTACACAGTCGCGCCTTTTATGGACATGAACAGAAGCGTTAAGAAAGGTTTCAAACATCTACAACAGTTGACTGATACTACCAAATAAGGAGATATGGTCACGCTTCGTTCAAGACATTATAGACCGAACGTGTCTCTATACAAGATGAGGTAAACCCATAAAAAAATAGTAGTATCGATATTTCGGGTTCTGTCCCTTTGACCATAAAATATATATAACATGCATTTCAGTCAAATAATGATCATACATACGAAAAACGAACATACAAAGAACATATTATTACTCTTAAGGGTCCTACAGGCAGCGTGGTGCAACAAGACCATACCAAAGGACTGGGACATTGCCATCATAACACCAATTTTCAAAAAGGGTGACAATCGACAATGTGGAAACCATAGAGGCATATCCCTTCTCAGTGTACCTGGTAAAATCTACTCTAGAATCCTAGAGCAGAGACTTCGATGCCTAGCTGAGCCACAATTGGATGAGGTCCAGTGCGAATTCCGAGCAAAGCGAAGTAATCAAGACCTAATCTTCACACTCTGACAGCTGAGTGAAAAGGCCCTTGAGTATAAGAGTGAGATCCATCATTGTTTCATAGATCTGGAAAAGGTGTTTGACATAAAATAGAGTTTGGCAAGGAAGAACATTCCAGCACCTCTGATTCATGCTATACAGAGCTTCTACAAGTCTTGCAGAAATTATGTGAGGACAGCAAACCATAAATCAGAAGAGTTCAGGACCACCACTGGTGTAAGACAAAGTGATATCCTGTCACCTTATCTTTTCACACTTCTCATGGACAATGTTATCAAGTCATGTAAGGAGAGAACAAGAAAGTATTCAGTGGGGTACTGGAAGATGAGACAGGTATGTATTTCAGAGCTGGCATTTGCTGATGATGTTGCCCTGATTGCTAAATCAGAGGCACATCTCCAATCCAACCTGCAAGTCTGGAAGGAAGAGCTGGAGAAGAGAGGGATAAGCAGCTCTAAAACAAAATCCATGGTGATATCACGAGAGGAAAGAAGACATCAGATTAAGCTGGGAGAACAGGTCCTGGAGCAGGTCGACCACTTTAAATATCTCGGAGCTATTATAGACAAATGTTGTTACAGCCGGGAGTTGTAGTGAGGGTAAGCTCTCACTACAGATAAAATACTTCAATGGCACGCGCCTCAAGCAGCCTCTGACAACCAAGTCTAGCTCCCGGCCTTCACGTGTGGCTCAGTTTGAGCCCGGCGGAACTGTTTTCACTGACGGGAGAATAGGCAAAGGCGAGCGACTGGCGCCTTAAAACCAGCAGCTTCGGGCAGATAGGGCTCGTGATCCTTGGTTGGTAGCTTATCTAAGAGAAGGAACTCTGAATTCAAACCACCGCTGCCTTGCGGGAATATCCATTTATGGAATTGGCTTCTAGAGTAAACCCTGAGGATAAATCTGGAGTCGGAGTCCCTAAGGCAGTCTAATGTCGATTCAACATTATTCTGGCAACTCTGCGACGTGGCTGGGGCCAAACTGTATTGGCTACTGCCGTTCCTTTGGATCTACCAGCTGTGTGGAGAGGGGGAACATGCTGCATGGGCAACAGCTTGATCTCCATATAACTGTGCCCAAGCTCGCGCCCTGGAAAAGACACTCCAGCTTCACCGTTTAGGTGTCGGCAAAACACGGGAAGTAGCAGTTACCGGTTATAAGCATTTGCCCAATTGGCGTAGGACATGGCGCCAGGGGCTACTTCCGACAGTGGGAGAGGTTCTAGGATCTCACTGGACAGCTACCGCCCACTTCAAGCTGGGCAGCCCCCAGTCAATAAGGTGTTGTCCCGCCACTGTCTGCTTTCCCCATTGGGTGCATGGGGATTAGGGTAAAACCCAAACAGTGGACAGAAAATTTTGCACCAAGCAATTATCAGAATAATAAAAATAAGCAAACTCTCAGATTGGGATGCTGGAATGTCCGAACTATGTTGACTGGACTATCCGAAAATCTACAGGACGTAAACAATGTAAGGAAGACAGCCATAATTAATGATGAGCTTAAACGACTCAGGTGGATATAGTTGCACTTCAGGAAACGCGCCTGGCGGGCTCTGGAACGGTGAGTGAGAAGGACTACACATTTTATTGGCAAGGGAAAGATCTTGATAAAGCAGAGAACACGGAGTAGGTTTTGCGGTCAAAAAATCGCTAACTAAAATGGTTGAACCAGGCGAGAATGGATCAGAACGCCTGTTAACGCTTCGCCTGCAAACTAGCACAGGTCCCATCACCCTTGTCAGTGTGTATGCTCCTACTCTGTACTCTGCCTCAGAAGCTAAAGATGAGTTCTATGAGAATCTAGCAGCAGTCATCAAAAGCATACCTAGGCAAGAACAGCTTGTTCTCCTTGGTGACTTTAACGCTAGAGTGGGTGCCGATAATGTTTCATGGCCTTCATGTCTGGGCAGGTTTGGTATTGGCAAGATGAATGAAAATGGACAACGGCTCTTAGAGTTGTGTGTCCACCATGACCTCTGCGTGACCAACACCTACTTTCAGACAAAACCCCAGCATAAGGTGTCATGGAGACACCCACGATCCAAGCACTGGCACCAACTGGATCTGATTCTCGTCAGAAGGCCACTTGTCAGGTCTGTGCTCTCCACGCGGTCGTACCATAGTGCAGACTGTGATACAGATCACTCCTTGGTTTGCTGCAAAATCAGAGCACAACCAAGAAAACTCTATTGTGTCAGACATGAAGGGAAACCACGCATTGATACCAGCAAGATGTCAGACCCTGTCATGATCACTCAATTTACTGCGACCTTCAAGAAAGTGCTCAGTAGCCCTCAGCATGGTAATACTATTACAGAGAACTGGGAGCATCTACGGAACACCATTCAAAGTACTGCACTTGCCACCTTTGGTAAGAAAACGGGAAAGTCAAATGACTGGTTTGATGCTTCATCAGATGTGATGGCACCTGTCATTGAAGCTAAGCGCAGTGCTATGAATGAATACAAACGTTCACCAAGTGCTAGAACCCTACAGATCCTAAAGGCTACGAAAAGCAAAGTTCAACAAACTGCTCGACGCTGTGCAAATGACTATTGGCTCCAGCTCAGTGAGAGCATCCAGATCGCAGCGCAAACAGGCAACATTAAACAAATGTATGATGGTATAAAGAAAGCACTTGGCCCCCAAAAAAGTAAGACGGCACCGCTAAAAACCATCAGCGGAGAGAAGCTAATCGATAAGGGTAAGCAGATGGAGAGGTGGGTCGAGCACTACTCTGAGCTTTACGCTAGAGAAAATACCGTTACGCCTGCAGCCCTTGAAGCTGTCAAATGTCTGCCAACTATGGAGGAGCTGGATGCCGAACCAACATTAGAGGAACTCAGCAAGGCCATTGATGCTTGGCCTCTGGCAAAGCACCAGGCAGTGATGGGATTCCTCCTGATTTAATCAAATGCTGTAAGAGCACGCTATTACATCCCCTGCATAGGATGCTGTGCCAGTGCTGGGAAGAGACAACTATTCTTCAAGACATGCGAGATACCAAGATTGTAACACTATATAAAAATAAAGGAGACAGAAGTGATTGCAATAACTACAGAGGCATCTCTCTTCTTAGTATTGTTGGTAAGGTTTTTGCCAAAGTCATCTTGATGCGACTACACAATTTAGCTGAGCGCATATATCCAGAGTCACAGTGTGGATTCCGAGCTGGTATATCAACAACAGACATGATCTTCTCTGTCCGCCAGCTTCAGGAAAAATCAAGAGAGCAGAAAAAGCCTTTATATATCGCCTTTATAGACCTCACAAAAGCATTTGACCTGGTCAGTAGGGATGGACTCTTCAAAATCCTCCTGAAAATAGGCTGCCCTTCTAAAATGCTGGAAATGATAAAGTCATCCCATGACGACATGAAGGGAACAGTCCAATATGCTGGAAGCACGTCACAGCCCTTTGACATACGAAGTGGCGTTAAACAAGGCTGTGTTCTGGCTCCGACCCTCTTCGGGATCTTCTTTGCCCTACTCTTGAAACATGCTTTCAGAGATGCAACTGAAGGAATATGCCTTCACACTAGGTCAGATGGCCGTCTGTTTAATCTTTCAAGGCTGAGGGCAAATACACAAATCAGAAGGGTCACTATAAGGGACTTGTTGTTCGCTGATGATGCTGCAGTCGTCACTCAAAGCCAACAGGAGCTTCAGAACTTGATGAATCGCTTCACTAAAGCATGCAAGGACTTTGGCCTCACAATAAGTCTAAAGAAAACGAATGTGCTGAGTCAGGATGCAGGTGCTGCACCAGTTATCACTATCGATAACTATGAATTGGCAGTTGTGCATCACTTCACATACCTAGGATCTACCATCAATGACAAACTCTCACTGGATACAGAAATCGACAGCCGCATTGGCAAAGCTGCAGCTACCTTTGCCTGCCTCACATCGCGTGTTTGGGGAAACTCCAAACTCACAATGAAGACCAAAGCTGCGGTATATAATGCCTGCGTCACCAGCACACTTCTATATGGCAGCGAGACCTGGACGACCTATGCTAAGCAAGAAAGAAGGCTCAATACCTTCCATTTACGGTGTCTACGCCACATCCTCGGCATCTCGTGGAAAGATAAAGTGACTAATGTCGAGGTGTTGTCACGTACTGGCCTTCAAAGTATGTATACACTGCTTAGACAGCGCAGACTTCGCTGGCTTGGCCATGTTCGTCGCATGGAAGATGGTCGCATCCCAAAAGATATCTTCTATGGACAATTAGCAGATGGCAGGAGAACAGTTGGGCGACCACAGCTGAGGTTCAAAGATGTGTGCAAGAGAGATATGAGGGCACTAGACATGGATCCAGCAACATGGGAGGATGAAGCTGCCGATTGCACTAAGTGGCGATGCTATTTACGGCACCAACTCAGATTGGGCGAAGAGAGGCTCACACAACAAGCAGAGGAGGGGAGAAAACGTCGAAAGGAGCACCAGGAAAATAAGCAGCTGAGGGCTGTCACCTCAGGGGCGCATTCCCATAGTCAGTTATGACTGAAGGGGCTATTATTATTATTATTATAGACCGAAAGGGAGGCATCAAAGAAGAGTTGGCTATTCGAAAAGCAGCAGCTGGGAGACTTTTTCAGGCCATAAACCAAGGATTCCTCAGCAAGAGAGAGATTGGTAAGAAAACGAAGATGGCTGTATACCGCTCCACCTTTGTCCCAGTCCTGACATATGGATGCGAGTCATGGGCAATGACTACAACCCATAAAAGCCAGATCCAAACCTCAGAAATGAGGTATCTGAGGAAGGTGGTTGAAGTAACAAGAAGAGACATGGTCCGCAACCAGACGATATGCCAAGGCCTAAAATCCCAGCCCCTGCAGACCCAACTAAGATGGTTTGGCCATGTCCGCAGAATGGGAGAAGATTGGCTACCACTGCAAGCATGGGAAACAAAGAGCCAGGGATCCAGATCCCCAGGATGACCCAGAGTCTGCTGGGAGGACAACATTAGACAATCTTTGAAGGACCGAGGACTAGAATGGAACCAGACCAGGAGGAAGACAGCCAATAGGATAGTCTGGCACTCTCTCTTCCAAACCTCTACACCTCACGGTAGAAGGGGAACGACTAAGTAAGTAAGTACAACAATTCAATGAACGTTGTATGACCTCCTAGACTAAAGAGTTGGCTGTTATGGTGTACATAACAGAACATATTTTTAAATGAGTGGAAAACATTTTCCTCTGTTTGCCTGAAGTAGAGGTCAATGCTTCAATGTTATAATGTTTTCACCATGCCACAGTTCAAGGATTCACCAACTAACTGAAGCTTCTGCTGTTCTGAGCACACTAAGTATTCAAGAAAATGTAGCTACTGATATTGTTGGACCTCAAGTATTTATGACTACTATGAAAGCATATGATTAGTGGCAACATTCTTCTGGGAAACATAAAATAGAATTTGGTGTATGTAAATAATATTTGTTTTATTAGTTTCATCTTTAGCTTTTACAGAAATAGTTGGTTTTGGAAAAAGAATCATACAAATTATATCTGTGAAGTGATTGTGACAAGAAAGGGTTTACGTGTTGTAAAATGGATGCACATTTACTTAACTCATTCTGCCCAAACGGATGAATGGCGCGCAAGATAGGCCTTTCGTTATACCCAGGGCGTACAACGTGCCAGCGAGATATATGTCAAATTTGAACGGATAATTATAAAATATCTAGCAACAAGCTGGTTTTAAATCATTTCATTACATCTGGCACGTGTGTGTGAAAGTTTGTGAGTGAAAAAAAAATTTGTGAACTTACAATTGTGTGCTTTATATCCATTGCTAACGTTGCTAATCATTTGTTTACACACAAAAAATGGAGCGAGATTCTTCTAAACAACGGTTATCCACTGATCAAGCATGAGTGCTTATTTCTCAGTGGACAGAAGATAATTCTAGTGACAGTGATTTAGAAGTGAGTTTTAGTGATTCAGATGAAGACATTGTAAAGACTTTGTGTCAGAATATTCATGAAAGTTTTCTCCTTCTTCGTTCACCCACAGAAGTCAACTTGAATAAGTTCAAAGAAAGCAGTGGTCAGCCTGAGGCTGTTGATATCTCCGTAGATTTTCTCCAGGAATGGTACTGGTGATGGCCATATGCGTTTTCTCTGTTCCCCATATGTTGGGCACCTTTGAAGCAGATGTTCGGCAGTCATTTTATCGGTGCCACAGTCACACTCATCAGTAGTTCCTATCTTCAAATTGTTGAATAGATGGTATCTCAATCTGTTAAGACCTGTGCGAAGTCTGAAGATTACCACTTGTTCACTTCTGCTGAGCTGGTAATACGGATCATTTTTTGTGTGGCCTGGATGCTCTTCTTCCCACTTGTGCCTGTACCTGCGCTTGATAAAACTATTCATGAAAGTTATTACTCTGACAGCAGTGCCTATCAGCTGATCGAACAGGCATCAGGTAGGCCTAGTATAAACAGAGCTAAACTATCAGTCAGTAAAGGAAAAGGACGGGGTAAAAACCCCATTCTGACAACCAGTAAGCCTAAAGCTAAGAGAACTGCCACAAGTCTAGAGGCAGGTGCATCCTCACAAGATGTCCCAGAGTGGTTAGAATATAATGAGGGCATGACACAAAATGCAATTTGATTTTGGCCAAAGAGAACACCAGGTGTGACTGAGGGGCTTGACCTGTTAACCCCATTAATTTTGTTTCAATGTTTTGTTTACACATGAGGTTAAAGAATTTATGTGACAGTGCATCAATGATTATGCCAGACTCGCATGTATTCAAAATAACCCTGCAAAACAATATTCAATGTATTCTCAGTGGACCAAAGTCACACGCCTAGAACTTGATATGTTTATTGCTGTCCTGAATAAATATTGGGATTCAGAAAAGACCATTCATTCACGACTACTGGTCTACATCTGCAGAATTTTAAACTCTTTGGTTTCATCAGATGTCTTCATGAAGTTGATTTGAAGCATTATATCATACAATGCTTCATGTCTCTGGCAGAAGTTCACAAGGAAAAGAAAAGATTGAACATTTTATGAACATGTTGTTCCAAAAATTTCAGAGTGCCTTTTACCCATTCCAAAATCTCAGTTTGGATGAAATCAGTCTAATCCAAGTAAACCAAGCAAATATCACATAAAAGTCTTTGGTTTATGTGATTCAGCAACTGGATATGTGATGAACATGTTCCATATTTTGGTTCTGATACTTCATATGATCCTGAAGTCGATGCAAACAGTGGGCAAGCTGTCAAGATTTTTCAGACCATAATACAGCCTTTGGGTACAGGCCACCATTTATTTGCTGACAGGTATTACACCACAAGAGAACTTATTGACTTCTTACTGGAGAAGAAGCAATGATGATAGGAAACTCTTTACAGAGCGATACAACAGGAAGCAATCTGATCATCAGAAGTAGTCCCCCCGTCCGACAAGTGTTTCGGCCCTATATACTGGTACTCTGAACATTATACAGAGAAATTTTCCATTACAGCTGTAGACTGTGCACCTTAGTTATCTGGAATGCAGATGGTATATGACACAAACAAGCATGGTGTTGTATACAGCATTGAAAGACAAAAGGCCAAGAAATTAGTTTTCCTTGTATCTTCTCAGGCCAAAGTGGAGACCATAACTACACAGAAGCACATTGTTAAACCAAAAATGATTGATGAATACAACAATTCAATGAATGGGTGTGATCTCCTGGATCAAAAAGTTGGTTATTATGGTATGCATAACAGAAAATCTGTTAAATGGTGGAAAAAAATGTTCTTCTGGCTGCTTGAAATAGTGCAGGTGAATGTTTCAGTTTTATACTGTTTTCATTGAGGTGAAAAGCAATCACTGCTGCAGTTCAAAAGAAATCTGCTTCACCAACTGAAGCTTCTGCTGTTTTGAGCCCATTTAGTGTCCAAGAAAATGCAGCTACTAATATTGTTAGATCTCAAGCTGCTTCAACTTCAGAGTACCAGTGTGACACAAGGCATCTTGTATGTTATGCAAAAAGAGATAGGAACTGTGTCCACTGCAGCACACCTGCTCATCATCAGCGCTCACATTACTATTGCACTGGATGTCCAAAGCAGCCACATCTACACCCACAATGTTTTCTTCTTCTTTTTATGACTACCCAGTGGCGTCTTAAAAGCAACTACGCGAATAGTGGCAAATTCTTCTGGTAAAATGTAAAATAGAATTTGGTCGGTGTAAAAAATAGTATTAGCCGCAGTTGTTTCATGCGTGGTAGGGTGTTTCATTTTGATTTTTTACAGAAATATGTGGTGTAGGTAAAAAAATCATATAAATTATATGTTGATATTTGAAGTGATTGTGGTAAAAATGTATAAATTATATATTTGAAGTGATTGTGGTAAAAATGTGTTGTGTTTCAAAATGGATGTGCACTATTTTTCTGCTATGAATTAAACTGGAGCTGAAATATGTAATTACAGTTTTATTTATATTTTTTGTTCCCAGTTATTTTTGATCAGGTCTACACTTTTTCTACATCAAATATTATTTACAGCATTTCACAAGATTCTTCAGTCAGTTTCCCACATTTATGTATAAAATAAACACATAGTTGAATAATATGAGTATCTACTGACTGTTTTTAAAATATAACCTGAAGAGAAAAATTGCACACATTTTGAGTGGTTGTTTTTACAAACAAATGTGGTTTTGAGAAAGAAATTATAAAAATTACATTTGTGAAGTGTTTGTGATAAAAGTTTCTAGATATGTTTCAAACTAAGTGTGCACTGATATTCTTAACATTTTATTGCTTTACATTAATTGGGAACTGAAATATTTAAGTTTCAGTATTCAATGTTATTTAATTTTTTAAACAATTTTTTAAAGAGGTGTACACTTCACAAGACATATCAGACACTTTTTACATCAAATAATGATTTAAAGCACTTCAAAAGATTTGTCAGTCAATTTCCCACATTTGTATAAACTAAGCACATAGTTAAATAATATGATGTTTTTAATGCATAACCTGAAGAGAAAAACTGCACTTATTTTGAGAGGTTGTTTTTACAAACATGTGGTTTTGAGAAAAAAAAATCATTAAAAATTACATCAGTAAATTGATAGTGATAAAAGATTATAGATATGTTTCAAACCAAATGTGCACTGATATTCTTAACATTGTATTGCTATACATTAATTCGGAGCTGAAATATACAATTAAGTATAACATTTTATTTTATAAACACTTTTTTTTAAAACAAGTCTACACTTCACAAGACATAAAACACACCTATTCATATCAATTAATTATTTGAAGCAATTCATAAGATTCTCCAGTCAATTTCCCCACATGTCTATGTATAACATATGTACCTACTGAACTAATGTATTTGTCACCTGTCTGAAAAAATTGCATTCATTTTAGGGCCTGAGTAAAACCTAAAAACAGCCTTGGATAGAATGAGTTAATCTGTTTTTAACTATTATTTTCTATCAGGTCTACACTTCACTAGACACATACACTTTTTTACATAACATAATAGTTTAACATTTTACAAGATTTATTATCCCTTTTCCCATATTTTCATTCATAGAACATGCAACTACTGACTTAATGTAGGTCCTATATTTTTACCACTTGTTGGTAAAACAACATTTAGGAAAAAAATGCACGCATTTTAGATGCCCGTTTGTATAAAAAATATGTGGTTCTCTTTAAAAAAGTTATATATGTGAAGTGATAATGATACAAATATGTCAATATGTTTCAAACTAAATGTGTATTAAAATTCTAAACATATTACTGCCATAGATTAAACTACAGCTGAAATATTTCAGTGAAATATCATCATGGGCTGTGCATGAGATAAACCCACTGTGACTATGAAGTACATGCTTGGATCAGTATTGATTAGATCCAGATATGGGATGGTCATGACAAAAAGCCTATATGCTGATAACCACAGACTGAAGACACCTCCTGCATGGGAACATAGCTGGCATAAATGGAGTATGAATAAACAGAGCTAAACTGTTAGGAGTAAGAGTAGGCCTATTGATCTGTTGGTCTTTCATTTGGTTCTCAACACTCTTATTCTTTGAATCAATGTTCAGATTATTGGTTTTCTCTATAATTTTACTCTGACATCTTCCTTTTTTCCGAATTGTTTCCTTTGAAGCTTGTATCTTGTGTCATTCCTTTTCTCTATTTGTATTCCTGATTTCCCCTTGATCATCATTCCGTGAGTCAGCTTGTACTATTTCAGCCCATGATTCACCCCTAGTCTATTAATGGTCATGAAAATATTGGCCTTACATCATATTCCTAGTATACCTCAATGCTGGCCCCATCACCCTAGTCTGTCAATGGTCAAGAAAATATGGGCCTTACATTATATTCCTAGTATGCCTCAATGCTGGCCCCATCACCCCTAGTCTGTCATTGGTCAAGAAAATATGGGCCTTACATTATATTCCTAGTATGCCTCAATGCTGGCCACATCACCCCTAGTATGCCTCAATGCTGGCAACATCACCCCTAGTCTGTCATTGGTCAAGAAAATATGGGCCTTACATTATATTCCTAGTATGCCTCAATGCTGGCCACATCACCCCTAGTCTGTCATTGGTCAAAGCAATATGGGCCTTACATTATATTACTAGAATGCCTCAATGCTGGCCACATTACCCCTAGTCTGTCGTTGGTCAAGAAAATATGGGCATTACATTATATTCCTAGTATGCCTCAATGCTGGCCACATCACCCCTAGTATGCCTCAATGCTGGCCACATCACCCCTAGTCTGTCATTGGTCAAGAAAATATGGGCCTTACATTATATTCCTAGTATGCCTCAATGCTGGCCACATCACCCCTAGTCTGTCATTGGTCAAAAAAATATGGGCCTTACATTATATTACTAGAATGCCTCAATGCTGGCCACATCACCCCTAGTCTGTCATTGGTCTAGAAAATATGGGCCTTACATTATATTCCTAGAATGCCTCAATGCTGGCCACATCACCCCTAGTCTGTCGTTGGTCAAGAAAATATGGGCCTTACATTTTATTCATAGAATGCCTCAATGCTGGCCACATCACCCCTAGTCTGTTGTTGGTCAAGAAAATATGGGCCTTACATTATATTCCTAGAATGCCTCAATGCTGGCCACATCACCCCTAGTCTGTCATTGGTCAAGAAAATATGGGCCTTACATAATATTCCTTGTATGCCTCAATGCTGGCCACATCACCCCTAGTCTGTCGTTGGTCAAGAAAATATGGGCCTTACATAATATTCCTTGTATGCCTCAATGCTGGCCACATAACCTCTAGTCTGTCAATGGTCAAGAAAATATGGACCTTACATTATATTCCTAGTATGCCTCAATGCTTGCCACATCACCCCTAGTCTGTCGATGGTCAAAAAAATATGGGCCTTATGTTATATTCTTAGTATGCCTCATTGCTGGCCACATCACCCCTAGTCTGTCGATGGTCAAGAAAATATGTGCCTTACATTATATTCCTAGTATGCTTCAATGGGCGTATAATGGTATCCTTTACCTTTTACCACCTGTTTTTAAAACAACACCTGTTAAAAGTCATAAGCATTGTAAGAACAGCATCAGACCTTCACATTCCCAGCCACTATATATTAACATTTGTTCGTGTTAAAGTCAAGTAAAGTGTGAAAGTCAAGTAAATATCTGTTAAAGTCAGTTATATAACTGGAACTGCCAGGCCTTTACACCCCTTCACTTTAATATTGTTCTTGTTCAGAGTTTCTTCTTGATTTCGTTTGTTTGTTTTTATATATTTTTATTTAATGTAAAAGCACAATTGTGATTGTCCCTATTTACAATGGTTTGACAGGTGTGATGCCACTTTCTCATATCGGCAGTTTTTCATATTATTTGGAATTGAAAACAGTATGTAGGCTATCCTAATTATAACCCATCAGAGGTTGAACGCGATATTTTTTTCCTTAATATTAAAAAAAAAAATCACCTGAAGAGACATTCTGCACCAATTTTTGGTGCCTGTTTTTTTTTTTCAGAAATATGTTGTTTTGAAGAAAAAAATAATAAAATTGCATCCTTGAACTGACCGTGATAACTATGTGTAGATAAGTTTCAAACTAAATGTGCACTGATATTCTGAACATTTTATTGCAATTATATGAGTGTATGTTCACAATGTTATTTATTTATTTTTTTTCAGTCAGGTTTACACTTCACAAGACTTGACAGATAGGACCTACTTTTTCACACCAAATAACGTTTTATAGCATTTCACAAGATCCCTCAGCCAATTTCTCACGTTTTTATGTAAAACATATGCAACTCTACTAAAATATTGTAGTTGTTTAAGGTTTTGCCTTTTAAGGGCGAGGCATGTTACTTTCAACCAAGACTAAAGTCCGTTGGTTATATCCGAGCAAAATTCGGCATTCAGAAATAAGTGAACTCTGTTAACTGAAGCGCTGTGTTGATGAAATATAAGCCCAGAAAATGACTAACTAGCATCCGTCGAATAAGGCTGATAGACACTAAGTCTTCTTCTTCTTCTTCCTCGTTCGCCTTCAGACTTCCACATTTATGACTCTGATAAAGGCAGTAGTCAACCCAAGGTTCCCAACATCTACCTGTTTGCTCACTTTTCTCTTTTATCTCCTCTCTTACTTTCGATCTATACACCTACTTTCATTGTTTATTATTTTTTATTTATTCTTTATTTCTATTAAATAAATTATTTTTATATTTAATTTTATTTATTTTTGCATGTGTGTGTGGTCTCACTCGATTTGCCATTATGCCTTCACTGAAACACTTCATTAATTCACTTCGGTCTTCTATTACCACCTCATTCAGACTCTTACCACCTGATATATCTCACACTGCAATTGATTTTGCATTTGCTACATTCAAGAAAACTAGATTCACTTGCCATCTCCACTTTATCCGCACCTGCCTCCGCCTTAAAGTTCTCCCTCATGGCTTCACTTCTCACTTCAACCCCTCTGCTGGCCATATTCACCCTCGTGAACATCGCCTCTTACAGCGCATCGAGACCACATGTGGGTTCCAGCGTATGCGAGCTGTCGCAGCTATCCATTCCCGCCTCCTGGCAGATATCAGTGCTCAGCAGTCTCAGCTTCTACTCCGCTTACGTAGTCTCACCTCCAGCTACTTTCCTGCTTTCCCCATTATCCGCATTATTATCCATACCCTCAACCGGCAATTGTATGATTTTTTATCCGCCCAGAAAAAGGACAAACTTTCCCGCCTCTGTCCTACCCCTGAGACTGTCCCTGCCTCCTCTACTCCATCTCGTTCCCAGGTTGTTTGTATTCCCTCTGATCTTGCCCTCTCTGAGGGAGAGCTTTCAGTCCTCAGCAAGGGCTTGCACTTTGTCCCTCTCCAACCATCCTCTGATCAGTACAATCTCCTCCAAGATGTCCATCGGTTTCATCGCCGTTGTGGTGAAGTTGGATGTTATAAATATTTATAGGGGACTTAGTGTACTGACTGAGATCAGCTGTGAAGGTATCTATATCTAATAAGTGTAGTGTATTATAGATAACCTTACTTGCTGCCACATATATATATATATCTCAGTCAGAATTATTCTGGAATAGTGTGATGACTACGTTGTATGTCTAGGGTATGTGTATGATGAAGTGTAAGTCATAACAACAACAGACGGATAAACAATTTAATTTATTCCACCACACTTGACAACACTGTGACACTCACATACATAAAACACTCTACAAGGATATCTTAAAGGAGTCACTGATAACTTTTCAAATAACAATATGTATTCATTGCTGGCATGAATGAATATGTGTCCTGATTCAACTACAAAGGGAACCAGGAATCACAATCAATTTAAATTACAAGTTATATGTACAGAATTTATCAATATGAATATAGTAGTGACATATATTATTAAAAGTATCCTATGTGTGTCAGTTGTGTAGTAGTAATATGAGGTAATACTGGTTTTGTTTTGTTCAAGCTCTGTTGGTATTTGTCATCATGACTTCAATAGTTTGTCTTTAGGGGAACTATTATTGGAGATGTTCTCAGTTCCTGATATTAACACAATTTAATTCCCCTCTTAATGTTATTTTTACAAGGTCATTTTAAGCTGGGGGTACATAATTTTGAGCTCAGCTGGCCACATCAGCTTATCTGGCGTGATGGCGGCAGGAACAGACTCCTCTGCTCGACTCTCCCCTCGGCTCTGGAGACACCTCACTGATAGCTAAATGGACCAAGGAGTATGCTGTCCGACTCTGGATTCAGCAAAGCTCTGACCAGGTGCTGCTCAATACCATCAAGACCACGGTCCCTGAAAACAAGAAGGATGTACCTTCTACTTCATAACTAATTTATACTCTCCTTTTACACTGAGCACAATACATCACAAACATTGAGTTCAGAGCGTTAGGCCAACTGTCAGCTTCATCTGAAATACTTTATACCAGCATTAACCTCCTTAATGGTTACTACGCCTCTGCACTTCCAGCATTATTTCTGTCTAATCAATAATCTAGGTGTCAGTGTACTGTTTGGCCATTCCATGCAGTTTTACTTTCCTCCGACACCTTCTGTTCAGGCTGGAGCATTATAGGCTTTATATCATGTTTGCTACTGAACTACACATATATACAGGCATAAATTAACAATTCACATTCAATTTTCATTAAAAGATACTGAATGTTTCAAGCTTACCACAATTCATGGAAACAAACACAGATACGTTGATTAGCAATGAATTCTGGCACAAAATACTGGCACAAATTCCCATCTGCTTATGTTCCAGGCTTTTATTTAACACAAATATGAGCTGGCTTCAACGCACTGTTGCTTTATCAAGCTTATTTGCACTAGTGGTCTCGAACTAACGCTCCTAAGTGAGTATATCAGCGAGTCTAGCCAATGGAGCCACGTTTCGACAAGTATTTGAAAAAATTTTAACTTCCTACGTCTCCCCTAACAACCAAGGATAGTATTTATAGCCCGACCAATCGTGTTTAGCCTTACATATCATTCCAGCCAATCAGTTCAAATGTAACTTGTGGCCCATTTCCCGTACAATGGTGGATTAAAAAAATCTACCACTGAGCGATTCTGATTTTGGGTGTTGTCTGACAGCACCATCATTTTATTTTGGCTATAACTTGTTAATTCCTAGACTATTTGCATAACGTTGTACATATTCTTTGTCAGCAAACCCTAAGGAACCCAAATATATATATTTAATAGAACTAATATGCTGCGTTCAAAATATGCAATTCCTTCTACCTCCTGTTTCGAAGATGTGCTGTCTGGGTACTGTAATGTTTTCAAACGTAAACCCATCTATTGTTATCTTTCCTAATAAGCGTTTTTTTGTGATTTTAAAACCTAACTCTGGGAAGGGTAGTGAATTTATGCAGCATTTGTGTATCGCGCGACGCGTGTTTAGTGTTCGGCTTTCTGCCTCTCCCTTCTCGCTATCCTTTAGTCCATCTGTCTTTTGTTTTTGGTAACATAGTGTAGAAAAAAGACATGAATGGAATTTAAAATTTAGGTCAACTTGCATATTTCAAGGTTTTTCTTAGAAAGGCAGCACATTTTATTGTGTGTTTGGGAAACGCGTGTATGTTGCAGAAGGCCTTTAATATCAACGTGAAAGCGTTACAATTTGCCGACGAAGTAGAAAAGAAGGGGGATTTCGAGTACTGTCATTGTGACAGCACTGTTCTTTACCATTCTTCTTCCTTTATTTATTATATGTATTTATTAGGCTTTATATTTACTTGATAATTTATATATGTGGATTAGAATATTCCACGACATCTCCCCTCTTAAAACAGACATTATATGTCAGTCCTTTATTCTATATACACATAGAGAAATTTATTATTAGTTCTGGGGTTTACGGTGATTCTCATCACACGGATGGCGGCTTAAAAAATCCGCTCCCAAATTTGTTTTTCCAGATATATACTCAATGCTAAAATTATATGGAGCCAAAAGTAAAGACCATCGGAGTAACCTGGAGTTCTCATGCTTAGCCTGTGCTAGAAACGATAAAGGTTTGTGGTCTGTTTGCAACTTAAAGGCCTTCCCATACAGATAAATATTGAATTTCTTTATTGCCCATATTACTGCAAGACATTCTTTTTCGCTAGTTGAGTAATTGATTTCGGCTTTATTCAATTTACCTCTACACCTCATGGTAGAAGGGGAACGACTAAGTAAGTAAGTAGTTTATTCAATTTTCTGCTAGCATATGCCACTGGGCTTAATTCCCCATCCAATGCATCGGATTTCTGTAGTAGAGTTGCACCTAACCCAATATTACTTGCATCCGTCCTTACTATGAATTCTTGACTTAAGTCAGGTAATTTCAAAATAGGTTTACTTGTGAGCTTTTCCTTCAATTCTTGGTAAGCCATTTCACATTGTGGGGTCCATGTAATGCGATCTGGATGTCCTTTACGTGTCAAATCAGTTAACGGAGCACATATGGAATTAAAGTTCCTGATATACTTCTGGTAGAAACCACATAATGAGACAAAGGATCTCACGTCCTTCTTGGTTTGTGGTCTCGGGGCTTTCTGTAGTTTCTCTAAATTCTTTGGGTCAGGGGTCATGTTTCCCTGATAAACTGTGTGTCCCAAAAATTCCAATTCTTTACATCCAACGCAACATTTGGTGGGTCGGGCTGTTAATTTGCCTCCCTAAGTCGATTAAACAGCATGTTCAGAGAGTCAATGTGTTCCTCAAATGTTTCTGTGGCTATCAGGATATCATCCATGAAATTTGTTATACATGGATTATTCAGAGGGTCCAATAATTTTCTCATCATTCTAGAGAAGACACTAGGCGCATTCTTCAATCCAAATGGCAATCTATTAAACTCATAGTGTCCTTCTGAAGTACTAAAAGCTAGGTATGGTCTAACCTCAGGCTTTACTGGAATCTGATAGTATCCTTTACTCAGATCCACTTTTGAGAAATATTTAGCTTTATTTAGTCTGGCAAACAGCTGATTTGTATCCGGCAATGGATCCACCTGTCCTTCTGTAATAGCATTCAGTCTCCTGTAATCTATACAGAGTCTATGTTCTCCAGAGGGCTTCCTTAAGAGTACCACACCGGAACTATACGAAGATTCACTGTGCGAAATAATTCCTTCCTTCAACAGATAGTCTATCTCTTCCTTCAAAGCTTTCTCCTTAGCAAACGGAATCGAATATGGTTTCATACAGACAGGTGTGGGGTCTATCAGTTTCATATCATATTCCAATAGGTTTGTATGCCCTGGTCGGTCTGTTAACACCTCTGCATGATTATTTAGAACCTGTTGCACTCTCTCTTTCTGAGTTTTCGTTAAATGTGTACTGATTTTTACCTGTGCTGCTGTCTCACAGGGGTGTAATGGATATTCAAATGATGAAAGTGGTTCCTTTTTCATCTCCATGGCGATGGACAAGGTCAACAAGTGTGTCTCTTCCTGATGTTCTCTTTCCAAATATTTCTTCAGGAGATTCACATGATAGATTTTTTCTTTCCCCTTCTTATCTATCTTATAATTTGTTCTAGATACCTTCTCTAAAACTGTATATGGACCCTGCCATCCAATTTGTAACTTATTCTGACTCCCGGGCAAAAGAAGCAGTACCTTCTCTCCCACAGCCAAATCTCTGTCTTTCGCCTTCCTGTTATAATAGGCAGCATGTTTCTTCCTGGCTTGTTTTAAATTTTCATTGGCAAGTTTCCAGCCAGTTTTCAAACGAGTGGTCAGCTCATTCACATATTGGTATGAAGATGTAATGTTTTCCTCTGCCTTTTCATCAGTCCACGTTCTTAACAAAGCTACATATGGACCTTTAATTGTGTGGACCTATTTGTCCATGCACCGGTATGGTCTCTTCCACTCGAAGCTTTATAGTGATGATTTTTCCTCCCAGAATTATCATTCACAAAACGACCGCTACCAATTTTTCTTGTCTTGGGGCTTTCTCCCCTCTTAAAATTCTTGATGAGAGATTTCCTCTCTACATCTTCTTCCTCCAGTTTGTTTAAGTCCGATTGAGGGATTGTCGGCTTATCCTGGGGTAAGACATCTTTTTGCACTCTCCGCATAGTGGCCATTGTAAAACAGTTAAGTGAAGCTTGTCCGTGAAAAGGGGCTTCCCATTCCATTTGGTCCACTTTATCAAATCTATATTTCTTTTTATTATCAGGCCTAATTTTGCCCCGTGGCGTGTCCATGTCCTGATCCATGTTCCCACTTGTGGGTGTTCCCTCATGTGCTATGCTACACCTTTCTACAAAATTCTCAATGTCCCATCTTGCTTTGGGCCAATAATAATTGTGAGCCACCTTTTGAATGATGGTACCTATCTTCTCATGGTCCCCATCTGGTTTCACATGTAAGCTCCTTATTAAGTCTGCCCTATATCTTTTAGGAAGTACCAGCTGTCCGTGACCTTTGGATCTAGCTCCAGTCTTCCTATACATCAACTTGTTTTTCATGTAAAAATCTCCCTTGCCTGGAGTTGTATGACAAGTTGACAATTTTCTGAAACAAGGCTTGAGTGTTTTATCCCCAGCCTGTGCCTTCCTCATCTCTTCTGGAGTGGTATCTAACATAATATCCTCCTCCTGTCTTAAGGTCGACCTGACCTGAAGGGTTGCCATATACACAGGTTTCCTTCTGCAACGGTCAGTGTCATGATTGTCCATCTGACAATTTTTACACCACCTTTTTCCTTGGTTGAAAGATTTTCTTTCATCATATTTCCTTTCATCGAATTGTGGGAATTTATTTTTATGTTCATACCGTGGCCTATCAAATTGGTGCTTACCTTTATTTTGATCCCTAGGATCAAATTTATTAAAGTTCTGTGGTGCCCTAAAGTTATCCACTTGTTTCTTTTTATTACCTGTTACCTCTGCTTGAGCTGCTTGATACCTTTCAGCAACATTTAGCAACTCACCCAGCCTCTCTGCACCTTGTTCCATGAGAAACTTTCTCAGGTCTGGAGCCATGGACTCTCTTAATTGCTCTATAAGGACCATTTCCTTAAGATCTTGGGTTTTCCCCAGAGAAGTCCATTTCTCCAAGTATGTCTCTATTCGTGCAGAGAACTGGTGATAGGTTTCACCTGACAGTAGTTTAGCATTCCTAAATTTTTTCCTATAGAATTCTGCATTCTTTTCATACCTTAACAAAAGAGCCTGCTTTAGCATGTCATAATTTTCCTGATCACCTCTACTCATTTTTGCAAAAACTTCATAAGCTGCCCCACGAAGTCCTTGAGATAACTTTAAGCTCCACCTTTCTCTCTCTAACCCATACGTGGTAGCTAATAGTTCATACCTATTTAGGTAGCTCTCTATATCATCGTCTTTCTCAACAAAATGATCTAAATGAAAATTCATAGCTGAGGTTGAGGCTCCCTGAGTAACCGTAGCATCAGAGGCAAAGGGACTGGCACCATTTTCAGGAGCATGGCCTTGAAACTCAAACTCCCTTAGTCGTAACTCATGTTCCCTTTGTAATCTCTTATCTTCTGCTTCCCTTTCTGCAGCTAATCTCTTGTCTTCCCTTTCTGCAGCCAATCTTCTTTCTTCTGCTTCCAATTTCTTAGCCTCAGCCTCAATCTGCAACCTCTTAGTCTCAGCCTCTAACTTTCTTTCGGCCTCTTTTTCTAATCTTCTTTCTTCGCGTTCAATAAATTTGTCACATTCCGTAGTGACATAGGCAACCATAACTTGCCCATCTAATCCTAACTCCTTTGCAGTCTGAACAGCAGCAGATCGAAACTTGGCCAGGTCCGCCATTGTCTATCAGGTAAATTTATACAATGTCTAACCAACAATTCAATTTCTAAATATATATCTAATGGACAACACAGGCACCGTGAGCTCAACCTTATTTAATTCCACCCAAGGATACCTTTTAATTCTTATATTCCCTGAAGTGAATTACCCCCAATATTTTTAATAGGGAAAGATTCAAAATCCCAAGAGCGAGACCCCAATATATGTGGTGAAGTGGGATGTTATAAATATTTATAGGGGACTTAGTGTACTGACTGAGATCAGCCGTGAAGGTATCTATATCTAATAAGAGTAGTGTATTATAGATAACCTTACTTGCTGCCACATATATATATATATATATCTCAGTCAGAATTATTCTGGAATAGTGTGATGACTACGTTGTATGTCTAGGGTATGTGTATGATGAAGTGTAAGTCATAACAACAACAGACGGATAAACAATTTAATTTATTCCACCACACTTGACAACACTGTGACACTCACATACATAAAACACTCTACAAGGATATCTTAAAGGAGTCACTGATAACTTTTCAAATAACAATATGTATTCATTGCTGGCATGAATGAATATGTGTCCTGATTCAACTACAAAGGGAACCAGGAATCACAATCAATTTAAATTACAAGTTATATGTACAGAATTTATCAATATGAATATAGTAGTGACATATATTATTAAAAGTATCCTATGTGTGTCAGTTGTGTAGTAGTAATATGAGGTAATACTGGTTTTGTTTTGTTCAAGCTCTGTTGGTATTTGTCATCATGACTTCAATAGTTTGTCTTTAGGGGAACTATTATTGGAGATGTTCTCAGTTCCTGATATTAACACAATTTAATTCCCCTCTTAATGTTATTTTTACAAGGTCATTTTAAGCTGGGGGTACATAATTTTGAGCTCAGCTGGCCACATCAGCTTATCTGGCGTGATGGCGGCAGGAACAGACTCCTCTGCTCGACTCTCCCCTCGGCTCTGGAGACACCTCACTGATAGCTAAATGGACCAAGGAGTATGCTGTCCGACTCTGGATTCAGCAAAGCTCTGACCAGGTGCTGCTCAATACCATCAAGACCACGGTCCCTGAAAACAAGAAGGATGTACCTTCTACTTCATAACTAATTTATACTCTCTTTTTACACTGAGCACAATACATCACAAACATTGAGTTCAGAGCGTTAGGCCAACTGTCAGCTTCATCTGAAATACTTTATACCAGCATTAACCTCCTTAATGGTTACTACGCCTCTGCACTTCCAGCATTATTTCTGTCTAATCAATAATCTAGGTGTCAGTGTACTGTTTGGCCATTCCATGCAGTTTTACTTTCCTCCGACACCTTCTGTTCAGGCTGGAGCATTATAGGCTTTATATCATGTTTGCTACTGAACTACACATATATACAGGCATAAATTAACAATTCACATTCACTTTTCATTAAAAGATACTGAATGTTTCAAGCTTACCACAATTCATGGAAACAAACACAGATACGTTGATTAGCAATGAATTCTGGCACAAAATACTGGCACAAATTCCCATCTGCTTATGTTCCAGGCTTTTATTTAACACAAATATGAGCTGGCTTCAACGCACTGTTGCTTTATCAAGCTTATTTGCACTAGTGGTCTCGAACTAACGCTCCTAAGTGAGTATATCAGCGAGTCTAGCCAATGGAGCCACGTTTCGACAAGTATTTGAAAAAATTTTAACTTCCTACGTCTCCCCTAACAACCAAGGATAGCCTTTATAGCCCGACCAATCGTGTTTAGCCTTACATATCATTCCAGCCAATCAGTTCAAATGTAACTTGTGCCCCATTTCCCGTACAATGGTGGATTTAAAAAATCTACCACTGAGCGATTCTGATTTTGGGTGTTGTCTGACAGCACCATCATTTTATTTTGGCTATAACTTGTTAATTCCTATACTATTTGCATAACGTTGTACATATTCTTTGTCAGCAAACCCTAAGGAACCCAAATATATATATTTAATAGAACTAATATGCTGCGTTCAAAATATGCAATTCCTTCTACCTCCTGTTTCGAAGATGTGCTGTCTGGGTACTGTAATGTTTTCAAACGTAAACCCATCTATTGTTATCTTTCCTAATAAGCGTTTTTTGTGATTTTAAAACCTAACTCTGGGAAGGGTAGTGAATTTATCACTGTCGATTGAAATAAAGTTAGTGCATGTAGTCTTACACGCGTGATGGCAGCATTTGTGTATCGCGCGACGCGTGTTTAGTGTTCGGCTTTCTGCCTCTCCCTTCTCGCTATCCTTTAGTCCATCTGTCTTTTCTTTTGGTAACATAGTGTAGAAAAAGACATGAATGGAATTTAAAATTTAGGTCAACTTGCATATTTCAAGGTTTTTCTTAGAAAGGCAGCACATTTTATTGTGTGTTTGGGAAACGCGTGTATGTTGCAGAAGGCCTTTAATATCAACGTGAAAGCGTTACAATTTGCCGACGAAGTAGAAAAGAAGGGGGATTTCGAGTACTGTCATTGTGACAGCACTGTTCTTTACCATTCTTCTTCCTTTATTTATTATATGTATTTATTAGGCTTTATATTTACTTGATAATTTATATATGTGGATTAGAATATTCCACGACAGCCGTCTGCGACTTCAGCTCCATTTCCGCAACAGTGATGGTCCCCAGAGATCGCAGGCTGAATCAGATGATGCCTTTGCACACTTTGCTCCTCCCAAGAATAAACATTTTACACCCTCTCCTGGGGCTTCCCACGCTCTGGATTTATATATTCAGAATACCCTCCACGACATTCAGCAGCTCCAACCTCAACGCCTGCGTTATTCAAACCTTTCTTCTGATGAGTCTCATGCCCTTACTAAGCTCCGCCGCAGAGATGACATTGTTATCAAACCGGCTGACAAAGGAGGTGCCATTGTGGTATGGCGCAAGGACCTGTACCTCCAAGAAGGTAATAAGCAGCTCACCAACAGCTCCTTCTACCAGCGCCGTGACAATGATTCGACAGTCCTCAACAATCGTCTGGTCCATGACACCATCAAAAGTCTTATCGCCAACAAGTCCTTACCTTCTAGCGCTTCTCATCTCCGTATTGACAATAGTGGTCTGGGTAAGCCTGTGTTTTATATGCTTCCCAAAATTCATAAACCCTCCAACCCTGGGAGACCCATTGTCTCTGCGTGTGCCTGCCCTACCGAACGTATATCAAAGTTCCTCGACGGCATCTTCCAGCCTATTGTAGAGCAGCTTCCTTCCTTTTTAAAGGACACAAACCATGCTCTTACTACTTTTTCCTCTATTCAGCTTTCTCCAGACCGTACCTACCGTTTATTTCTGTTAGATGTTTGCTCACTTTACACTTCCATTCCTCACTCTGATGGTCTCCGAGCTCTCCGGTTTTTCCTGGACCAGCGCACGCACCCCTCTATCGCTACAGAGACTCTCCTGCGCCTTGCAGAACTGGTCCTTCGACTCAATTCCTTTGAGTTCAATGGACAGTTCTTTGACCAAATAAGTGAAGTTGCCATGGGCACCAAGATGGGTCCCAGTTATGCCTGCCTCTTCATGGGCTACCTGGAGTATCAGGTGTGGCAGCAGTATCCTGGACCTTTTCCATTGATGTATCATAGATACATCGATGATGGCATAGGTCTCACCGATATGCCAGAGGTTGACCTATCTAGGTTCATCAATTTCATTAACAACTTCCACCCTGCGATCCAATTCACCTCTCACATCTCCACTGTCTCTGTTAATTTTCTTGACATTGTTGTCACTATCACTCCGCCCCACCTCACCACTTCGGTGTACTACAAACCCACCGATGCACACAGTTACCTCCTTTATACTTCCTCTCATCCTCCGGCTTGTCGGAACTCCTTGCCTTTCTCACAACTTCTCCGCCTCCGTCGGTTATGCCAAGATGATGACAACTTTCTATGCCGAGCACAAGAAATGTTGGACTTCTTCCGTAACAGACAGTATCCAGAAGATGTTCTTACCTCTGCCTTAGAACGTGTTCTCCCTATCTCACGTCTAGAGGCCCTCAAACCCCGCCAAAAAACCTCCTCTGATAGAGTCAAGTTAATAATGACCTATCACCCTCACAGCACTGCTGTCAAAAGGAACCGGTTTCGCCATCTACCTCGCCTCCAAGCTTACCCAGTGGCGCGGGAAGCATTTAGTGAGCCACCATTGCTGGCATATAGACGGGACAAAAATTTGAGGGACCTCCTAGTCCACAGCCGTCTGAAAACCGTCAACGATGGCCACTTTGGAACCAAGCCATGTAACCGTACACGATGTAAGACATGTCAGTATGTAATCGAAACACGTTCAGTCTCGTTCCCTAACGATCACCCATGGCTTCACATGTGAGTCACGCAACGTCATTTATGCTATTATATGCAAACGTTGCACCATTACGTACATCGGCCAAACGGGCACACGACTGGGCGACCGATTCTGCAGACACCTCTATGACATCTCTCAGTTTAATTCCACACCTGTGGCCATCCACTTCAATGGCCCTGACCACCACGGTGCCACTGACATCCAGGTGACAGCCATCAGATACTGTTCCTCGGACGCCAACAGTCGGTTTCGCCAGGAACAACGCCTCATCCATCTTATGGGTTGCCTCAAACCACACGGTTTGAATACCCAACATTCTTTTCTCTGAGACGCCTTTCTCTATCGAGTCCCTGTTGTATTATGACTTTCTACTTTGATGCGATCACTTTTTTTTTTTTTTTTTTTTTTTTAATTACCATTTTTTTAATTTAATAATTTTATTTTTTTTTTTATTTATTTATTTTTATTTTTTTTTATTTGTTTATTTATTTTATTTTATTTAAAATTTTTTTTTTTTTTTTCCTTTATTATTTTTTATTTATTTATTACTTTATTTAGTTTTTATTTATTTATTTATTTGTTTTAAATTTATTTATTATTATTTATTTATGTATATTTTATTTTATTTTTATTTTTTTATTTTATTTATTATTTATTGATTACTTTTTTCTCACTCTTTTCCAGTCCTTGTTTTCATTATTTTTTATTTTTATGTACTATCAACTTCCTCTTTCCGGTTTAGTGGCAGCCATCTTGCTTTGCTTCACATGTGACTGGACTTAATATTAAGGGAGTGTTTTTCTCTTATTTTTATAGTTTCATGTTCTCTACTTAATTCTCTTTTTCTGTCCCTCCTGTCTCTTGTTTGTCTGTCCCTGACGAAGGCCTTGTGGCCGCAACGTAGGTTTTTCTTGTCCTTCTCCTTGTAAGACGTATTACTATTTGTGTGGGTGTGTGTGTGTTTTTTTTTTTTTTGTTTGTTTTTTTTTCAACATCTCCAAACAGTTTTTCGTTGACAGAAGTGGGTTGTTGCCATATGCTACTCCGTTCATTACTGTAGGTTGGGCAGTATTGCAGCAGGTGTTCGACTGTCATTGGGCTGGTACCGCAGGTGCAGAGATCTGTTGCACCAATTTTGTATTTGTGGTATAGATGGTATCTCAATCTATTGTGACCAGTGCGTAGCCGAAAAATGATGACCTGTTCTTTTCTGGATAGTTGATGATATGCATCATTTTTCAAATGTCCCGGGTGCTCTCTTTCCCATTTGGACTTGAATGTAGCCCTTATAGTAGTCTTTGCCGTTGCGTAAGTTGTCTCTATATCATTTTGTTGTAAGGCACCTCCTTCCTTAGCAAGTCTATCTGCCTCCTCATTTCCTGGTATGTTGCAAAGGGCTGGTATCCACTGGATAGTGCACTTCTTGAAGCATTCGGCCAGTCTTTCATGGGAGATTATCAGATCTTTCAATCCTTTAGTTTGGTGGCTCTTTAGCGCTGATATTATTGAGAGGGCATCTGAAAAGAAATCAGACAATAAGTCTATAAAAGAACTAACACCATCTATCATGATAAAGCACTAACACCATCTATCATGATAAAGCACTGAACAGGACTTGTCCTGAAAACGACTGCCACCTACCCTGCGGGTAAAAGATGCTCTCTGTTTAGAGTTACTTCCCTTGGAGTCTTAGGGAGGGTTCGTTGCAAGGTTGCCACTCAAGTTCTAGCGATAAACCAGGATTTTCTTCTTAGAAATACCCATATTATTTTATGCCTCAAATACACGGTATAGACGATGCTTACACATTCTTTTAGTGCACCTTTAGCACAAATAAGCTGTGTACTACCAATTTTTATTTATTTCTTCATTTTTATTTTATTTTTTATTACCAAAAATTCACAATTATATAAAAATGATTTTATTAACATCCTAATATGAGATATTTTAACAGTAACATTCTTACAGCAGCTACATTAATAAAAAGTTCCTCAAATGTTAAATTATCTTATTTGTTAAATTACCTTATTTGTTGTACGTATCATTGTTTACACAATCTATACCAGCCAGTTAATTAGCAGTATATGTTGTACTCACTGTTGTTTAGACAAACTATATCAAGCGAAATGCCACTGATCTCTCAGTTAAGGCAGCTGCTACCCACCTTGTAAGCCAAGGGTTAACACCGCAAGCCATTGCGCAATTTATTAATGTTGCAAAGTTGACACTGTTATAAGCATCCACTAGGTCAATTGCTACTGCAGCCATTTCTCGTTTATCCTAGAACCCCTCATATACATCATAATCAAAAGTTCCGGCATTACCCCATGTTACTTTCATGAGCCTATAGCTGCCGAGAGTATCAGGTAGGATCTGTGCTTTTTCGAGGTGATTCATTATTTTTCGTGCTACTATCTTTTCTAGTAGTTTACCATAGACATTCTGCATTGTAATAATTCTGTAACTGCTATGAAGCCTGGGGTCTTTACCGGGTTTAGGAAGTGGTCGTAGGATATATGCAGCCAGTCTTCTGGCACCAGATCCTTCTGTAAGCTGTTGTTGGAATCACTCACCACATTCTTAATGTCTGAGTCATCGAGCTGTTTTATGAAGTGATGCTGTACACCATCATGCCCGGGGCAGTGTTCCTATCGGATTCTAAAGTGCACATAACGTCTTCTTTGGTTATGAGGTTGAAATATATGTCGCCTCTTCTGTCGCTTCCCAGAATACGGCCTTTGATTTCTTTGCAGGCAGCTTTATCACCTTTATCTGTGTTACTGTATATTTCTTCAGATAATAATGTTCTGTAAATATTGATGGTTGTAGAATGTTTGTGGTGGGTGGTGTGGCGTAGAATCACTGACAAGATCGATGTCAGTCAGGTTGGGCTTACTGTAGTGGCCGACAGTTGTATTATATATATATTATATATATATATATCAGCAAATGTCGTGAGTTCTTTAGGTATGTATGACTTCTGTTCTCACCCATACAACAGTAACGTAAGGTCAGGAATAGACCAACGGGTAAGACGAGTTCGTATCCAATTTATACACAGTTTATTGACACAGCAACTTCGACGACATCACAGGCGGTACATTGACACAGGTACAAAAATCCATGGCAAAAGGAATGCATACATTGCAATATTCAGTATATCAATATCCATAGGGAAAACATCCATCAAGAAAAGGATTGCATACATCGCAATACTCAGTATATCAATATCCATAGGGAAAAACATCCATCAAGAAAAGGATTGCATACATCGCAATACTCAGTATATCAACATCCATAGAGAAAAACATCCACCAAGAAAAGGATTGTATACATCGCAATACTCAGTATATCAATATCCATAGGGAAAAACATCCATCAGAAAAAGGATTGCATACATCACAATACACAGTATACATAATATGAGCCAACGTAATCCATGCCATTTGAATAATATCTTGGAAAAAATCTTCCCTTCAATAAAATACTATGGACACACTAGCGAGACAAACAACCGTCTCGAAGCCCTACCAGATACACTCACTGCTGAGATTATTATTTCTCAGTACAACTCAGTGAAGTCGCTCAAGCGCGAACTCACTGCCCAACGTCTGAGCTCAGCTCATCCGTCTTTCCCCCTAAACTACTCTAAAGAACATTCGAACAGTTACTTTATTTTTAAAAACCCTGACACAGACTCAGTTGAGCTATGTTCCAAAATTACCATGCACAAAGTACCCGAATTTATCTCATGACTTTAAACGTGCTTACTAGCAAAAATCAGCCCCGTACATAACAATCTCTAACACTTAACTCTTACTTGCTTTGCTTTGCTTTGCTTTGCTTACATCCCCGATGAGGGTGCGAGTAGCTAGACTCTTATACCATTGGCACACAGGCAGCTTAAACGATGAATAAGCAACCCGCCGTGCATCCACACACTATATATGTAGTGGTTTGGGCTTTTTTTCACCCCAGGGAGCATCCTAGACTCAGACCAGGCTACACCAGGCCCACTTTGGCGTGTGTGTACTGTCCCGAGGTTTGATAACTCTCTACCCTGCAAAGGGGGTATAGCTCCGAAGACAGTGGTGACTGGCAGAGAGGCCAGTCACCAGTGGGCTTTGTTGCAACCCCAGGGAACCTCTTGTCGGGTAGCGAGGGTGCAATGCCACGATACAAGATGTTCTCTACCCTGCAAATGGGGGTTATATCTCCGAGACAAGACGTATGGAGAGATCGTCGCAACGAGCGCCGAGCCTCTACCACTGCCGAGCTGCATTACCAAGAAGAAACAAGCCCTGGCCCACCTGAACTGGGAGGACCCGTCAACCGGGACCACGCACAGTCTTGATAGGACCCGGCTCGGTTCATCGATGGTGTAGCAGCGACTGAGCCTCTACTACTGTCAAATGACGTTCTCTATACGGACACAGACACATAGCATTGCCTCTACTTTACTGGGAAGACCTGGAAGCCGGGACCACACACAGTCTTGAGAGGACAAAGATTGCCTGACAATCAACTAAATTATGACTTAACAGTTTACACCGACCCACGGGGAAAAAAATGATATCATCAATTGTTTTTTTGAAAAAATTACATCGAACAAAAATGTGAGGTCGATCAAATTCTAATATCTATAACAAAGAATTATACTATGTGAAGTCATATCCATAAAACAACAATAGAGGGATGGAAGAATGTGTAGAGTAAGAAGATGAAGTATGCAAAGAAAATTAAATTCAAACAAAGATGAAGTATATCAAGTATAGACTAACTATGAACTAATAAGTGAAATGTGAAAAGAGATGATAAAAAGAAATGAAGAATGGCCAGTAATGAAATGTGTGTAGAGAAAGAAAGCAATGATACAACATGGTAACAATTGAAATTAATCAATGGATTGCATGTAAATAAATACAATTATGGCAAAAGAGCATAGCACAAAAAACAATGCATATATAAAACAGAAAAGAAAGCTACAATCTAAATAGAGCATAATAATTAAGAGAAACAAGTTAATTAACTTAATAATCACTAGTAATGAGCTTATTACTGAAATCAGAAAACAATACCGCTATAAATCCTTACTAATGGTGCACAAATAAGCTCTAGATAATGAAAATAAATAACAATGTCAGAAAAAACACATTTTCTAAATGTTCAATCCCGAAATGTATCGTAATGATACGTTAAGTTTAAATAGTATTATCACTACAATTGTCATACATTCAACGATTATCAACACACTGTCGTATATAAATAATATGCTAATAATGCGACACATAAAAGTTAAAGAATACAATGTCTTAAATAAGCTATTACACTATCAAAAGCTCCAGCTTCAGCGGTCTCACAACATAATACATTTGTAGACCAAAAGCCATCCACTGCGCCAATCAAAATTTTAGTACAAAACTTGAATGAAAAAGTAAACTGGTGAAACACACTAGAACTGGTTCGAGACTTTAAGTTGCATAATCGGTAAAAAAAATTCCGATTCCCATCGAGAACAATGAAAAATGCGAATATTCAAATGAAATTTTTCAGTGGGTTAGTTACCTAATGGTGTAAAACTGTTTACCATGGAAAAACTAGTGCTAACTTTACAAAAAACCTACGTGTACATATGTCAAACGACCGCTGAATAGGATAGAAACATGTTTCAACAATTGACTGAAAGATCTAGCGACGATAAACGGAAAAGAGTAGAAAATGTGTGCACAAATTGAAATTGAAGTTTTTTTCAATAGAGATTGGGCGCAAGCAGTTAAATTATGAAAAAATTGCAAGTCAAGTCTACGGCCATCGGTCGGCCGTTAAATAGCAACAACCTCTATTAGAGTTAATAATGAGCCAAGTTTATTGTAATAGTACATTCATTGAGATTTAAAAGACAAAGTGAAATTCATTACAAATCTGTATAAATCTCAAATTACGAAAACTACAGTACTTTGTGCAAATAAAGAATGAAAATACAAAAAAATTAAAAAAGCCACAGTGTGTTTTTTAATTCGGTAGTTAATGTGTTAAATAAGCTATTACACTATCAAAAGCTCCAGCTTCCTTGGAAAGTCTTGTGAGCGTGTAGAAATCAAAACATCCACTGTGGAGTCAAAATTACAAATGGCTTGAATGGAATAGTCAAACTGGTGCAAGGCGACACGTAGAACAGGTTGTCGAGTAACTGCATAATCATGTAACAAAACAGCTCCGATTCCCATCGAGAAGCCGTTCCTGCGAATAATCAAATGAAAATTTATGTTTGGTAACGGTAGGATATTACTAGAGAAAAAAGTTAACTTTAACTTTAACCTACCGGATGTGGCCGTGCAAACTTCAGACCGCTGTATGATGTTATACGAACCTTCCTCCGATAAACGGAAAAGTGTAGCAGTGTAAGTAGCACAAACTGAATTGAAGTTATCAATAATATTGGGCGATAAAAGTGTCCGAGAAAAATAGCAGCGTGCAATGATGTACGGAAAAGTCGTGAATATAAAAATGATACCCACGTCATGTTGAGTGTAATGATGACCAAGAGTGTAATGATGGCTGACAATCTGAGATTTTGTGAAAGACAAAGGAAATGCAGTTGACAAAGGTGTATATCTCAAAGGCTGAAGTGAAGTTATAGCCTGAGTACTGGGCAAAGAAAAAAGCAAGAAATATACAATAAAGATGTAAAAACAGACAGTTGTAAACTTGGACCTGCGTAGAAGTTTAAAAGGAAAGCAGAACGTGTGACAAAAAGTCGAAAAAGACGAAGATACTGAGCTAACCGGCCCAATAAGAAAGATAAAGAAACTCATAAGGTATAGATATGTACTAAGAACTAAGTCCGTACATGTAGCAAATAAAACACTAGTCATTGCAGCAAAGAAGTTGCAATCAACGTGACATGATGTAGATTCAGTCATAGCGATAAATATAGTGTGTGTGTCAGACAAAACCGAAGGATCTTCTTCTATAATAGTACTTAAAGAAGAATCAAAGTTAGAGTAACGACGTACTGAGGTATGTCGTACTGGGCTAAATGAAGCACCAAAATTAGTATGATTAACAATCGTATCCTTAATAGTGCAAGAATTAGAAGAATGTATCACGTTAGCAGAATGTACTTGGTGATAAGATTTTGGCATAGTTGTTAAGGTTGTATCAGTAAGGTGATGTTGCCGTTCCCAAGCAGTAATTTGTACCGGCGTACACACCTTTAAACCATGAATCTGTCCGATAGTAAGGTCAGCGATTGGTGCTCTGAGCATACATGCGTGTATATAACCAGTGATAAATGGTGTGGCAATGTGGACTATGGCAGTCGGAAAAGTCTCAACTGTCCCACCGAATGTCACACATTTCACCACTTTACATGTGGCACAGGAAGGGTGTATCAGAGACTGCTTAATCCCAACAGTCGTGCATCCCGAATCAAAGAGTACCGAGACGGGATAATTATTTACAAATCCCTTGTGTAGGGTAAGAGACCCTCTTCCATCATGTGCAGACAAGGCAGGGAGAGTAGGTAGAGGATGACCGCAACTCAAGGTTGTCACCGCTGTAGGGTGGAATAAAGTTGTGCACTCAGGGCACTGAGATGCTCTATCGAAATCGAAAGCAGAGCAAGCAGTAGCATTAGAGACACTATTATTATTGTTACCTTGATTAACAATAACCTGGGGCTCCTGTTGAGCAGAGTTAGCATGGCGATGCGATATATCCTCTGGAGATCTACCACCATATCGAGATCGATCACAACTATTATCTCTGTTGGGTTCATTGCTATTTCCTCTATTGAGACCACTGTTCTGATTTGAACCCCAGTTAGCATAGTTGCGATTACTATTTCTCCTTGGATCAAAATATCTATTAGATTTTTTTTTTTTTTTTTTTTTTTTTTTTTGCGTTCGCCCGCTAATACTCGAGGCGAAATCTCGGGTTATTATTTTATGTCTAACCTGACATTGATTTTACGTGAGTATCCCTTTATTTCTTGTACAGAGACAGGTGTCCCTCGCCATTCAGGCAAATACTCGCCGATTTCGGAGGTACCCATTGCAGCTGGGTCGGCTCAGGAGCCGCCAGTCCCTGGTCGACGACACTTCTTCAAATGTTCTCGCCAGGTCTCGAGTTAATCCAGTCCAAATCCCGGTCGACGAAAAATCCTCAAATGCCGTCGCCCGGGTTTGATCCTGTATCACCCGGTCGCCAGAGCGGTGTTGTAACCACTACGCTAGCGCGGCTCCCATCTATTAGATGAATTTTGTTGTCTTCGAGAAAAATTACTGTAAGGTTGATAATCCCTAGTGTAGTTATCCCTTCCATAATTTCCAGAATTGTTGGAACCAAAATGTTGAGGTCCGTTAAATTGTCTCCAGTTTCTTGGAGAAGGAGAATTACTACGTGGTGGACTCCCTTGGTACTGTCTAAAATCACGATAATCTCCCTTACCAAAATTGCGATCCGCACTTTGTGATCTACGGCGAAAATTAGAACCATATGGTATTGCCGAGGCCACGGGTAAACCTTCTCTGACTTGAGAGTGGCTCACAATTACATTTGGGTGTGCCGTTACGCAATGCCGACAATATTGTTCCATATCGTTTAAACTTGTAGGCTTTCGCTCGTGGAAAAAGGAAAGGAAAGAAGTGTTAACTGACTTTATGACTTTGTCACGAAGCATTAAGTCCATGAGGGCTTCATATGTGTGTTCGATCTTTGAGAGTTCAACCTAACGTGAAAACGTAAGACGAATATTTGCTATAAATTCAGAAAAATCTTTTCCAGTCTCCGGCAATAAAGATTTAAAGCAGAGACGATATCCGTCTTCATCGAATTGATATTTTTTTAACAAGACAGCTCTGACAGTATCGTAGTTATTCTTGTCAGGCCCCTCCAACATACTCACAGCTGTCATAGCTTCACCTGAAAGTAGTTCCATAAGTCGTGTACAATATTCCGACTTATCTATCTTATGAGACTCACAAGTGAGTACAAATCTATTCAGATAGAACAAGACATCGTCGGAGATAGGTTTAAAAGGAGGCAATCTGATCTTATAAGAATTAGAAATGGTCCTATGTGAAGTTGTTTGAGTGTCCGTAGCATTCTGTGTATTAATTTCATTCATTACTTTTATTTTTTCAAGTTCCATAGAGAGAAACTTTTGCTCGTGAAGTCTAGTTTTCTTCAGCTTCCATCTGAAGTTTAAGTTTATATTTTTCAGTTTCCAATTGAATTTGAAGTCTCCTATCTTCAGCCTCCTGTACTTTTGCATACTCAACAAGTGCAAATTGTTTCAATTCCTCAGTCTCCATACCAAGCGCTTTTCCTTGCTTGATGAAATAGTTTAAACTAGACATTATGCTTAATTTTATAAGTAGTTAACTTATATAGGATATCATCTAAGAAATTAATCTTCATCCCACCTTAGTGGGTGACAAGTCCTTACTTGTAGAACTTGTATACAAATATATAGCATATAATTATAACCAAATCATTAAGTGTATACCATTAAGCATATAATTATGACAAGAAACACATGATGAAGGTACGGACAATGACAAAACCAAGTCGAAATACCGAAGAAAAAATGATAACATCGCAGAATCAAATAAGCTAGAAAGCAGAACTAAAGAAAAAATATTGCAAAGAATGCAATGACACTGCGAAAGGAGTAACCAGACAAGCAACAGCACAGTGTATAAAGAAAAAATTATATAGAAATAAATAATAGCAAGATTGAGGATGACAATCACAAGCAAATTAACCAAGAAACTAGAGCACAGAGAAAAAATACTACAATAACGACAATAAGACAGTTCGTCACACCTAAACAATGGTGTCACAGATTACCAAACACGGTGGACTGAAATGCCTCAGCAAAAAATCGCTGGAAGTTTCCACTGCGGGAAATCCGCAAGAATATCCCTAAAGAACGCTTACGTAGGCCCTGGGTGAACTGGGATATTTCCTAACGTAAGTCTCCACCCAATCAAACCCGCTTAAACATGGAACATAGAAAATAGAACAATAAATAGCATAAATAATACACGTCATAGAGAAAGGCTCGTTAACATTTAACAGTGGCACAGTGCACACTCACAAAACCACTTATCTTCAAAAAAGAAAACTCTCGGCCTTCGCGACGCCGATAACGATAGGCATCGGGTATCACACGGTACGTTGCTGTCCAACGTTGAAAGGTACAGGAACTCCTCGTTTCTCAGGTCTTGAAATCCAACAGTTGACGTTCAGGTGACACTTGGACACAAAAACTTGCACTGGCAACACTGTGAGTTCAAATCTATTCAGAATTAATACGACATCGTCGGAGATAGGTTTAAAAGGAGGCAATCTGATCTTATAAGAATTAGAAATGGTCCTATGGGAACTTGACATTACAAAAAATTATGTTAGTTGATATCCTTCTGGTGAATGCTGTTAAACTTCTGTTCTTGTATCGTACCTCATATAACTGGAAACACCACTTCTGTTAATCCCAGCGATAGTTACATACTAGCCCACAACTTATGTTACTGTATATTTCTTCGTTACGTAATGTTCTGTAAATATTGATGGTTGTAGAATGTTTGTGGTGGGTGGTGTGGCGTAGAATCACTGACAAGCGGTACATTGACACAGGTAAAAAAATCCATGGCAAAAGGAATGCATACATTGCAATATTCAGTATATCAATATCCATGGGGGAAAACATCCATCAAGAAAAGGATTGCATACATCGCAATACTCAGTATATCAATATCCATACGGAAAAGACATCCATCAAGAAAATGATTGCATACATCGCAATACTCAGTATATCAACATCCATAGGGAAAAACATCCATCAAGAAAAGGATTGCATACATCGCAATACTCGGTATATCAATATCCATAATGAAAAACATCCATCAGAAAAAGGATTGCATACATCACAATACTCAGTATACATAATACGAGCCAACGTAATCCATGGCATTTGAATAAATCTTGGAAAAAATCTTCCCTTCAATAAAATACTCTGGACACACTTGCGAGACAAACAACCGTCTCGAAGCCCTACCAGATACACTGACTGAGATTATTATTTCTCAGTACAACTCAGTGAAGTCGCTCAAGCGCGAACTCACTGCCTAACGTCTGAGCTCAGCTCATCCGTCTCTCCCCCCAAACTACTCTAAAGAACATTCGAACAGTTACTTTATTTTTTTAAACCCTGACACAGACTCAGTTGAGCTATGTTCCAAAATTATCATGAACAAAGTACCCGAATTTATCTCATGACTTTAAACGTGCTTACTAGCAAAAATCAGCCCCGTATATAAAAATCTCTAACACTTAACTCCTACTTAAATTATGACTTAACACTCTGTCTGAGTAGTATAATGCTCGAGTAATGCATGTCCCTTTTTAGCATCGGTCTTCAGGCATATTCCTGTCGAGCTGAGAATATTAGGAATTTGTTGGCTTGTACTTTTCCTACTCATTCTGCGATGTAAGGACCAGAATTTCGGTAGTGTTTTGTCAGTGCCCACCTGTGTCACAAAGGCCTCTCACACTGTGTCTTTGTCTTCTCTTGCCAAGCCCTTGAAGTTATTGATTGCTCTTTGTTTTTTCTCCTTAAAATCTTCTACCTCTTCATATTTCATCATCCTTCTCTTTCGTGCTATTCGCCATAACTTTGTCGCTCTTTCCTTTTCCAGCCATGCTGTCTCCACTGTCTCATTCTACCAGGGTGGTTGTGTAAAATGTGTACGAGTTGTCTTTTGTTTCGCTCTTTGACGCAATATGTGTACATGGCTACTACTGTTAAGTGGGTCATTATGAAAATGGAAAGTCTGTTTTGGTTTGCTGTGTCTGGTGGTCTTCCCCTTTGCAATGAGGACTACACAGGGTAGGTGATCGCTTTCTTGAGCTTGCAATACATCCCAACGTGCAAAGGTGATGGCAGCACTTAACATCAATGCCAGATCTATGACACCATCAGTATCCATCTGTACGTGCAGTGCGCCTAATTTCAGACACAAACCTCACTCAGAGTGTAGACTCATATACATATCTTAACATATTACCATTAAGAAAGCGCCTTCTCTTCAACAAAGCCAAATTTATTCACAAAATCTTATCACAGAAAGCCCCAACGTATCTGTGGCCTATTTTCAAATACAGCGGAAGATGCAATCAAAGCTTAAATAAATTACACATGCCCAAGTCTAGGCTCGACTTATTCAAGAACAGTTTAGCTTTTTCTGCCGCTCATCTGTGGAATAACCTTCCACACGACTTAGAAAACACGCTTAGTCCATATTCATTCAATCACAGACTTTTCACATACATCATGAGTGCAGATTATATGCCATCCTAATTTAGTTATGTTCTGAAATAATTACATAACATCATATGTAGGTTTTAAAGATAATTTTGTCCTGTTTAGTATTAATTATGATAAGGTACTGTAAATCTGTGTAACTGTAATTGTACTGTTACAATGTTGGGACTTTATTTTATTGTATTTTATTGTAATTTTATTATTTAAGATACATGTGAGAATAAATGGATTCAGTATGGAAGACATGAGAAAGGAACGGCAGAATGTTAGACGGGCCTGCGTGCCCAATTCTAAACCCTTTGAAAATAAAGTCCATCATTTAAAATTGATAGGTTCGAGCTGAGCAAACCCTGACTCAAGGCAACACCCTGTCTATTTTCCGTGGAGTTCCCCCACTCCATAGATCTAGCATTAAATTCGCTTTTTAATTAAAATTTAAAAAGATGGTTAATTAACCTTATATGTTGTATGGACCATTGTTTAGACAAACTATATCAGACAGGTCATTGACCTTATATGTCACCATTGTCATGGCCAGCCCCTATAGAGGATTGAACTACTACTACAGGAAGCTTACACTAAACATTCGCAAGCTCTTACTGTGATGGTATCTGTAGCTATTTGTTTGACACGATGATGTTGCCAGCCTCTTGATCAACCTTATAAAAGTGCCTTGTAAAACATCCTGAGGGAGCAATATTTCTTTGTCTTGTCAGAGATCCAAGAAACTATAAAGAGGCCTTATAATGGTGCCTTGTTGTTAAGGTCCCCATTGTTACAGATGCCATTTGGTACGGGTATTATGTCGGGGTTATTAGGTTCTTATATTACATCTTGAAGATAACTTGCACATTCAGGTGCTGATAGAGGTATGTCATTCAGTCCCCGAAACACAGCCGTACTCTTGAACATTTATGATATTTCAAAGGCCAGGTTGGACAGTTCAATAACACATTTTATTAAACATCTCGAAGCTCCAAGAAATACTTTAGTAATATACACATATGGTTATGGCGTCAACTAGACAGTCTCTAGCATTGTAGTACTGTCTTATAACTGAAACAACGTCGAAGACATTTTCGTACAATTTTATTACAATTCAACTCACAATCGTAAGGTCAGACATCATTCCTCTTTCATAATAACTGGCATCGGGGCACGGAGGTGTATGCCTGATCCAGAGATGGAATACAAAGGAATATGACCAATAAATCTCATAACACTCACGAGCTGATAATACATACGCCCAACACCTTGAAAAGACACACAGCGAATCCCAGCCAAGGAATGCTACACTTAGCAGAAGGCAAAATCTGGCGTCTGCTACTAGACCACCAAAAGTAATGACGTCACTTCCTGTAACCATGGTCAACGGTACATAAACAAAATAAACTCCATGTCGAACTGAATCGATATCGACATACATGTTATGAAATTTTATCATAACACTTGTACAACATCCTGAGGGAGCAATTTTTTTTGTCTCATCAAAGATCACAGGAACTATAAGAGGCCTTATAAAAGTGTCTTGTACAACATCATGAGGGAGCAATATTTCTTTATCTTATCAGAGATCCTAGAAACTATGACAGGCCTTATAATAGTGCCTTGTACAACATCCTGAGGGGGCAATATTTCTTTGTCTCGTCAGAAATCCCAGAAACTACAAGAGTGTCGTAGATTTTTTGATAGGAGAATTAAGACTTGGGTTGGTCCCTTCTGAATAGATTAGAATAGGTGATAGACACAGTGAGAGTTAGTAAAAAGTAATAGAATTTCCCCGAGTGAGATGGTAGACTGTGATATAGAGGCTGTCTCTGAAATCGAGAAAATCTTCTCTCTCTCACCTATCTTCTACGACAGCTTCAGAGGAGTGCTTCCATATCTTAAAGGGGGGACGTTCTGTCACACAGAGTTTATTGAACATAAATTGCTTATACCCTCTTCTTTTTCTTTCACCTGTATCCTCCATATTTTGTTATCTCTCTTTACCTTTTTCCTGTACGTTCGCATCCATTCGTTTGCGAAAAATATTTTCTTCCCTATTCTAACGTTTACCTGTTTCTTTTCTCAAAACTGAGAATCGCACTAGTGATGGTATTACGTAGATGTCAGTGAACGAAACTGCGAATATACTCATCTGGCCACACACACAAGAGCAGACTTACCTCTACAGCATTCCCTGCACCAGACGAAATACACTGTGATTATTCGTTTCACCAGACCCATAGGCGACAAATTTGTCGGCATTTTCACCCGCCACAACGAGTTGCATCGGCTGAAGCGCTCAGGTGAGGCTTGATAGCCGAAACTTTCTCGGTGCAGTTTCAGACATTTGTCTGGGAATCCCACCTAACACGACACTCATTGTGGGCCATGGTCAGCGTGAAGTGTGAAATTGCTCTCTGCACTGCAGACGGGTTGTCTGAGATTCGCAACTGACACGAGCACTCTCGGTCAGTAGGTGGCAGTTACGGCATGCGTTTTAGTTTACGTAAGGTGTTTTACACGAACAAGGGGAGGCTATTGCGTAGTTTATGGGAATAGGGTACATCTTTGTCTGGTGTTTCATATATACTGGAGGGAGTTAGATTTCATTTTTCACTCAGTAACTTCGCAGTCAAGACTAGAACAAGCCTTCGTTCGATTTCTAGAATCTCTGTTAATAGAGATGTCATTTAGTATGATCGTAGGGATTTAAGTTCTTAGTAGTTCTGTGATGAGGTAATCTTATATTATTTATCTAGTATTTTGTGAGTGTTAAAGTGTTCAATCGCTTATTTTGTTTCACTAGTTAGATTTGGTGCAGAGCGATTAATTTATAAGTCTGTATTATTTTCTAGGGACGGGTTTCAGTGGAAAGCAGAATAAATTATATTTCTAGCTTAACAATCATGCAGCTATAAATGAAGTTAATTTAACTGCTAATAATCAGACGTGAATATATATTTTTAACAATTTACTTATAACTGAAATGCTACATCAGTGAGTATTGACGGGATACGTATGTATTCCTAATTCACGATGTTTGATTTTATGTATATATCTTATTTCACGGGAAGTTTAAATAATAAGTCAAGCGGTCGGCTTCCTGTTTAAATTGTAAGTTATAACTAGTACATAGTTTGTATAAGTATTTTATATGTGGTTTTTCTTTATTCAGTGAATACTGTGGTTGACCCAAACTTGCCAGCGTTTAAGTACAGAGTAATATATGCGAAGAACCAAACATTCTTCCTTAAAGACTGTAAAGAAGTAACGGGCCCATCGAGCCTGATTTTATTCTTACCGAGAAAAACTCTAGTACAATTTTTTAGCCTTTGTGGCAAGTAACTTATTACAATCATTAACTGTTCCGACACGGTTACCAAGTGTGTGGTGAACCAAGATTATCTGTTTGAGAGAAGTTGTCCACCGGTCATATTCCAAAGTAAGGGAAACCTGGTGTTTCTGACATTTTTGTGCCCGCTTAAACCTAATTCTTACCTCGTGAGTCAAGTTACACTAACTTTAGTCTGAAAGAACTGTCGCAGGAAGCCGACGCTCCCCGGAGAATTTTGACGAAACCACCAAACAAATCTGTAGAGCTGGGGTCGGTTTCAGTCATCGACAGAAACAGAAAGTGTGTGAGTGTCACAAAGTCTGCGCCAGACAGCGAACATCGGCACAGATAGGTAAGCACGTGTGCCAGGGTACCCTGATGAAAGGACCGAGTGAAAGTGGACTGAGCGATGTTTTTTTGATAACTATTGATTCACCCATTTTATAATTTCCTTATGGAAGATTTGCTGCTTAATTAAATTGTTCCTTTAGAATAGATACTGCTGTCATAAGTCAGTTCATATCTTCAAAAAAAAAAGACAATATTAGACCCTAACCATATGTATCTGTAACTCGTTGGGCCATCATTTTTTTTTCTAACGGGACTGTGGGCTAAACCTAGAGTTAAGAGCATAACGGGCTATTATCCTTGTAGCATTTTCTTGATTTTATGACTATTTGTATATGTTTCTTTTGATGTAAATTTTGGATGTTATGGTGGTGGATGTTTATAATGATAATTAAACTGCCCTTAAACTTAATCAGCGTGTTGGTCAGCTCGTTCTAGAATATATATAATCATTGTTATAGGTTTCCGACGTCTGTGTGTTTAATTGTCGTCACGTGTATGTGCGTGCCCGTGAGTAGATAGAAATATAGAATATATATATATATCTGTGTTTAGACTGTCTGACGCCTCTGAAGCTGTCGTAGAAGATAGGTGAGAGAGAGAAGATTTTCTCGATTTCAGAGACAGCCTCTATATCACAGTCTACCATCTCACTCGTGGAAATTCTATTACTTTTTACTAACTCTCACTGTGTCTATCACCTATTCTAATCTATTCAGAAGGGACCAACCCAAGTCTTAATTCTCCTATCAAAAAATCTACGACAAAGAGGCCTTATAATAGTGCCTTGTACAACATCCTGAAGGAGCAATATTTCTTTATCTCATCAGAGATCCTAGAAACTATGACCGGCCTTATAATAGGGCCTTGTACAACATCCTAAGGGGGCAATATTTCTTTGTCTCGTCAGAGATCCCAGAAACAACAAGAGGCCTGATATGATAGGAAACTCTTTAAAGAGCGAAACAACAAGAGGCAATCTGATCATCAAAAGTGTTACCCCGTCAATCAGTTGTTTCAGCCCTTTAATCTCCTTTACAGTCTAAGAGGGGTGGGCCCACTTGAGTCATGATTCCCAAGTGTCAGCCTCCTGTTGTTTGGTGCAGAAAATTGAACCCACTTCATCTTGGTAGCAACTTTCAAGTCCACTCCTATTTCCTGCCAGCTGGAGGCAATTGTGAAAGTAACCTCCATCTTCTTCTTCGATCCTTAACCACCGACCGTCAAAGCAGTCAGTGGCCATCACGCCTAGTGGCGTTTTGTAGGGCAACAACAAATTGATTCCACTTTGCACGGTCGGTGGCCATCCTTCGTACAGTGCCCCAACTCTGGTTCATTCTTTGCATCACAGCCTCCACAGTCCTCCGCCAAGTTGTTTTTGGTCGGCCTCTCTTTCGTTTTCCTTCAGGGGTCCAAAGCATAGCTGTTCTTGTGATGGTATCGGGGTCTCTTCTGAGGACATGACCAACCCAGCTCCAGCGTCTGCCAGCTATGATGGTGTGCATGTCCTCTTGCTTGCTACGAGTAAGCAGATCTTGGTTGGTGATGATATTCGGCCAAAAGATTCGGTGAATTTTATTATAGCAATTGAAAACAAAAAACCTCCATGTAGAAAACAAATTATTGTCCTGAGTTTCATAGACCCCAGAAACTACAAGAGGCCTTATTAGACATGCTTGTTTGTTATTTCAGTGTTTTATTTATTTATTTATTTTTGACACAAACAGTTCAAATGATTGTTTTGTGTTTGAAAGTTCACTGTACCCATATACGGTCTTATTTCATGTAGACAATAATTGTGTGCTCTGTATATTTGTGTGTGTGTGTGTTTATAAAATAGTACATTAGCATGTGCCTGTGCATGTATACATAAGTGTATGTGTTCGTTTGTGTATGTGCATGTGAGTATGTCTTTGTACGTGTTCATGAGTGATGGCAATAATGAGAAAATGATTGCAGAAAAATGTTATCTCCCCTACATTTAAAAACTGTGTTTTACAAGTGTCATAAATACAAAGAGAAACCAAGTCCCACACAAAAATATCAATCTTCAATCCAGTGTCAAGGCCGTTCAATTATATCATCATCATGTGACGTATTCTTTCCAGAACGTTGTCTCCATTACAGCTGCTCTGAACGCATCACGCCGTATGTTCAATTATATAGCTCTAGTTTATAGCATTCTGAAATGTTCAAGGCAAAATAGGTTTCGGGAGACTCACAAACACACATAATAGAGAACTGGATACAAAAGTCAAAGATATGAGTCAGTCATGGAGACACATTGAGCTGATAGTATACAACAAGAGGAGTTGGCATACACTTTTTGAAGACCTATGGACAGCTGTACATTAATTTCGTTGATTTTGAAAAGGCTGTTGACAGCATACATAGGGACAGTTTATGGAAAATACTTTGGGCTTATGGAATTCCAAGCTGCATAGTGTCAATCATAAAAAGCCTCAATGCCAACTTTACGTGTGATGTTGGGCAGAGCAACCTAACCTTTGAGGTCAAGACAGGAGTATGACAGGGATGCCCCTTATCAACCACTCTATTTTTAACAGTCATAGACTGGGTGATGCGCCAGACAACAGAAGGCAGTCCAAGAGGAATAAGATGGACTACATTTTCTACATTGGAAGATCTGGAATATGTAAATGACATTGCACTACTAGCACATTCACATTAACACATCCCGGAAAAAACGGATAGACTTAATAAGTTTAGCCAGCAGGTGGGCTTGAACATCAATTTAAAGAAGTCAGAGGTCATGACACTCAATGTGAGCAACCCTGAGCCCATATCAGTAAGGAATCAGCAACTGAAAAAGACAGACACCTTCACATACCTAGGATGCATAGTAACACCAGACAGAGATGCAGGCAAAGACATCAACATCAGAATGAAAAATGCAAGAACAGCCTATTTCAGCCTAAACAACATCTGGAAGTCCTCTCAATACAGCACAATCACAAAATTAAGATTATATGAGAGCTGTGTACTTTCTGTGCTTCTCTATGGTGCGGAATGCTGGAGAGTTACAGAGAAGGAAATGTCGAAATTGTCATCTTTTCACACAACATGCCTAAGAAAAATTCTCAGAATCTTTTGGCCGAATACCATCCCCAACCAAGATCTGCTTACTCGGAGCAAGCAAGAGGACATGCACACCATCATAGCTGGCAGACGCTGGAGCTGGGTTGGCTCTGTCCTCAGAAGAGACTCGGTGCCATCACAAGAACAGCTATGCTTTGGACCCCTGAAGGAAAACGAAAGAGAGGCCAACCAAAAACAACCTGGCGGAGGACTGTGGAGGTTGAGATGCAAAGAATGAAACAGAGTTGGGGCACTGTACGAAGGATGGCCACCGACCGTGCAAAGTGGAATCAATTTGTTGCTGCCCTACAAGACGCCACTAGGCGTGATGGCCACTGACTGCTTTGACGGTCGGCGGCTAAGGATCAAAGAAGAAAAAGGCTGTTTTGGGAGCTAGAAGTCATAATGATGATGTGTCATAAATGCCAGGATTGATCAAAATTTGTTTCAGGCTGATTTTAACAACAGCTGTACTAAAACTGAGATACAGTATACTGAAAAGTCAATAACAGTTATGCTTATTTGGAGATGAGAAAGGTATATATAATAGCAATGTTATTATTTTAAGTTCATATTTTGGCTACATAAGTTTCATCATCATCATGTGACGTATTCTTTCCAGAACGTTGTCTCCATTACAGCTGCTCTGAACGCATCACGATTCTGGGCAAGTCGACCTGCATCAGCCAAAGACAAGTCCAGACTCTCTGTGATGTCCTGGGTCCACCGTCGTCTAGGTCGACCCCTTCCCCTTTTTCCAGGGACCATGCCTTCCATCACTGTTTTTTCCAGGCTATTATGTCTTTTTATATGACCGAAAAATGTCAGCTTCCTTATTGCGATGGTATTTAGGAGCCAATTTTCCTCTACGTTTAGTGAGTGCAGTACTTCTCTGTTGGTCTTTTTTTCTGTCCAGGGTATTCTCAACATCCTTCTGTAGCATTTCATTTCGAATGATGTAATCTTTTTTGCAACTGTTTTATTGAGTGTCCAAGTCTCGCAGCCGTATGTTGCCACTGGGAATATACATGCTCTGATCAGTTGTAACTTTGTTTCTTTGCTTGTGCCTTGCCATAGGTTTTTCATCTGTATTAGTTTATGTGAAGCAATTGCAAGTCTTCTTTTCATTTCTACTGCACAGTCGCCAGAGCTGTTGATGATTGATCCTAAGTATTCGAATTCATTAACACTTTCCAGTTCTTCGTTATCAATTTCAATTTCTGGTTTGTAAACATAAGTTTACATGATTTAAATATCTGCACAGTATAACATTTATTACTAAGCAGCGAGTGGGCCTTTCTTAGAGAATGAAATCTATTTACAAACTTTAATTAAACTTGCTTAATATATACATAATGAAGATAGAGGCTGTTACTGCAATAACCAGGGTAGTTATTGTGTCACACTCTCAGTCCATGCTTTTAAAGGTTTAAAATGGATGTCTGTTGCATGAATGGACAGAATTATAGAGGCCTTGAATTTTCAGAAGCTGGTGTGAATCTACTGTACGAGTCATTCATGTGTATGGCATGACAATAAGAGTGCTGACAGACTAGCAACACGTGCACCCATAGCGGGGACACTGGTCCTACACAAGGGAGAGATACTGAGGACAGTTAATGATCATCTGTTAGAAAACAACACGTGCAATAGATGAATCAACAAGGCTAAGATAGCTGGAATGTGGCATCAAACATAAGACTAGCAGGTATGATGAATGAGAAGATGCATCCTACATGTATACAGTTCAGGATGCTACAGTACAGTAAACATTCCACACTTCAACATTTGCTGAGGAAGACTTAGCACTAATTAGTTTGCCTGGATTGCAATGATGTCAATCCTGAATTACAATCACAAAATTATCAGGAAATTATGCTTATGAGTCTGTTTACTATATTTTGCTAACAAACTTTAACTAAACACATAAGACATGCAATTCATTATTTATCTTTGCTCATTATTTTTATTATTACAGGTGTTTTTTCTTGTCACCTGTGCAACACTCAATTCTTGCAACTTGATGTCCTGGATAAGCATATGACAACAGTACACAGAGATGGACGCTGGGAGTTTGATAATAAATGCAGTGATCTTCAGAATGTGTTACCACAGGACAGTGGAAATAACATGAATGAAGCAGTGAATAAGATTGAAGATGCCACTTTTACTGATGTAGCAAGAGAATATAGCATCAACCTGAGACTCACTTGTAATGAAGCATCAGTGAACCTCATCCAAAGTCAAGAAAGGACAGCTACAATGTTTGACAACCTACACAGTAATACATCAGTTTGTAAAAATCAAGCCTGTAACATAAACGGTAGTAAACCATTTTCTGCCAGTGAGATAAATGTTCAACTTTGTGTGACTGGCAGATCTGTTGCTGCATGCAGTGATTTAAGCACTCAGTCTCACAAGAATATAGAGAAAGACAAATCCTACAAGTGTGACATTAATGGTGCATCATTTTCTGTGACAGATAACTGTTACTGTGTATTTCTTCGTTACATAATGTTCTGTAAATATTGATGGTTGTAGAATGTTTGTGGTGAGTGGTGTGGCGTAGAATCACTGACAAGATCGATGTCAGTCAGGTCGGGCTTACTGTAGTGGCCGACAGTTGTATAATATATATATATATATATATATGTATATATATATATATATATATATATATATATATATATATAAATATATATATATATATATATATATATATATATATATATATATATATATATATATATATATATATGTATATATCAGCGAATGTCGTGAGTTCTTTAGGTATGTATGACTTCTGTTCTCACCCACACAACAGTAACGTAAGGTCAGGAATGGACCAACGGGTAAGACGAGTTCCTATCCAATTTATACACAGTTTATTGACACAGCTACATCGACGACATCACAGGCGGTACATTGACACAGGTACAAAAATCCATGGCAAAAGGATTGCATACATTGCAATATTCAGTATATCAATATCCATAGGGAAAAACATCCATCAAGAAAAGTATTGCATACATCGCAATACTCAGTATATCAATATCCAAAGGGAAAAACATCCATCAAGAAAAGGATTGCATACATCGCAATACTCAGTATATCAATGTCCATAGGGAAAAAACATCCATCAGAAAAAAAGGATTGCATACATCGCAATACTCAGTATACATTATATGAGCCAAAGTAATCCATGGCATTTGAATAATATCTTGGAAAAAATCGTCCCTTCAATAAAATACTCTGGACATACTTGCGAGACAAACAACCGTCTCGAAGCCCTACCAAATATACTCACTGACTGAGATTATTTTTTTCTCAGTACAACTCAGGGAAGTCGCTCATGCGCGAACTCACTGCTTGAGATGTGAGCTCAGCTCATCCGTATCCCCCCCCCCCCCCCTTCCTTACTACTAAGAACATTAGAACAGTTTCTTATTTTTAAAACCCTGACACAGACTCAGTTGAGCTATATTCCAAAATTATCATGCACAAAATACCCGAATGTATCTCATGACAAATACGTGCTTACTAGCTAAAATCAGCCCCGTACATAAAAATCTCTAACACTTAACTCCTACTTAAATTATGACTTAACAATAACCTACAGCAGCATAAAAGAATACATACAGGAGAAAAGCCTTACAAGTGTGATGTTTGTGAGGCAGCATTTACTGAGAGTGGTAGTCTACACCAGTGGTGGCCAAGTTACGGTTGGCCGAGGGCCAGATTATGGTAAAGGGTAACACCAGAGGGCCAGACCTATAAAATCCTTAAAAAATAACGTTCTGAGATTTAGTTTTACATATATAATGAACCACGTACAGAAAGCAACGGCAAACTACTATACTGCACATCTGTCAAGACATGTATACCAGTCTTCGGACTGAAATTACTGTAAAAATAAATATAATGAATCTAATGTTTTAATTTGTTTTGTAATTTGTAATATGACATGTAATTATTTATTTCAAACATACATTTGTGTGTTATTTCATTGTGAAGAGTGTGACTTATCAAAACTTTTCACCAGTGATTTGAAGTCTACTTCCATTTGTGACGTAGCAATTCTGAGAAGATGGGAGAATACAGAGTCAGTTAATCTGTTTCTGGTCTTGGAATTGATAAGCTTCATGGCAGAAAATGTTGTCTCACAAAGATATGTGCTACCAAATATAGAGCACACTTTTAGGGCCCATTTACTCAGAAGTGGGTAACGTTCCTTTGGTAGTAATTTCCACAAATCAGCTCCAGTTGCTTTTGTTGTGTTGATGAATGGGTCACATTGGAGTTCACATAACAGTAATTGTAGTTCTGCTGGCTGAGCACTTGAATGGGTTGTTAAAAAGTTCAATTTGTGGACGAAACATCTCAAAATCTGGAAATCGACGATCAAACTCAGAAATAAGCTGTTCAATGTCATCTGTGTACCTCCTGAAGTTAACACTCTCTTTCTCATACAGCTGTTTACAACAAGGAAAATGAAACAGGTCATTCTTTTGCAAAGACAGACTAAATAGGCTCAGTTTCTTTTTGAAGCCATCAACATAGCCCATCATTTGAAAAATTGTTTGCTTTTTTCCTTGTAACTGCAAATTCAGTACATTCATATGTTTTGTTATATCTGTGAGAAATGCCAAGTGCTGAATGAAATGAATATATTTGAGTTTATTTTGAAGATCTATTGAACATAATAAGTTGTCTCGCAGGAAGTCCAATATTTCATCCTTCAGTTTACAAAATCTTGTTAAACATTTTCCTCGACTAAGCCATCTCACCTGAGCATGAAGCAGGAGATCACCGTAAACAGAATCCACTTCTTCTAAAAATGCAAGGAACTTCCTGTGAGTTAGAGAGCTGTGTCCTCCTTTGATCAAATTCGTTATTTTCAATACAGTAGCAATAGTGTCATTTAGGTTTATGGATTTTGCACAAAGGGCCTCTTGGTGAACTATGCAATGAAATGTAGTCACGTCAATTTATTTTGCTTCAAAAGTCCAACAAAACCAGTATTTTTCCCAACCATAGCCTTGCAACCATCGGTACACACAGCTGACACTTTTTCAAGCCCACCATATTCTTCCATGGCATTGTTGAGGATTGTTTCATGCTTACAGGCATTTGGATTTGTCGACGATCCGAATGACTGTATCATGAAACACCTCAAATGGATAGACATATATCTCCGCGACTGATGTCGATGATTGTTGCATGTGTGCAGGCATTTGAGTTTGGCCAACTCGAATTGCTGCACCATTGAACATCGCAATTGAATATATATTAACGACATAGTTATGCATATCTCTATGCATGACGCGTATGTCTTGGTAACGTCATTCGACGTGTGGGCTTTGACCCTAATGGCAGTGTGTTTCAGAAGTGTGGCCTAGCCACTAGGATATGTGTGGTATAACCACTTCGTAATATGTGCCATTGTCCACTTAATGGATATGTATGGCTGGGAAGCCAATTGAGCAGTGTATTCGTGGATCAAACGTAAGTCGTGTCGTTCCTAACGCAGTTTGTATATTTATGGCAGATTAGCCTGGCATGGTATGCCTAAGGAACATTATAAAACTAGCAACATTAGTAAGACTAGTATAGATGAATATTATATAGCTAGCGGCAGTCGTAAGCCTAGTGTAACGGATATTAGACGACTAGCAGTAGACGTAAGCCTAGCGTAAGAAGTGTATTGCAAAACTAGCAGGATAAGTAAGTCTAGTGCAAAAGGCTATTATTAAACTAGAGACAGGAGTAAGTCTAGTTAGCCTCTGAATTTATGCCAACGGACATTGGCCGGTAAAAAGGACTGACCGCTAACCAGAACTCTAGATAGAGATTAATGAACATGTGCTTTTAATGAAATAATAAGGACTCTTGCAGACGTACATGAATTGTGATTTGAACTGTGTTTCCATGTAGTGGTGTCGTCTCATGGAATGAGATTATTAATTAAAATGTTTTGAGTCGTCGAATCCTGGTCTTATCAAATGACGTATTCTGAGTTCAGTTACATACTGTTTATATTCAACTATAATGACCAGTAACACTTAATGCCTAAACACGCTCCATCTCACACTGCTCTTCTAAATAAGGCAAGAGACATAAAGGTCAGTCAATATTCATATCTTTAATATGAAACATGTTCAGCTATAAACGCATCACACGGGTTAACACAGACAATATCGATACCAACGAAGAGTATTACGGAATCCTATAAAAGAGATATAAGAACCCGAAGGACTTTGACTCTAGTATCAGAATACGCATCCAACATCTTGGTCATCCTCAACAACTGATGTCATAACTTAAAAAGAAGTCCTTAACATAAACTGGTGTCAGAAGCGTTTGGATTTCGTAAATACTACGACCCCCCATCAAGTATCGAAGAAAGTCAAACTGACGATTAACATTTGAAGGCAAGATCATTCATTCAAGCCAAGCTGGCAACTGTAATGCGCATGTCAGTAAGTGACGTCACTGTATCGATGCCGTCATCGCTAGCAGACAACATTGCCTGAGAGAATCCTGTTTTCATTCACCACAAGAGACCGAACCATACTGATAGAACGGTAGTCCTCCACTCTAGAACCTGAACCAGTGGAAAATGTATTTCTTCATCAAAACCATCTGAGGCTGCAACGCAGATCGATTGAAGAAGCTACGTTCGAAGACCGGAGCAAGACTTTCAAACGGTCCTACTACGAAGATCAAGGTCTACTATCAATGGACTTCAGCTGTTGACTACACCTGTGTGGAACTAAGGCTTGGATTTACATGCACTTATGTATTTCTCAGGAGAAGGACAGATAAACAGATAAGTTCTTAATGTTATTTAGGCGCTTGAACACTATCATACTGTCCTTGAATTAGCTTTGGTCTACAGTTCATCGTCACTTTGCTTACTTTTCTACTAATCATTTGTGTGCCCCATTCATGTTTATCCGTATATTTGTATATTCGTCGGGTAGGAAGGAAAGGGCTTAATATTGGCTGGAATTTTCCCAGGAAAACTTCAGTGAATGTTAACGTCTATTAGGTTTTCATGCTTATATTAGCTGACTGAGGATCTGACTGATTAAATTTTTTCTTTTGAGTCAGGATATAAATGTTTCTTCAGTTCGCAATATAACCATACTTTTGTGTACTTAGCAGTTTCGTCGTGTAAATTACGTTATCATTATTTGCATAACCTCATTTCAGTACTGTTGATAATTGTTTTCGTGTGTGATCTAAAATTTCTTTGTCTACATGTTATTTTAAGACGACCTGTCTCGTTATCTTTTTGTAATATCAATTCTTTACTTTCTTTGACTGATTACTATGTATAAGTCTCCCTTATTTACTTTATAATCGTACATTTTTGTCGCATAACTTAGAAATCATTTCATTGTAATTCATTTGATTGTTTTCATTGTCCTTTGTCACCTGTTCTTGTATCTTGTTTGTTATTAATTGACATAGTCATGTACATAACAGATTGAGTTCTATATCCTAGTGTATATTATAGACTATTGAAGGTACTCAGAAACCTATAATCATGTCTACACTAGAGGAGTTCATCAACATTGGAAAAAGGTATGGGAAGTCAGGAACGGAACTTCAGAGTTTTGCGGAAACGAAATATGAGGAACATTTATCGCGTTTGGAGAGAGTTGAACAACGCGAGGCGATTAAACGAGCAGAGGAACTTAGGAAATTTGAATTAACCCAAGAAAGGGAACTGAAGGAAAGAGAATTAACCCAAGAAACGGAATTGAAGGAAAAAGAAATGTCCATGAAATTAGAATTAGAACGAATGAATTTGGCGCAACAAGAGAAAGACAGAGAGCAACAAGAAAAAGACAGAGAGCAACAAGATAAAATAAGAAAACTAGAGAAGGAGAAAATGGCTCAACGAGATAAAGAAATTGCTCAACAAGAGAAAGAAAGAGAACTAGAGTAGGAGAAAATGGAATTAAGAAGAATGGAACTGCTTCAGATAGATCAGGCTCATAGAAATGCCATGGAGCTTGAAGCATTAAGACTTAATGCAGAAAAAGAAAAAGTGTTGGAATTGGCTAAAGTGCAGTCTGAACAGGCTAAGACTTCAGCGGGGACAAATATTTTCCATCCGAAGCTGAAAATGCCACATTTTGATCAGACTCGCGATTGCATTGATTCTTTTTTATCTAGATTCATCATGAAAGTCACCGCTCTGAATATACCTAAAGAAAGATGGAGCAGTCTTTTACTTGATTTTTTGACTGGTGACTCACTCAAATGTTTCATGAGTCTGGATGAAAAGAGTAGAAACGATTTTGACGTCGTAAAAGAGGTATTACTAAGACGTTTCCAGTTAACTGAGTCTGGATTAAGAGATCGTTTTCATGCGGCTAAACCAAGTCAGGATGCAGATTTTGGCGAATTCATTGCATCAATTAAGCACTTTTTTAGCAGATGGATTGATCTCTTTGGTATTAATAAAACTTATGAAGGTATCATCGATCTCATGCTGCGAGATAAAGTTTTATCCGCATGCAGTAGCGAATTAGAAGCATTTTTACAGGAAAGACATCCTAATTTTATCGATGAGTATGAAAAATTCGGAAGACAGTATATGACCGCACATCAGAATAAAGATGTTCATAGATCCTCCATTCGAGATCCTTTGCCTGTGTGCGCGGCACACCATGATCACAGACCTCGATCGAAGAGCTTTGATGGACGTTATCGTTCAGATTGTTATCAATCCGACAGAGGTTTTTATAACTTCCGTCGTCATCGCTCTCCTTCGAATTCATATCGACGAGGTTATAGAGGATATTCACCTCATGATCGTGGGTATCACAGAGGCAGGGATTATGATGATTCACATCAGAAAGGATACTATAAACAGAGATCATCATATGGGAGAGATGCCAGGAATGATGACTCCACGGATTTTTACTATAGTAAGAAAAAGTCGGTCAATAATAACAAAGGTAATGGCAGATCTCCGTCGAGAGACAAAAGTAAACAGAGACAGGCAAATAATTGCAGTGTCAAAAAAGAGAAAGGTAATGATGATAATGATCATGCGAATGCATGTATGGTAATGAATGATACCTGTTATGAGTGTCAATCAAGAAACAGATTAAGGTCTACAATTACACTTGATTGTGGTCATTGTATGCCTACAATGTCGGCGTGTGTAAATATGGGTTATCTCACATTTCATCCAGGAATATTGGATGGGAAGATAGTGAAAGTTTTACGTGACACTGGTTGTTCAACGATAGGCATAAAGCACTCGCTTATCGAGCCTTCTGCTTTTACAGGCAAATCAGTTAAGTGTGTCACCTTTGGTGGGAATATAGAAACCTTCCCTGTGGCACGAGTATACATTGATACTCATTTTTACACAGGCACTGTTTATGCCTGCGGCTTGAGAGCACCCATTACTGAAATAATTATAGGAAACATACCAGGAGTTAAAGATTGCACTCCTGATGAGATTGCAATGTGGGTTGAATCTCACCCACAGGTGGCGAATGCTGTTGTTACGAGAGCACAACAGTTAGCTACAGATATGGCTACACCACCTACTCCGAAAATAGATACACTTATGTCTCAAGCTGGCACTGTTACACCATCTGTTTTTGCAGAAAAACAGAAAAGTGATCCAACATTACAAGGTTTGTTTAGCCGAGCAGAGCAAAAAACCATTAAACACACAGGATTGGCTAAACTGTGGTTTAAAATAAAAAAATCTATACTTACTAGATATTTTGATAATGGCAAAACAATCATACATCAAGTAGTAGTTCCTAAGGAATACAGACCATTGGTCCTACAAACAGGTCATGACTCCCCTATGGCAGGTCATATGGGGATCAAAAGAACATTGTTTCGTATTACGTCACAATTTTATTGGCCTGGGGTTAACAAAGATACAAGGTTGTACTGCAGATCTTTTACAACATGCCAAGGTATAGCACGTAAGGGCAGGTTCCATACGGCACCCTTACAAATTACAGACGTACCTGAAAGACCTTTCAAAAAGATCGCAGTAGATATAGTGGGTCCTTTGTCAATTACTTCAAATAATGGATTTCGTTATATTTTAACTTGCGTAGATCTTTGCACGCGTTGGCCAGAAGCCATACCGTTGAAAACCATCACGACTGCATCTGTGTCTGATGCATTATTTTCAATATTCGGTCGGATCGGTTTTCCCTAGGACATTTTGTCAGATCAAGGATCACAATTTACGTCCAATATTATGAGGGATTTGGAATCCATGTTATCTGTTCACCATTCGTTTTGTAGTGCCTATAGGCCCCAATCAAACGGTGTTTGTGAGCGCTATAATGTTACGCTAAAACAGATACTATCTAAGATAACTGAGGAGTGCCCTCGTGAAGGGGACCGGCTCCTTCCGGCTGCCCTATTTGCTTTTCGCGAGGTGCCTCAGGAAAGCATGGGGTTTTTCTCCGTTCGAATTGGTCTATGGTTCGAATCCCCGCGGACCAATGATGATACTCAAAGATTTGTTGGTTGGAGCATCAATTGATACACCCACTCGAAACAGCTACGAGTTTGTTATTGATCTCCGACAGGATGCATGCACTTATGCATCCAAGAGTATAAAATCAGCTACTCAAAGATCAAGGTTATTACATAATCAAAAAAGAACATTAAGATGCTTCAAACCAGGTCAAAAAGTTTGGTTATTGTTGCCTCATAACGATAATAAATTACTAATATCATGGCAAGGTCCATTTAACATTATCAAACAAGTCACAGATGTTGACTATTCTGTGAACATTAGAGGTAAAATCAAAACTTTCCATATCAACATGCTAAAATTAGCAGTTGAAAGACCACAGGAGTTAATTCCTGTCATTAACTCTATTAGTGACTCTTCACATCATGCTGCTTCTTTTGCAGTTCATGAGGAAGATACCGCGTCATCTATTCCTTTACACTTCCAATTGCCTTCTTTGCAATCATCGGAATCTTGGAAGGACGTGACTATTTCTTCTTCATTATCTTCTACACAGCAATGTCAAGTTCGGGACATTCTTATTTCTTTCGATGATGTTCTTACCGATCTTCCAGGTCAGACATCACTCATATCCCATGACATTATCCTTACTGACTATCAACCTATTAAACTTAGACCCTATCCTATATCTTTACACCACAAAGATAGGGTAGAGAAAGAGTTAAAAGAGATGATGCGCTTAGGTGTAATATCTCCTTCGGAATCACCATATGCATTCCCAATGGTGATTGTTAAGAAGAAGGATGATTATTTGCGTATATGCATTGATTTTAGGCGTCTGAACAAAATTACAATCACAGACGGTGAGCCTATGCCTCTCTTAGATGATCTTCTATCAGAATTATCTAACGCTACTTTCTTTAGTAAATTAGATCTTTCTAAAGGCTACTGGCAAATTCCTCTTGCCGAACATGCCAAACCATACACAGCGTTTACAACTCCATTTGGTCTCTACCAATGGAATTACATGTATTTCGGTTTAGTAAATGCACCAGCGACGTTTGTGCGCATGATGCGCCGTCTTCTTGGCGACCGTAAAGATGTCATCACATACATCGATGACATCTGCTTATTTCATGACTCTTGGGAAGACCACATTGATGGTTTAACTTCTCTTCTCCATACTTTACGTATACACGGTTTGACTGTGCGACCTTCAAAGGTCCAAATAGGTTGTCAGGAAATTTCTTTTCTTGGTCACCGCATAGGTAACCACAAACTATATCCTGACGACAATACGGTCAAAAGAATTCTAGAGATTTCTACCCCTTCAACTAAGAAGCAGGTTAGAAGCATTTTAGGCTTGATTAACTATTACCATCAGTTCATCCCGCATTTCGCACAAATATCTACACCTTTGTCCGCACTGTTGGCCAAAAGTAGTCCTAATAAGATACAATGGGAACCAGATTGCGAAAGCGCCTTGGTAACTATTAAGAAATTATTTAGTAATGCACCTATTTTGTTATTACCGAATATACGTATTCCATTCATACTTCAATCAGATGCCTCGAGTTATTCAATTGGTGGATGTTTGCTGCAATGCTACAATGAAACACTCCATCCATGTTTCTACGTGTCAAGGAAACTAACTTCAGCTGAACAGAAGTATGCGACAGGTGAACGTGAGCTCCTCTCTGTGGTCTGGTGCCTGGAGAAGCTGTCAAGATACCTCATCGGCACGCACTTTTATATCATGACAGACCACAGCCCTCTTACGTACATTACATCAAGAACAATGCGTAACTCTAGAATACACCGATGGTACTTGTTAATTCAGGAATTTTCGTTCACGATTCTGCCTATTGCTGGATCAGACAATAACTTGGCGGATCTACTATCGCGCAACTTCTTTGAGAAAAAAATGAATTAACTCATTAGTTACCATTTTGAGAATTGCGAGTATTTGTGATTATAAAATTTATTGTGTGTAATTAATGATTATGATAGTTATAAGTGGATAGTACTAATACTAATATATCCTAGAGACTTACGTCTTCTCCCCCACTATTACACGTGCCACAAATGTCACGTTTGGAAGTGAGGGGGATGATGTTGAGGATTGTTTCATGCTTACAGGCATTTGGATTTGTCGACGATCCAAATGACTGTATCATGGAACACCTCAAATGGATAGACATATATCTCCGCGACTGATGTCGATGATTGTTGCATGTGTGCAGGCATTTGAGTTTGGCCAACTCGAATTGCTGCACCATGGAACATCGCAACTGAATATATATTAACGACATAGTATGCATATCTCTATGCATGACGCGTATGTCTTGGTAACGTCATTCGACGTGTGGGCTTTGACCCTAATGGCAGTGTGTTTCAGAAGTGTGGCCTAGCCACTAGGATATGTGTGGTATAACCACTTCGTAATGTGTGGCATTGTCCACTTAATGGATATGTATGGCTGGGAAGCCAATTGAGCAGTGTATTCGTGGATCAAACGTAAGTCGTGTCGTTCCTAACGCAGTTTGTATATTTATGGCAGATTAGCCTGGCATTGTATGCCAAAGGAACATTATAAAACTAGCAACATTAGTAAGACTAGTATAGATGAATATTATATAGCTAGCGGCAGACGTAAGCCTAGTGTAACGGATATTAGACGACTAGCAGTAGACGTAAGACTAGCGTAAGAAGTGTATTGCAAAACTAGCAGGATAAGTAAGTCTAGTGCAAAAGGCTATTATTAAACTAGCGACGGGAGTAAGTCTAGTTAGCCTCTGAATTTATGCCAACGGACATTGGCCGGTAAAAAGGACTGACCGCTAACCAGAACTCTAGATAGAGATTAATGAACATGTGCTTTTAATTAAATAATAAGGACTCTTGCAGACGTACATGAATTGTGATTTGAACTGTGTTTCCATGTAGTGGTGTCGTCTCATGGAATGAGATTATTAATTAAAATGTTTTGAGTCGTCGAATCCTGGTCTTATCAAATGACGTATTCTGAGTTCAGTTACATACTGTTTATATTCAACTATAATGACCAGTAACACTTAATGCCTAAACACGCTGCATCTCACACTGCTCTTCTAAATAAGGCAAGAGACATAAAGGTCAGTCAATATTCATATCTTTAATATGAAACATGTTCAGCCATAAACGCATCACACGGGTTAACACAGACAATATCGATACCAACGAAGAGTATTACGGAATCCTATAAAAGAGATATAAGAACCTGAAGGACTTTGACTCTAGTATCAGAATACGCATCCAACATCTTGGTCATCCTCAACAACTGATGTCATAACTTAAAAAGAAGTCCTTAACAGGCATTTTGAACTGCAGAAAAGATGTCATCGCCTTTACTTGTACCATGCAAAGAGCAAACTTTCAGTAATTCTTCAGAAACAGTAAAGTCTTCCTGGATCACTTTAACAAAAATAAGAAGCTGGCTAGTGTTTGTGATGTCTGTACTTTCATCAATCGCCAGTGAAAAGTATGGACAATTTTCAATTAAAGATTTCAAGTTCTGGGACAAATGCAAACTAATATCTTCTGTTCTCCTAGCTACGGTTTGTTTTGAAAGAGGTACATTTTGAAATTTGTTTACTACTTTTTCTTTATTGAACGCTTCTGCCATTTGAACTGAACACTTTTTCACAAACTCTCCATCAGTAAACGGCTTTTTTGCTTTTGCAAGCTCATAACTAATCACATAGGACGCTATGAGCGATGATTCCTAAATCTTATTTACATGACTAAATATACTATTTTGGTGATTCAGTTTTTTCTTGAGTTGTTCAATCACAAGCTTTCTCGACTCGCTCCAATGCTCGTCGTTGTTTTTCTGATGATTTGTGATGTAGTGACGTTTCAAGTTATATTCCTTCACTACGGATAACACTTGGGCGCAAACTAAACCCTGAGGTTTATTATCCTTATTGAGAATGAACAAGTAATCGAACTCCCATTCTGGTTTAAATGCGCGATTTTCACTGTCCACTTTTCTATACTTAGAAAACATTTTTACAAATGCTAACTCTTATACATGAAAACGTGCACAACAGCTACAAGCCCAGTAGTGTCACTGGCTGATTTATACTTAACACACTTCACAAGACCAACTGTGCACCTCAACTCCTTCCTATAGAAATGTACCTACCATCCACTCCCACTCCCACGATCACTTTACCATACCGATGCTAAAGACAAAGCAACATCATTGGATCTCAGAGACTTCCGACCGCAGAAAAGATCTGTCATTGCTTTCAGTTTCTCATTTGGGACCAGAAGACGCAGCAATAGAGACCGCAGTCAGCGACTCATAGCCTGACTGCCTGCGTCAGGACCAGCGAACCAGAGCTGGTCAAGACCGTGCTCCACCTCCACGTGGTGGTCCTGGAAACAGTCTGCAGCAGTGCAGGCTGGCTGAGCGAGCACGGATCGCAATGGGAAGGCAAACCCGGTCCTAAAAAATGCCGTGCAGAAGTCGGATGTGTCGACCGAAAGGTGCAGATATCACAGCTACGTTGTAAACAGACACAACGCAACCACCGTCCTTTTCAGGGCGAACGAGGAAGAAGAAGAAGAAGAAGTTTCTCATTATCAAAGTAGGTTCCGACACTGTTTTCGTCTGTCCACGTGCAAGATCAGAGATTTGACGTTATCATTTCCGTGTTGTCGGCACTATCTAATAGAGCTCAATTGGTGTGATAGAGAGAGAGAGAGAGAGAGAGAGAGATAAAGAGAGAGAGAGAGAGAGAGAGAGAGAGAGAGAGAGAGAGAGAGAGAGAGAGAGAGTTGGTGGTGTTGTGGGAGGTGGGGAGATGTTAATCGTACATTTTGGGTCTTTTTGGTTTTGTTTCTGGTGCCTGTGCGTGCTATTTTGTAATATTTTTTTTAGCACAGTGGTCGGAGTATACAGCAATTTTCAATCAACAATAAGAGGCCGGCCAAAACAGGTTGGCGGGTAATGTTCACCTTTAGCGTGACCGATGTCCTATTGTAAGTTTTCGTTTACTTTGTACATCGACTTTGAGCAAACATCCATATCGACTTTTTAACCAAGATTTAACGCGGGAAATGCTATGAATTTTGCGTTTCTGTCGCTGCAACATACTTGTTTGTGCCGCGTACTTGTTTAGTTATATAAAACTAATATTTCGCACAGCACTAAAGCTAAATATTTCGCAACACCATAAATTAGTAAGTACAGTATCATAAGATTATGATCGTTATTGTACCGTACTTTCAATAATTATTTATTGCGACTTGTTAACACAATGTGATAATTATGTCATATTTCACAAAGATGGGTTAGGGCCTACATGACAAAATACAAGATAAATTATAAATGTGCTTCTGTTTCATTTATTTTTTTTACAATAGAGATAGATTGAATGTATGCTTTATTTCTGTATTATACAGCTCTTGCTGTCGCTTGGTTTAACTGCCAGCTCTGTCATTGCCGCGTTACCGGCTGAGAGTATTCATTACATATTCCCAAACGTCATAAATTAGTAAGTACCTACCGCATCATAATATTGTAATCATTAATGTGCGGTTATTAATTATTGATGCTGTTTATTGCAAGTGTATTGTACTTTTACTTGTTAAAACAGTCTTCCTCTTCTTTGTACACTCTCATACGTCTACTTGAATGTGTCCTCGAAAGTTACGCTTCCATCAGGCTGAGGTAACTTTCCACCTTCCTTTGCCAATCTGTCAGCCTCTTCATTGCTGGTGATGGTACAATGAGATGGGGGTTTACCGAGATGGAATCCATTACATCACAACTCTTTTCAATCGTTGACATAGTTTGTGCAGCACCACTCTTAGGTCATGCATGTCTGCGTTATTGTGACATTTAAAAGTTGAAGAAAAAAAACCAAACAAACAAGCAAACAAACAAAAAACAAAAAAACACAGACACACAAATAGTAATACGTCTTACAAGGAGAAGGACAAGAAAAACCTACGTTGCGGCCACAAGGCCTTCGTCAGGGACAGACAAACAAGAGACAGGAGGGAAAGAAAATGAAAATTAAGTAGAGAACATGAAACTATAAAAATAAGAGAACAAAAACTCCCTTAATATTAAGTCCAGTCACATGAGCAAGATGGCTGCCACTAAACTGGAAACAGGAAGTCGATAGTACATTAAAAGTAAGAAATAATGAAAACAAGGACTGGAAAAGAGTGAGAAAAAAGTAATCAATAAATGATAAATAAAAATAAAAAAATATAAATAAAATAAAATATAAATAAATAAATAATAAAAAATAAATATAAAACAAATAAATAAAGAAATAAATAAAAAATAAATAAAGAAAGAAATAAAATAAAAATAATAAAGGAAGAAAATAATATTTTAAAAAAAAAGGGATAATAATAAGTAAATAAATAAATAAATAAAATTGTTAAATTTAAAAAAAATGGTAATAAGGGTGATCGCATCAAAGTAGAAAGTCATAATACAACTGGGACTCGATAGAGAAAGGCGTCTCAGACAAAAGAATGTAGGGTAATCAAACCGTGTGGTTTGAGGCAACCCATAAGATGGATGAGGCGTTGTTCCTGGCGAAACCTACTGTTGGCGTCCGAGGAACAGTATCTGATGGCTGTCACCTGGATGTCAGTGGCACCGTGGTGGTCAGGGCCATTGAAGTGGATGGCCACAGGTGTGGAATTAAACTGAGAGATGTCATAGAGGTGTCTGCAGAATCGGTCGTCCAGTCGTGTGCCCGTTTGGCCGATGTACGTAATGGTGCAACGTTTGCATATAATAGCATAAATGACGTTGCGTGACTCACATGTGAAGCCATGGGTGATGGTGAACTTGGCGTTAGGGAACGAGACTGAACGTGTTTCGATTACATACTGACATGTCTTACATCGTGTACGGTTACATGGCTTGGTTCCAAAGTGGCCATCGTTGACGGTTTTCAAACGACTGTGGACTAGGAGGTCCCTCAAATTTTTGTCCCGTCAATATGCCAGCAAGGGTGGCTCACTAAATGCTTCCCGCGCCACTGGGTCAGCTTGGAGGAGAGGTAGGTGGCGAAACAGGATCCTTTTGACAGCAGTGCTTTGAGGGTGATAGGTCATTATTAACTTGACTCTATCAGAGGAGGTTTTTTGGCGGGGTTTGAGGGCCTCTAGACGTGAGATAGGGAGAACACGTTCTAAGGCAGAGGTAAGAACATCTTCTGGATACTGTCTGTTACAGAAGAAGTCCAACATTTCTTGTGCTCGGCATAGAAAGTTGTCATCATCTTGGCATAACCGACGGAAGCGGAGAAGTTGTGAGAAAGGCAAGGAGTCCCGACAAACCGGAGGATGAGAGGAAGTATAAAGGAGGTAACTGTGTGCATCGGTGGGTTTGTAGTACACCGAAGTGGTGAGGTGGGGGGGGGGGTGATAGTGATAACAATGTCAAGGAAATTAACAGAGACAGTGGAGATGTGAGAGGTGAATTGGATCGCAGGGTGGAAGTTGTTGATGAAATTAATGAACCTAGATAGGTCAACCTCTGGCATATCGGTGAGACCTATGCCATCATCGATGTATCTATGATACATCAAGGGAAAAGGTCCAGGATACTGCTGCCACACCTGATACTCCAGGTAGCCCATGAAGAGGCAGGCATAACTGGGACCCATCTTGGTGCCCATGGCAACTCCACTTATTTGGTCAAAGAACTGTCCATTGAACTCAAAGGAATTGAGTCGAAGGACCAGTTCTGCAAGGCGCAGGAGAGTCTCTGTAGCGATAGAGGGGTGCGTGCGCTGGTCCATGAAAAACCGGAGAGCTCGGAGACCATCAGAGTGAGGAATGGAAGTGTAAAGTGAGCAAACATCTAACAGAAATAAGCGGTAGGTACGGTCTGGAGAAAGCTGAATAGAGGAAAAAGTAGTAAGAGCATGGTTGGTGTCCTTTAAGAAGGAAGGAAGCTGCTCTACAATAGGCTGGAAGATGCCGTCGAGGAACTTTGATATACGTTCGGTAGGGCAGGCACACGCAGAGACAATGGGTCTCCCAGGGTTGGAGGGTTTATGAATTTTGGGAAGCATATAAAACACAGGCTTGCCCAGACCACTATTGTCAATACGGAGATGAGAAGCGCTAGAAGGTAAGGACTTGTTGGCGATAAGACTTTTGATGGTGTCATGGACCAGACGATTGTTGAGGACTGTCGCATCATTGTCACGGCGCTGGTAGAAGGAGCTGTTGGTGGGCTGCTTATTACCTTCTTGGAGGTACAGGTCCTTGCGCCATACCACAATGGCACCTCCTTTGTCAGCCGGTTTGATAACAATGTCATCTCTGCGGCGGAGCTTAGAGATTGCATGAGACTCATCAGAAGAAAGATTTGAATAACGCAGGCGTTGAGGTTGGAGCTGCTGAATATCGTGAAGGGTATTCTGAATATATAAATCCAGAGCGTGGGAAGCCCCAGGAGAGGGTGTAAAATGTTTATTCTTGGGAGGAGCAAAGCTTGCAAAGGCATCATCTGATTCAGCCTGCGATCTCTGAGGACCATCACTGTTGCAGAAATGGAGCTGAAGTCGCAGACGGCGATGAAACCGATGGACATCTTGGAGGAGATTGTACTGATCAGAGGATGGTTGGAGAGGGACAAAGTGCAAGCCCTTGCTGAGGACTGAACGCTCTCCCTCAGAGAGGGCAAGATCAGAGGGAATACAAACAGCCTGGGAACGAGATGGAGTAGGGGAGGCAGGGACAGTCTCAGGGGTAGGACAGAGGCGGGAAAGTTTGTGCTTTTTCTGGGCGGATAAAAAATCATACAATTGTCGGTTGAGGGTATGGATAATAATGCGGATAATGGGGAAGGCAGGAGAGTAGCTGGAGGTGAGACTACGTAAGCGGAGTAGAAGCTGAGACTACTGAGCACTGATATCTGCCAGGAGGCGGGAATGGATAGCTGCGACAGCTCGCATACGCTAAATCAAGTAAAGCTGATGTGCATCCATATATATAATTATAAAGAAGATGACAATTCTGATAAATGATGTATGTGCTTTTATTTCATTTATTTATTGAAAATTCTGATATGTTGAATGTATGCTTTATTTCTATATTCTATAGGTCTTTTTATGTGCTGTGGCTGCACAAACAGAAATTGTTGGTGCAAACACTGTTTTAAATGATGACCAAATACGGACGGAATGATGGAATATGCTTAGCCTTTATGATGAAATAAGAGACACAGGGAGCTGCCTAAAATGGCTGGCAAGCAGGCATATGATAAGAAATTCAGTGCAGTGACGTGTAATAGCTGTTCCCAACCAGCAGTTCTGAGTAACTATGCGAGAGGCATTGATGGAAAACGCTGGAGGTGCAGGCGATGCAATAAATCTTTCAGTGTCCGGAGTGACTCTTTTTTTGCAGGAGTCATCTCAAATTGCAACAGATAGTGCTAATTATATATTTGTGGGCATTTGATACCCCCAGAAAACGGATAACGCAGGAAGTGAGTGTGAGCAAACAGAATATAGTGGACTGGTGCAATTTTTGTCGAGAGGAATGTGGAAAGTGGCCAGCACAAAGACCACCTGAGATTGGGGGTATCTCAGATAGTGGTGAACCCATAGTAGTAGAAATTGATGAATCCAAATTCTTCCACAGAAAATATCACAGAGGTCGGTGGTTCGAAGGCCACTGGGTGTTTGGTGATATTGAGAGGGTGTCAAAGAAATGTATCCTGTTTGCAGTTCCTGACCGCACATCAGGAACGCTAGAAGGTCTTATAGAACGATACATTGTACCAGGAAGTCATATTGTATCAGACGGATTTGGGTCATACAATAACATAGCTATGTTAAATGGTGGAGTTTATTTGCATTCCGTGGTGGTGCATGCGCACAATTTTATGAACCCTCAAGAACCCAGAGTGCACACACAAACTATTGAAAACATGTGGATGCGTGCAAAAAAGGAAATTTAAACGACAGTTTGGAACGAGCAGGGTATTGTTTGTAACACATAAGGAAGGGAAACCCGAGGCCTGTAAACAGTAAATTATTATGAAACAAATATAAAGGTATGTTATCAGGCACTCGCAGGTATTTCCTGCGAGTGCCTGATAACATACTTTTATATTTGTTTCATATTAATTTAGGGTATTGTTTGCCTCATATGTTGACGAATTTATGTTGCGAAGTTCATGTAGAAATGAAGACCCTTTCAGTTCCTTTCTTCTTTGCCTGTCTCAAAATTATACTCTGTAATGAGAGCATACTTATGTGACAAAAGGCAAAAATTGTCCTTAGACCTCATCATCGAGCATGGTACACCCACTGAAGCTGGCCTATTTGCAGGAATAGTGCATGCAAGCATTCATGTGCTGCGCCAATATTTTGCAGCAATTTATTTGTACAAGATGATGTTGCTAGCTTCAAGCACAAACTCTTATTAGTTTCTACTTACGACATGCTAACATTTTTTTTCTGTGCAACCAAATCACTCGGCATTGTGCCAGAGAAGTACTTGTGTACTAGACAACACTACCTTCCACACTCCTCGTGGCTGATGTAAATTGTATTGTCAACTTTAGTCTTATTTGCTTTATGTTTTATCAACTTCAATTCAAGCATTCATCTGCTGTTGCCGCGCCGGTTTCTTGTAGCAATTTATTTTTACAACATGATGTTGCTCCAACCACAAAGTCATATTACTTTCCTCTTACGACATGCTTAACGTTTGTCTGTGGAACCGCTCGAACATCGATTACACTGCGTTGTGTTTCTTTTCATACGTATACTTGCCAGCCATTTGAGTGAAATTCGCAAGACAGCACGAAATGGAGCATTTAAATAATATTCAAATTCACCTATTTGTATCTGTTAAACATCAATTACGGATAGAGAAATACAGGTGCTAAACGTGATTGCTTCAAAGCATACAATTGTTTATTGTTTATTTTGTGTGGAAAAGTGTACAGTTAATTGTTTGACATGTGATATTTGTGTCTTTTGCATTGAGTTGTTATGTTTTGTAAGGACAACTTTACATTAAATTAACTGACAATTTACTTTGTATATTTGTGAAACATTCATGCGGGTTTGATAAATGCAAATGCTAAATTAAAATGCTTCATAATATACTATTGCTTCCTTTTTTTATTCAGAAATAATTTTGTGAGGGAAATTTGTACACCTGGCCCTTTTATGTGGTAAATAGTCATTATGTTTTGGAAGAACAATTGTGTATTACAATAATTCACAACTTCATCTGCACATCGAAAGTTGGCTGAAATGGATCTCCAACTTTATCTCTCTCTTGTCTTGATGGTGGACCCTTATATAACGAGATCTGTCAATGTCTTGATATCTACATTTTCTAGGACTTCTTTGTTAACTTCTCCTTACGTGAGTAGAACGACATTCTTTTATATATATCCACATCGGAGAGGCCTCAGTTCTTTCTCCTCATAGTTTCCTGTCTATGTTTCTACACCTCACAATAATGAAGAATATATATATATATAATATAGCTTTTGATGATTTTCAAGTTTGAAAATGTAAATTACTTGTTCAGATGTTAGCATCTGTCTCATATTGCTAAATGTCGCTTTTCCCTGCCTATTACATGCTTCATTTCTGTTTTGCATCTGTAATCATCTATTTCTATGTGATCAAGATAAGAGAAACTCTTGATTTGGTCCAGTATTTTCACATTTATGACGATGTAATTGTAATTTGATAAATTCAGGTGCTACATTAAATTACTTCACAACATACTATTACTCATTTTTTGTTTTGTCAGGTAAACTGTTCACTAAATCATTTAACAACTAAGTTGTTGCATTTTATAATATAATTGTAAGTATGTATTGTATAGACAAGTATGCATTACAGTAATTCGAAACTTAATTTGTATATGCCATAAACAATCCATATGGTTTGGTAATTGCAAGTACTAAATCAAATAGCTTTGCTACATACTGCTGCTTTATTTCGGTTTTCAATAAATCTGTTTTATGGAGAAATCTGTATTTTTTCATTATTCAAAACAAAGTTTGTTTATTTTTTAAACAATGTATTTAAGTTTGTGGTGCGAAATTGACCCTTTCCCTTCTTTCAATTTTTATATTTGGTCACTTTGTAAATTTTGTGATGAACAGTGTACATGAAATAAATTCACGCTCACTTTCTGTCTTTTGTTATGAGGACATATGTACATTTAATCCTTCAAAATGGCTTAGTTATGTCTTATTTAGTGTGTTTAGTCTTCTGCTGTGCCATTTCCCTGTATTTTTTTGTTCCATAAATTTATACTCAAAAGTTTCTTTCTTAAATATGTTGCATCTGAATGATACTACTATCAACAACAATGTGGTTTTATAGAACAATGTTAAGAATACCAATAAACACTAATTTTGGATGATCAAGATGTCACATATTTCATAATGATAATAATACTAACAGTCAGGCATCTCACATTGATACTACTAGCAACAGTCAGGAAGTGCATAATGGAACTGTTAGCTACAGTCAGACATCTTATAATGGTACTGTAGGCATCCCATAACAATAGTACTAGCAACAATGAGGCATCTCATAGAGATCACTGGCAGCAGTCAGACATGTCATAATGTTGCTGCTAGCAACAGCCAGAAACATGTTGACACTATTAGCACTAGTTACATATCTCACAATGATACTACCAGCATAAAGATATTAACCAGCAACAGCTAAGAATCTCAATAATGTTGCTACCAGCAACAGTTAAGAATCTCATAATGAAATTACCAGCAAAAAGTTAAGAATCTCATAATGATACTACCAGCAACAGTTAATACATGTTAGAATGATGCTATAATCAGTTGGTGAAGCAGGTAGAGTGAAGAGCATAGATGGGGTAAATAAATATTAGACAAACATAAAGGTATGTTTTTCAGGCACTCGTAAGAAATAAAGAAGTAGAACACTAGACAACAGAACAGATGGGGTAAGAGTAGTAGGGAGCATAGATTGTGTGGGGAGTGGGTGTTACATGGTAGGGTAAGCACAGAGAGCAGCTAGGAGGGGTGATAGAAGGAGGGGAGGGAAGGAGAAGTGTAGAGAGAGAAGGTGTGGGGGGAGAGCATAGAGGGGGTGTAGAAGGTAGGGTTGTTAAGAGGGTAGGGGAGGGATAGTAGAGGCATTATAAATGGGAGAGCGTGAAATTATGTGAGGACAGCAAACTATAAGTCAGAAGAGTTCAGAACCACCACTGGTGTAAGGAACATTCAATTGTGTCTCTTGTGGTTCCTTGTTCAGAGTTTCTCTGAAATGCTCTGCCCATCTTGTTTCCTGTCCATCTGCTGTCGTGATGAGATTTCCTTGCTTATCTCTTACTAATGTAATATTGTTTGCACCTCGTTTTCCGCTGATGAATTTAGTTATTTTGTATACTGTGCTTTGTTCATTTCTCAGTGCTGCGTCAGATGGTCTTAAACCACATCATGGATTTAAAGTCATGCCATTTGACTTTTACTGCCCCTCAGCGACTGGACAAATTCACAAGCATGTATGCAGCTCGTGCGGACAATACCGTCCACCGAATGCAGATGTCAATGTGCAAAAATCTGTGCATCAGACAGTTACAATTGATCCAGATGACAATGATGTTCCGCCAATGCCGGTCCCAAGCCCGGATGAAAAAGGAGGAGGGCGGCCTGCATGGAGGCCGTAAGGAGGCAGCCCCTCCACCATGCAAAGGCATAACAGGCCAATCACCTGTTTGCTTTAAACTAAGATTACACGAAATACAAGAGAGAAAACTGGACTGATTCTAAAGGCGACGAACTGGAATGGACTACGGACTACGACTTATGGAACTTGGAACACAAGAAGTATAAATGGGAAAGAAGAGGAGCTGGTGGAAGAGATGAGGAAAGCAAAACTAGAAATCCTGGCTATTACCCCATGTCTGCAGAATGGGAGAAGATAGGCTACCACGACAAGCATGGGAAACAAAGTGCCAGGGATCCAGACCCCCAGGACGGCCCAGAGTCCGCTGGGAGGACAACATTAGACAATCTTTGAAGGACCGAGGACTAGAATGGAACCAGGCTAGGAGGAAGACAGCCGATAGGATAGTCTGGCGCTCTCTCTTCCAAACCTCTACACCTCACGGTAGAAGGGGAACGACTAAGTAAGTAAGACAATGATGTTAGTGATGCAGACATTGCACCAAAGCAACGAGAACAACAAAGTTCTGACACTAGGGTCGTTATTGTACACAGCCTGTTCAACTGGTTCCAGTCTGAATTCAGTGCTAAATGAACGGCGTACATTCACATTAATATTGTGGCAGTTAAGAGTTATCCTTCAGAATATTACTACACTACACTTTGTTTCAAAAGTTTAAGACATCCCAGAAACAGTAAAATATCAGTTTCAATAAACAATTAATTTAAGATTACAATTTATAAAATTATGCTTTCATGATCGAATTTCTTACTTTGTTTATAAAGTTTTGTCACATAATTGCTTTGCCTTATTAACTGTCAAAACTTTCATTTTTGGCTGACTGTTTTAATATTGACAATAATTACTGTGCCGATTAAGGAGGTGTCTTGAACTTTGGAAACCCACTGTATTATGATGTCCATAGTTTTTACATATTTAATTTTTACATAGCTTTAGTGTTGTTGTTGTTTTTTTTTTTTTTGTTACTTACTGCAAGATATTAAGTTAAAGCTGATTCAATTATACGGAACACTGAGATAAGACTTGTATGTTACTTACTGTAAGATATTAAGTTAAAACTGATTCAATTATACGGAACACTGAGATAAGACTTGTATGTTACTTACTGTAAGATATTAAGTTAAAACTGATTCAATTATACGGAACACTGAGATAAGACTTGTATGTTACTATGTAATGTGCAATATTTAATAATTCGTGTTTCACATAATTAAACTGAATTATACAAATGATGTATTGTGTATTGTATAGAACTAAACTAAGTTTTAAGTATAGTTAGGTGATTAAAATTGCAAGCTTATGTGTTTACTCAAAACCATGTGACGTCCACAAGGAGGGAGGGGGTAGGGGTCAATCAGAGGTGGACATGGGGGAGGGGAGGGTTAAAAAATGCCAGAATTTTGTGGACCTCTTTTATGGATGGCCCCTAACAACACGCGTTACCACGTTTAAGATTATCCTGTTATAGAAGGATTATATTTACCCGACAGTAATTAAAGAGACTCTCTGCCAAAATTCATTAAGAAATAATGAGGCATGCGGATTTGTATTAAGACAATAGAAACAAACAAAGAAGACAGGCACACCATCATAGCTGGCAGACTCTGGAGTTATGTTGGCCACGTCCTCAGAAGAGACCCTGATGCCGTAACAAGAACAGCTATGCTATGGACCCCTGAAGAAAAGCGAAAGAGAGGCCGACCAAAAAAACTACTTGGCGCAACTTGCACACGGGACGTTCTTTTTTTTCGCCTTTATCCAAGAAAGCTAGGCATCCGATCTCAGTACCAAGGAGCAGTGGCGGATATACATTTTGGGGGCCCTGAAGCTTGAACTCTTGAAGGGGGCCCTTTTATTTAAAAAAAAATTGTGAGGATGGGAAAGAAATGTATTTTAGAAATAAATGGACTTGGAGGACCTGAAGTTCAAGCTTTATAGTAGATCCACAACAACGCACATATAAAAACTGCAGACAAATGAATGAATTTTCAAAAAAGAAACAACTCTGCTGGGGGTTGAATGCAGAACATTTGCTTGGAAGGCATATGTTCTGATCACTAAACCACTATCCACCTTGGTATCTGTGACTTTAAATCTTGACTATTTTAATGATTGCCTTCATCATTTAGACTTAGTTCGTTGAAGACATACCAAGGAAATTATAAGTTAAGAAAATTAGCAATGAGGAAAATATAAAATGGGTGTATCCATAAGAGATTTGTGCTCAGAAGGAAAAGTTAAACTTACCAGAACATACTACTTGAAGCATATTTTACAAAATACTCTTATTTCTGTTTTTTCTAGCAACATATTCACGCACAGTTTTGCCGTATGAGAGCTTCCTTGCAATGTCATTTTCTAGAGACAATATGCATAAAGAATTTAAGCGCTCTTCAGTAATGGTAGACCGAAATTTGTTTTTTTTTTAAATAAAGGATAGCTTTGAAAAATGCCTTTCTGTTTCACTGCTAGTGATATGCATTATTAAGTATAGCTTAAGCGCAGTAATAATATTGACGAACACTTCAATTAGGTGTTGCTCACAAATAAGCTGAAGAACTTCTGCGCATTGCATTTTAGATGGCGTGTTTTCTTCTGCGTTATGGGATTTCCTAAGGTGCAAATATTCTTTGAACTGATAACACTCGTTTACTAATTTGTGGTCAATACCATCTTTGTAATACGATATTGTAAGTTTAATACTGTCCTCATCAATTTCAGAATTGTTCACCAATTCTGAGAGGAACTTGAACATTTTTGCAATCTGCTCATATGGGTTAATCCTATTGCGTAACTGGATTATCAAGCAGTCATACAGTTGATATAGAACTTCTTTCCTAAATTTGTCAGCTCTTCTCAAAGAAGCAATACCACTTGTTCCATCTGAAAATTTCCTTGTAACAATGCGAATGGAAGCATCAGAATAACTTGAAGTGATATTTTCACACAAATCTTCTGCTTCTGATTCATAGTGTGAAATTATATCGGCTGAATTTTCTCTGAGTTCTGAAAGTAAAGACGAAAACAGAAGATAACCTTCAAATACATTGTCACCGTGAGGTTCGGTGGCATAGTAATTTGGTTTTGTTGAAACAGGGGTGTATCAGAAAATGGTTTTAGAAATGTGAATATTTTTTAATTGTTGGCTCTTTATCCATAAGATGGGAGATAAGGTGTTCTGAAATTGGGTATGGTTGGTAAGGGAGAGAACTTTTTCTGGGTGTCAACGGATTTTGTAAGTGTATAATTTAGGGTTATAAGATTTGCATAACAAATATCTTTGATAAGCTTGAAGTAAGGGAATATAGTATTTGAGCAAAAACCACAAAGGGGGATAACCAATAATATTAACGCCCTTTAGTGTTAAGTTTACAGAGTGCAAGGAGAAGCACGAGAAATGTGAGCGAAGTGTAAACAATTACAGGACGGGAAACACTGAGTTGTTTATGAACGGAAATTGACCGTGATTGGTGAGTGAACTGATCAATGGACCAATCAAATTGTTTGGAAAACAAGTCATGCATCATGGGAATAAATTGAAGGACAAAAGAATTCAGTCCTGGCTGAACCTTTGAAGAGGCGAGACGTGCCTTGTGGGGCTTTTCAGATTCTGGATTTTTGTGTGGTGTTTTTTCACGGACCTTACTGTGTTGTGTTTAGCCTTAGCTTTTAGCTTAGGCTAGATCTGTGCTCTTTTTTTGTTGTTGTCTAATTTGGTTTTATCAACCAAGAAGATTATAATACATAATGTCTGCACCAGCAGTTCCCATTTTTCCAGTTAACATAGAAGAAGACTTTGAAGGAGGTGTGTTGCACCGTCCAGGCACTTTGATTATAACAGTGACCGGCCCACAGGCAAACAGAGCTTCATATGGCCTAATAGCGAGCATTCTCGCAGGACCTGCAGGTGTGGGTACGAGTGGCATTGCCACTCTGTACCGCTTCGCAGGACCTTTTAAGTGGTTCGCCACCCTTACAGCAGCGGCCCAAATCAAACAATATCAGGGCCTTCACGGTAAAAGGTTGGAATGGTCAAATCCGCAGATGACGGTCTATATCGAGCACCAGGACAAGGAAAAATCAAAAGGGACCCTCAACTGAATACCGCCCACCATGAAGGCGGAGGCAGTACAGCGAATGGCGGCGGCCATCTCTGGGGACAAAGATGCTGAGGTTACCAGAATAAAGAATGCAGGGGACAAATGGAACTTTATGTTCAAACAGTCAGATCATCAAGTACCGCATTTTCTGCACCTAAAAGCAGCGGAGATCAAGTTCCTAAGAGTATGGGTGTCCCTACCGGGGAGGAGAATCCAGTGTGCGGTGTGTGGGCAGGACGACCACTTGGTCAGCCAATGCCCAAAAAAAAGAGCGGCCCCTCAAGTTAAACAAACGAGAGTAGAAGAGGCGGTTGCCAACGTCACTCCAGCAGAGCAGAGTCAGCCAGAAAAGCCGAGCGAGCTCCCCGCCCCAGAGAACCCAGATGCTAGTGAAGGTGGGGACTACTCAAAAGTCATTAACAAGAAAGAAAAGAAAGAAAATAATAGGAAGAGACTCCTTCTACAAGCAACAGGGCCTGTACGACCGAAAGAGGGAAGGCGAAGTGAAAGTACGTCGCCAAGCAAGCGATCCCCAAGCATGAGGGACTTGCCACCATCACCACCGCCAAGGACGCCTACACCAGAGCCCTTCCCAAGGTATGAGTCCATGCTTATTGTGGACGAGCCAGAGGTAACCGGGGTCCAACTTGATGGACTCAGCCAGTCCCCAGCGAAGTCAACACAAGTACAAGAGAGGCTGTACCCCACTTGGGCGTCCGCGACAGAAGATGATGTTATGGACTCAATGATGTCCCATACTAGTCTATTCATAGACGGTACAGACTTTGACGATGTGAGCGACGAATGAACTTACAGCTACAAGTTCCTCTTTCCTGCACTGGGGGCCAGTGCGAGCCAGTTTTTCCTAGATGGTCTAGTTCCAGGAGTCCGATGACGACCGGTGTAAGTGTGGGCACGCCCGGACTGCACCCCGATGTTACCCCTTCTTGCGAGCCTGCCGGGAAGATGGTCAGTACACTACCAGTGTCAGGGAAGATGCCTCACCTCCAGATTGGCCAAGTAACAAGACTCGCCAATAGTGTTGTAACTTTGAAAGTAAATGATAAAAACACCTATAGTTTAGGTAGCGTTATTTGTGATTTGAGTTTTGAGTTTTTTTTTTTAAATGTAAGTAGTTTTCTGATGTTTTATTTCTCCACACTACACACTTAACATGCGCACAGTTTTATTTAAGCAGCCAACCCTCCCCCCCCCCCCCGTTAGGGCGGGAAGGTCCGATGACGCGGCTCTGCCTGCGTCTGGCCCCATTCATGAGGGCGGAATGACAGATAGCCAGTCCTCAGTCACTATTCTGTCAAGCAGTCACGTAATTAGAGCAACCGGTCAGCCCCTAAGCACCGACTTGTCAAACAATGTAAACATGAACTTGTCAAGTGGTTTAGTCAGGACAGGCAGTCAGCTCACAGTCACTGCTCTGCCAGATAGGCTATGTACAAATGGCCAGCCTACCACTTTGCCATGTACAACCAATATAGCACACAAAAAGTTATCAGCTAGAACGTTGTTAAGTAGTTTACCTATGACGGGTGGTCCGCTCACAGTCCCCACTTCGTCAGATATTTTAAGTAAGAGTTGCGATCTGCTCACAGTCCCCGCTTAGTCAAATAGTTTAGATATGGCAAGTGGCGACTCTGCTACTTTGCCAGATAGACAGTTTGTAACGGGTGGCCAACCTCAGTTTACCACTCCGTCATGTAGTCTAGTGATAATATCTCTCAATATCAATGGTTTGAGAAATAAACTAGACCATGTAATTAAACTGATTAAAAAAGATAAACCGGATCTTTTGTTCTTGCAGCAAACCCGGGTTACTACAGACTATCATGCCGGTCTAATAGTAATTAAGTTAGGTCTTAAGCATGGTTGGTTCGCCCGGGGCCCCTATCATAGTGGTGTTGCTATCCTTCAAATTAATGAGGATTGAGATGCAGTACATTATAGAACAGACAATGATGGCAGAACTGTCATAATTCAAATACAAAACAAACACAACAAACAAGACACGCACACACTCATCAATATATATGCACCAGCGACAAGAGACGACCGACCTAGTTTTTACGACAGATTACACGACACTCTAACGAAACATTATAAGGGGACTAGGAAAATTTTGGGCGGAGACTTTAATTGTGTCCTGTCTGACCTAGATTTGTCTAGGAGCTCCGTAGGGGCACAGGCACGAGAAAAGTCTTCGCTCTTACGACAAATACGTACTATGCTAGACGAACATGACCTTTCGGACGTCTACAGGAAAATAGAACCTCATAAACAAACCTTTACATATTGTGACAAAACAAACCCATATTTGAGACGAGCATCAAGACTGGACAGAATATATGCATCTAGTACTTACAATATACACAAAACATGCCACATAGAGAGCACTCTTAAATTTACAGACCACAAGGCAGTTTACACATCTTTAAGTACGTAAAAGAATTATTCGAGGACAACAGAGGTAAACAACCATCAACAGATTCTAATGAAGGCCCAAACATTCTCATATCAGAAGTAGAGAATGCCATTCATATGATACAAAAAGGAAAATCAGCAGGCATGGATAACATAAAAATTGAAATGATAGAAGCTCTGGAGAGCTTTGGTATAGATACAATCACAGAAATATGCAACGATGTATACAATACAGGATATATACCACACGACATGAAGACATCAGTTTTTATAACATTGCCCAAAAAACCAAATGCAACAGAATGTTCAGACTTCAGAACAATCAGCCTGATGAGTCATGCAATTAAGATACTGCTCAAAATCATACAGGAAAGAATAAAAAGTAAAGTAGACAGCGAAATCCAGGAAGAACAGTTTGGTTTTAGACGGAACAGTGGAACAAGAGAGGCAATATTTTGCCTAAGAATATTAGCAAAAAAATATACAGAGGTCCAAAAAAGTATGTATATGTGCTTCATTGACTATAAGAAGGCTTTTGACAGAGTCCATCATGAGAAAATAATTGAATGCCTCGAAGACATAGGTATTGATGGAAAAGATATAAGAATACTCAGTAACCTTTATTGGGAGCAAACTGCCACAGTAAGATCTGGAAGGAATTATTCACCATACATAGACATAAAAAGAGGTGTCAGACAAGGTTGTGTGCTGTCCCCCTGCCTATTTAATTTATACACCGAAAAAATTTTCAAACAGATACAGGAAATACCAGGACTGAACATCAGTGGAAGGTCAATAAACAACCTTAGATATGCAGATGATACCGTGTTGTTAGCTGAAAGCGAACAGGAGTTACAAGAACTAGTGAAGCAAGTGAACTGTATAAGTCATGAATATGGACTCGACATTAATATTGAGAAAACAAAAAACTATGATAATTAGCAAAACAGACGATAAACCCACATTAAAGATAAGCGTAAATGGGGAAATCCTGGAACAAGTCAAGAGCTACGTATATCTCGGTCATATAATAACAGAAGATGGCAGATGTGAAACAGAAATCAAGAAGAGAATAGGAATGGCCAAAGCTACATTCAACAACATGAAACATATACTTACATCCAAACAGTTATCTCACAAATTAAAACTGTTGGCCAATCAAGGCAAAAGACAGAAGACGTTGGAGATCCTTTACAGCCAACCTTCGTTGTGGAGATGGAAACTGATGATGATGAAGTACGGGGCACACGCACAAACAAGTAAAGTGATCCCCACATTGGAAATTTAACAATAATCTACTTAAAAACACTTACTATACAGAACAAATAACGCAATTAATACAAGGTTAAGCACAAGACATTCCCAATAATAACATCGCACAATATTGGGATATGTTAAAAAACACAATAAGGGATAGAACACAGATTTTGGCCACACTTATACACAGAAAGTTTAAAAAAGAAGAGGGAATTTTAGAAGAAGCAATTAGTTTAACTAAAAGTTTAGACAACACGAACCCTCACATCCATACCTTAGAAGAACAATTAGATCAATATAGGCAGTATACCTACACAGGGAGCACTACTTAGGACAAAACTATACACTATAACACAAGAAATCCCTAGTATGCAATATTTAGCAATTGAACAAAATGTACAACGCAATAGACAAATTCATGAGATAACAGATATGAACGGGAATCAACAAACAGATAGTACCAACATTTGTCGCGCTTTCTTCCAATACTACAAACAACTATACACTAAGGAAGGAACTGACGCAAACATACAAGATAAATTTCTACAATACACAAAGTGTTTAAGTGATGAGGAAAGTGAAAGGCTAGACCAACCTTTAACTTTAGACAATTTACAAGAGGCCCTTAGTACTTTTCAAAAAGATAAAGCACCCGGACTGGATGGGTTAACTGCAGAATTTTACAGGGTTTTTGTTGCAAGAGGATCTTATGGAAGGGAAGTAATCTTTAGAATGGTTTTTTAGACAAATTAAATTTCGAGTTGCAACGCTTGATTAAGCGGATACTTGTTTGACTTTAGGATAGAATTATCTTTTCCTATTTTTGGAGTGTCAGAGTACAGATAAAGCGTGTGAACGCTGTTTAATCTCAAATGTTGAGAGGTATTTATTCTGTACTGTTTTGAGTCATGTGAATAGCTCGCAGCTAGTCTGCATGTGTTATCGAGAGCGGTGTTCAAGACAGCCGAGTCTCGTGACGGGGTTTTTTGGCGGGACTAGAGTGTGTGATTTGGGAGTTGTGTTTTGGGCGTGGACCGTGGAGGTCGAGTCCCAGTGGTTTTTGGATAGTGTATGCCTACGTAGGACTTAAGAAAATGTCGACTTATATATTCCGCTGTGTGTACAGCCTAGGTGATAAACTGCAGTGAAGATTTGTTTAGGCCATATGACGATTATTATAGCTGCCGGGTGAGCAGGCTTTATTGAGTAATGGAGTACTGTTTAGGCCATATGAAGATTATTATAGCTGCCGTGTGTTGCAGGCTTTATTGAGTAATGGAGTACTGTTTAGGCCATGTGAAGATTATATAGCTGCCGTGTGTTGCAGGCTTTATTGAGTAATGGAGTACTGTTTAGGCCATATGAAGATTATTATAGCTGCCGTGTGATGCAGGCTTTATTGAATAATGGAGTACTGTTTAGGCCATATGAAGATTATTATAGCTGCCGGGTGAGCAGGCTTTATTGTGTTATGAAGATTATTATAGCTGCCGTGTGAGCAGGCTTTGTTGAGTAGTGTGGAGGTTTATGAAGCTGTGAGGAAGCTATTATAAGGCCAGGATTTGGACAGGCCATATTATGTTTAACTGCAGTATGAAGATTTGTGAAGCTGTTATGAAGCTATTATAATGCCAGAATTTGGACAGGCCATATTATGTTTATCTGCAGTATGAAGATTTGTGAAGCTGTTATGAACTTATTATAAGGCCAGGATTTGGACAGGCCATATTATGTTTAACTGCAGTATGAAGATTTGTGAAGCTGTTATGAAGCTATTATAAGGCCAGGATTTGGACAGGCCATATTATGTTATTAACTGCCGTGAGTGCAGTCTTATGAGTATACTGAATTCGTACCTTTTGTTGTAACGGTGTATTCGTCTTATGTCTACGTGATGATGTGCTGTGAGTTAATAAACAATAATTAAATATCACCAGTCGTTCCATACTCGATGACTCCCGTGTGCTCACCTGTTGTGTGAACGACTTTGCCAGCACACAATCACACTCACTTTACCTATACCAAACACGGCTATTTAACAGCTTTCTTCCAGTGTTTAGGGCCCATTCTAATTAAAATGCTTGAAGAAGCATTCCAAAAAGGGGAACTTCCAGATAGTTTAAATCAATCTTATATTACTTTAATCCCCAAAGACAGTAATGACAAAAAGTCAATTAAGAATTTTAGACCCATCTCCCTTTTAAATACTGATTACAAAATTCTAGCTAAAGCACTTACTCTGAAGCTTAAATCAAAAATGCATAAAATAATACATGAAGATCAACAGTGTAGTGTACAAGGTAGGAATATTTGTAGACACACACACTTCATTAGAGATTTGATTACATACACACATGATAGGCAGTGCCAGAGCGCCATATTGTCCCTAGACCAGGAAAAGGCATTTGATAGAGTATCACATGCCATTCTGCATAAAAGTCTTAAAGCTAATAACATAGGGAAATATTTTAGGAAATGGATTAAAATTCTATATAACAAACCTGAAAGTAGAATATTGGTTAACCACAGTTTAAGTATAATGGGAAAAGGTAAATGGGGCAATAGGTCAGATTTCCCATTCCAATTAACGCAAGTAAATAAAATCAAAATTTATGGAATTAACTATTCTTTTAATCCGCAAGACCCCAATAAAGAAAGATGGACAAAGTTGTTAGGGAAAATCCAAAGTATGCTGGAAATTTATAAATACAAAACAGCCACCATTTTCGGAAGAAGCATTATAGTTAATTGTTTTATTATGCCAAAAATAATTTATATAGCGAACATACAGGTTGTACCTAAAATAAATAAACTAATTAGGGCCTTTATTTTTAGGAACACCTGGCACAGTGTTAAACATGTAACGCTAATACAACCTAAAAATAAAGGGGGGATAGCATTACAAGATATTAACACTAAAATTAAAGCTTTAAGAATCAAATACATAGGGGAAGTTATAAAAAGCCCGGGTCTATACCCACTGGCACACTATTATATTGGGTTGAGACTATCAAATTTTTGTAAACTAAACAATAATCAACCCCATTTTTTCGGTACGCCACCACCCTTTTATGCAATATGTCTACAAAATTTAGAAGGGAACAAACATTTAATAAAACAGGACACCAACGTTATATACAAACTTCTAGTTGCAGCACAGGAAACCCCTCTGAAAACACGGAGAGGGTATAACCTTTTCATAACTGACTACACACAGAGCTTTACAAACATTCATGCAATAGACATCAAACCACAAGCAAAAGAAGTCACCTTCAGATTATTACAAAGCTTAACACCGATTGCTAACAAATCATCAACAAAAGCAGGCAAGTCGGCACCAAAATGCAAACTATGTAGTGACAACATTACAGAGACGGAAGACCACTTGTTTTACACATGTAGAACAGTGGTCCCTACATTAAACAAATTAAGGAAATTAATAGCCCCAAACTCACAACAAACACTAAATTTGTACAGAGCGGTCATGCTTAACACGTTACCACGTATGACGCGACGAACAGAACTTAAGCTACTGACTTTGTTAGCTGACTTTAGATATCTTGTATGGGCATGTAGGAACAGAGCCGTATATGACAATGGACATTACAACGGTACAATATTTACACAAATATATGAACGCATGACACATGACATAACAGAACAGATTTGAAACTTTTTGTTGTTCAAACAGATATTTAAAACCCTTATCGACCCTTCGGTCGTCATACAAAGCAAGTAGCTTTGTTTGTAAATACTTCCTTTGTGCAATGTAAATACTCTTTAACATATTTGTCCTTATTAATCATCTCATGGTAGTGTGTCATCATCATTTGTAGTCAGGTCGATGTACCATTAATCATTTAGCAATCTCATGCACTCATCAACATTTATCACCTGTATATTTATTTTTGTAATCTTGGTTTTCAGTTCTGTCATACTGCTTTGTTGTAATTTTAAATTGTATCGAGGGTTCTTACTAGACTTGTATTATTTAAAGGTTATCCTACTTAAAGAAATTTTCTTGAAGAATATTGTTTGGATTGTTTGGAAATTAATTTATCTTATGAAATGTAATACTTGTTTTTGGTTTATTAACTGCAAATTTTGAGTAACATCTTCGCAACTTGTTTCTTGTCTAAATTTGTTATATTTTAGGTTATTCTTCTTATTGATTTGTTGTTTAGAATGATTACTATATCTTATATAATGTAATATTTTAGCTTATATTGGGTTTATGTAACTTCAAATGTATCGTTTATAATGATTTTAAAGAGTTTTTAACTGTTGTAAATACTATCGATGTTGTATAAATCATGACCCAATAAAGGTTTTTTTAAAAAAAAAAAACTTGTGGGGCTCTCAAGAAGTGAAAACCTGTGGTTGACAGGAGGTTCTACAGATGTAGCTAGACTTAGATTTGCTAGCGTTAAGAATTCTGGAGAATAGTTTAAAATGTGATTAATGATACGTGCTGAACTGATAGGAATAGCATAGGGGTGCATAGTAAGGAATTGTGATAGGTGCTGGACTTCTGTTTAAACGGTAAGAGAACATTTTTCCCTTTGAACATTATATTAGAATTTCAGGTAACCATTTACGGTGGTTGAAGACTCCCACGCTTAAAAGGGGCGTCCACCAGGAAGAGAACAAGAGGCAAGCGCTACTGTTGTAGAATACAGAAGAATATTACTGATTTTTACGAGATGCCAAATGAACGGTTGTTTAATTAAGACGAGGTATCGTCGAGGGCATGATTTAGTGAGCACTGGTAATTGAAGCAGTGGTATTTAGACGAAGCTATTTGCTCTCTCTCAACTTGCAGATGCCAGACAAACAATTATGTAAATAAACAAGATCATCACTGGCATGACTAAGTAAGAGGAAAATCTCAGCAGCAACACTGTCAGAATTTGATGAATTATATGTATATTTATGACTTTTGCTTAGAAATCGGTGCCATTGCAGGGTTAGGTTTGACAGGTCTGTGGGCTAAATAAGTCAACACAATAGAGGAGGCTGTATAAACTGTGGGAAGAAGATATACATATATATAAGAGGCTGTGGAGAAAAGAGATCATGAATATCCTGTTTGGTCAAATGTTGTTTCCTCGATGTTGTAAATAAAGAAGAAATATTATTGGTTTGAAACTTTCTCACACAAGTTGAGTTGGATTATTTGAAGGGTATGGAAGAACAGAGGTAGTTACACGTAAGAATATAGAAAGAAAGCACTGCCACTAATACGAAGCTGTCGCTGAATCAACATCTAGGAGAGACGAACGAGACCTGGTCAAATAAGCTAAGAACCATATCTCATCCAGGAAAAGACATCTCTGGCGGGAAAAGGGCCAGTAAGGGAGAGATAGACTCACCTGGAAGATAAGCCGAAGAACTAGGCTGATAGAAAAGTAGTAAATAACTAGGCCTGCCCCAGTCACCTAGCTAGGAGATGAGACCCAGCACGGTTACATAGTGCTATTTGGTGCCGCACCCAGTCTTCAAAAACAGACACAGGAACGGTGACATAGTGCTATTTGGTGCCTTTGGACCAGTTCGAGAAAATCTACAGGGCACACGGTCACAACATCAAAACCAGGGGTTTGGAGTTTCTTATTTGTTTTGTTGAAACGCTTCATCACTTCTTCCCAAACGACTGTTAAAATAGCATATTCCAGCTGCACCAACCTCTTGTATAAATTCTTTGGACCTCGTTTACATTCAGGCTTCTCTTCTGAGTCTTCAAAAACATGTTTGAGAGTTTGTAAAATACCCATATATCCATTGTTAATTGCCCGGACTCCATCATAGTGTGCGGACCATCTAGTTACACTTAAGCTCTTTAGAGAAAAATGTAGTTTGCCCTGTGTGTTAAAAATCTCCCATCTTCGTGGAGATACAGAAAAGAAAACATACAGCTCCTGCAAAATGCCAAAATAGTCATCAACTTCAGGTACAGTAGACACTGCCTTTTCTCTAACAAGGTTAAGTGAATGGACTGTGTCACAAAGTGGATTTAAGACTAGAGGCTGTCTACGTATAGTGACAAGACACTTGTGAGAAGAAAGACTGAAAAAGATAGATTAGATGAAAATGATAGTGAAAATGTGAACAGTTGAAACTATTGGCTCCGAGGGTAAGAACCAAAGTTGACTCTTCCTCGCCACTCCGGACGTATTAGATTGCTATAGTTTCCACTACCTCTAACTACCCTAAGGGGATAAGGTTAACTTAAGATTCACATACACTACGATACAGACAACAGATAGCTACTGTACGTAAATAAAGTGACTGATCCAGACTATAATGTACAGTTTTATTTACACCTTTAAACAAAACTCAAATACATGTCAAATAAATAAAGTGCATGTACGCACACCTGGAAACAGAGAATGCACAGTTAAAACATGATTTTACATCAACCCAACCCTTCACCCACAAATTCAACCTGGATAGGGAAAGAAGTTAAGATTAACAAACCACACTGAACTTGGTGGGGTCTCAGATGTCGAGCCTCCACTCAACTAGCTATTCTAAATTCTAATGTTACTGCTAATTACACAGTCAGCTGGAACTACTACGAATTATCTACACAATCTCTGCACAGACTTCGTTACTACACAGCCTATCCTGAAATCTCCTGAACACTGCTATACAGCTAACTGCACCTCTAAACTTCAGCAGCTGACCTCTGCTATGATCTATACCAAACTATGTCTCAGTTCTGTCTTTCTGGTCTACCACCTGCATAGAGGATTTTAACCCTGTTGCTCTCCACAATTCTGAGATTGACGACTAAGGTATAAAAAGAACCCACTGGATTCTGGACTAGAAACTGTAGCTGGTTACTACTAGCACATCTGGATTCACCTGCCCGTTCACCCCTCTCTGGGCTGTGGGTCTTCGGCTTTATTATGGCCGGGACGAAGCGAAATAATTACTACAACGCTGGCAGCATGCCCATTTGCGTGTGTAACAAGATCGAGCATCAGAGCTCAGGATTTTTTCAACAATCCTATTTCACTGGAGAAATGTCTTCCCACGCCTTTGGAAAACGCATTTCTCTTCTTTTTCCGCCTCTGGCAATATCTCAAAACTCTGATTTGTCTGAGAGGCCAAACTTTACCGTGGGGAAATTTGTGGTGCCAAATTTCGCTCAATCCCACTGTGCCGCTACCCGCTGTAGACAAATAGAAAATGCACAGCTGAACAACACATCAATAACATATTCTTATATAACAAATAACTCCCTGACTATTCCCGTTATGCACCACCATACCAATTAATCTTGCCCAAAATCAGCTCCCCCACCACTCAACTTCCTTCTCTTCTCTCTACCCGATTCTAAAATGAACATTCCACTGTTTGGTAATCAGCTCGCAGCCCGGCTGACTTAGATCGTCTTTGTTCTGCATGACTACCCCTGAAACACAACAGTTTTCCACTGAGCTCTACCTGTGCCAAAATACTTTGGCCCATTTCTACACTGACACTAAATTCATTCAGTGATCAACAAAATTAAAATAGACCTTGCCAGGAATCATTAAATTCCCGTACAGTAAAATTAATCCCATTCAAAATGTAATACAAAATAATTTCCTTTAAAATGACATCTCACATCTTCTGAATACACAGAACAACAAATGCACAAACAATAACGTATAAACAGTTGCGCTAGCATCTGCATACTGCCCACAAGTTAAACACAACCCTAGGTTATCAATTAAAACCCCAGCAGTTACAACCACGTAGTCCCGCATTGTCACGCGTAGGGAGAGAGCAAGGTCGACACTGGTCAACTGCTCTCTATAACAGTAAGAGTATAGATTGATTTTCTTGCAATACTGTAATAGTAATGTTATTTGTTATGAAACCAAGAGGTTAACAGTCTGGAATCAAGGGTAATTAAATACCATGTAAGAATCTCAGACAAGTTGTTCTCCCACGTAACTTTGTTCCACAACTAACATACACCATAGGATGTTGACAATACGACAATAAAAAGGACAGTAAACAAGAAAGGGAAATAATCACACAAAAAGAGAGCTCTGGGCAGGCTTATGATATTTTATCAAATTGACTCAAACGTGTAGTAAGTAAATAAACAATATGCTATTTATTAAGGGAATCACATTTACAGAAGGTTATTTTACATCTGATGAAAAAGAAATATGGACGTTTAAATCTGAAAACACACAGGAATCTAGGTCCCAGTGGGGTGCCTTATTTTCTTCACTGACTAAGTCTGAGCGTTTGGTTGGTATGTGTGTGGTTTTTCTTTCTCTTTAGTATACTTATCGGAATGTTCTTGTAAGATGTAGGCAGAGAGAACACTCTGCTGTGACTTCTTGATGAGAGCACGTGGTGGTGACTGACTGCCCTGTGTGGCACTAGTGTCTTCAAGGATGTCTGGTTCACACTCATGGGTGATGATTCAGTCCCTGTCCCTTCTTGATTTTTTCGGCTCAGCAAAATTGAGGGAGGTCGAAGCCAGGTCCTATGTTACTGACACTCTGCACTGGAGAACAAAGTAAGGGGACCATTAATCTCTTGTCTAAATAGATTTTACATGTATTAAGTTTCTCCCCGAAGACTTTTGGTCTCAGAGCATAGGCACACTTACCACTGAAGACTTTGACTGTCCAGTACACTGTATGTAAAAGATGTCTCAGTGACTATTGTCTAACAGGCTCTGTCCTCATCCTTCCAAGTCGAGTATCTCTCCTCTGCACTTAATATGTCTTAATGTTTTCCACAATCAGCAGGGTCTTGTAGTCTGGTGTATCTTTAGTTAATAATTAAGTCTTAATTATCTTTCAACAAGGAACAACAGCTTTCATAATGTATACTTATAACAGAGTTGTGTTCTAATAACTCAAGCAATAATGCACAGTAATAAAATACTATAAGCAAATCATATAAGAAAATTAATAATATTTTGTACAGATACATAATGGATATAGAAGAAAACTAAATCCAATAGCATAACATATATTTCTTATCATAGTCAACCGCATACCTCTTCTGCAAATTACACTTGTATCATTAAGCAATAATTAAACAAATAATTTTTGGGAGATGACTCACCACACAAGAATCACTTCAGTGTCACACAGTCCGAACTTGAATATTTGAATATATTCATAAGCACGTTATTGATTTTACACACAGTTGTGTACAATCTGTGTATATTCTTTAAAAGTCTTATGTACTTAACATTTTGTTTCGGCTGGTTTCACGGTGACCATCAAGAGTAAAGTAAAGTTAAATTTCCTCTGATAATTACATTGTTAGACCGGAAATAGGTGGTCGTCTGTGAGGCACAGGTTAATTGATGTCACCTCGAAAAACACGCACTTTCCGTCTTCGCGAAAAAACTCTACCTGCGGAATCTAAATTGCCTGATTAACGAAATTTAATACAAGAACTTCACCTGATCTAGCGTTCTCGGAGGAAAAAAAAAAGAAGGGGGTCACAGGAAAGACTGTGAAACAGTGACAAGATGGACTGAGTAAAGGAATGTGGAAGATTTTGGAAGAGAAAGGATAGACCGCTCCATAACACGCATTAATGTTCATTAATTAACAGCCCCCACGTGCTTACAATTCCACAACTCCAATAATCATTAAAGAGCAGCACCCATGTGCTTACAATTTCACAACTCCACTCCCGTCTAAATATATATGTGTAACTGTTAACTCAGAATAAACTCTGAATGAGATACATTACATGCGCTCCCGCCATTCTGCACATTACCATAAATCACAGATGCGGGTTTCTCTACAGACCGTCTTTGAAATAATAAAAACACGCCCGTAACATCTCAACTCACAACCTGTCATAAATACTGTTATTCCTTCAAGAAGGAATTAAATGGACCACCTACGTTTTCCCAGTTTATCACTATGATAGCATTGATGGTTAAAAATAACTTCCCAAGAAAACTTACTGATCAGGCTAATACTCAAATACAATCAATAAAGTACCACGCTAATAAATCATGCTTAGCAAAATGAAGCGAATAAAACTGCCTAATTTACAGTCATTCCTCTAGAATAAAACTGCAACAATTCCCTACACAACAACACTAAACACCACCTACTATTCATAGAGAAGAAACATAATGCAGATAAGATAAAACTCCATCGTAGTCTCACTCTGAAAAAAAAACGTAAATAACAGAAGGAGAAGAAACATGGGGTAGATTACTTGTAATCCCTCCTAAAAATAGTGTAAATAATGCAAGGAGAAAAAGACATGGGTCATTTGAAAGACAGAATCTCAGTACTTCATCACAGGCTGCACATGGAACATAGTCTGCGTACCTGTTGCTGGTTTTTTTCTTTGTTGAAGCGATCACTGGCACAAGACAGCATACATGTTGTTAGATGTGTTGTACTCCCGTATAATGTGCTGAGTGTGGGTGTGAATGAAGGCGAATGCGTGTAGGCTCGTATATATGTAAACAATGCAACCCATACACTCGCATGCAGTAGTCAAGGATGCTTAGACACTGCTGGCACGTTTCAAAAGATTTGTTGACGAAAACTCACAGTAGCATCAACAGGAACAGTCAATATAAACATGGTCATGTTAACTTGAAATCGCTTGATACACATCGGGCATTCTAAAGCTGGTAAACATTCAAGAGATTTGTACATGGTCAAAAGTGGTATGTTCTTTAATGACAGTTCATAATGCCGCTTTGTCTGTAACATCTAAAGGCTGGAAGCATTAGCCTGGTAGGACATGTTCAATCATCAACTGTCCTTCAGTTATATCATAATGTAGCTTTCGTACCAACTGACTCAGCGCGTCAGGTACTTAAATAACTTCGTCCAAATAGACGAACTCTAAGGCTGTTACTCCACTGGCATAGCACGCCAGGTACAAATTCTCCTGCTGAAAATATTGGCCGCAAGGCAGGTCCTCAATATTTAATCAGCTGTGTATCCTTTGTTAGCAGGTGTGATCCCCCATTCTAAACATAAATATTTATCTACCGCCACCCTGCGGTTTCCACCATCATTTATCATAATCATTAGGCGTCTGTTCATACATAGACACTTAGTCTTCTTTGGCTATATCTAGAAGCAAAAGGAATACTGTAATTCACATCAGTGAGCGGTCCTCACGGAAAAAAGGCGACATCAAATGTTCTGCAGCCAAAGGCATAGTAGTAAGAGTCTGGTTTTACCTTAATACAGAATCCTCTGGATACACTAACAACACTGTTGTCACTCTTGACGAACAGGGAATCTCTGGGGAAAAATATAGACATTTCAGTCATACTAAACACTTTCCAAACCCCACGAAGATATGGAGAAAATCACAAAGGACATCTTTGTCCGACAGCCCAGATCACATCTCGACTTGACGGAAGTCTATCTTCTTGGCGCTTAAAACCTGCGCATGGGCACAAGCCCCGAACTGATTACCTTTGACCCTATCTCAATACTGGTCAAACACAATGAATGAACCAAAAGGGAAGATAACCCCTAATCAACCTGACACCGCAAAGTAAAGACATAATTATCCAACTTTGACTAGGGTGAAAAAATACGACAAATAACTTGACATATGAAACTCCGTCGAAAATGACAGCAACAGTACCTATTAATGTTTTTAAAGAGTGCTTGCAGCCCTTTCTTCGAGCCCTTCATCTTAGATGCATTATCGTAGGACTGAGCACGGATATTTTCAAGTGAAAGCTTATGTTCACCCAGAACTTGTTGTAGTTTGTTGAACAAAGTCGTTGATGAATGGTTTTCTGTCGGTAAAAATGTCTCTCACAGGGTTTTCCATTATAGCAGTATCGAACCACAATTACGAGTACCAGCTAGTCAACATATGTCAGGTCAGGCGTAGAGTCAACAATAATAGAGTAGTATTTGGTGTCTAGGTTGTTGATTTGATTCACAGTTTCATCTTGCACATGTTTTCCCATAATTTATATCATTTTCTCATACACGGTTTTGGATTGGTAAGTAGCATTTACTTTTTCATGTTCACATTTCTCGAGATGTTCATGCAAAAATGGGTCGAATTCTGCAATAAGTTCAATGGCCCCCATGAAGTTTCCATTATTTGGTGAGCCCCATTTCTCCTCATGACCTCTAAATGCCACACCTCTTTTATTTAAAAACGTTATAACAGCAACAACTCATTTCAGTACTTCAAAATAGTACTGTATGGTTTTTGTCATCTGTTCTTCAAGTTGCTGATCCACAGTATTTTTATTTGACTTTCTTGTTATCCAACACAACATCGCCCTCTTATGTTCCATGCTGTCTTCATGATTCTTCAGAGTTCTGAGTACATTCGTCCAGTCAGAAAACCCACCTGTTGTAAGTGATGTTTGGCATTTAGAAAAGAGTTTGCAAACAAAACAGTATATACAGCCTTTGCTCTTTGAATAAACTAACCATGATCTCATCACAGTCTGGCCATTTTTTTTTCAAAATATTTGTTTGAGAAACTTCTGTTTTGCACCTTCTAAACCCTGCTTGATTAGGTATATAAATCATCTGGTTTTTTATTTTGAAAAAAAATCATATGTCTGGCATTAAATAATTCTCTATGAAATCATTATCAACTGTTATGGGCCAATTTTCGAGAGGTCACTGTATTCTTTGAAATCACTGAATTCGCTTCCTGTTTTATGTTTCTGCTCAGTCTCTGCTTGTTCCGCGGTACATTCATGTTGACCACTGTGATCGTCATCTGTATTAAAAGCGTCAACAGTGTGTTGAATATTGCTAGAAAGAGCTCCCACAGTTTATGCATTATCAGTGGCTTCAACGGTGTTTGCTTGGCTTGTTTCAACTGTAGCTGTTGATAAACTTGACATTGCCAAATAGTTTGTTAGTTTTTGACATTTAGAGATTTCGTCAGATCACTTTTCCTTGAGTTTGGTTTTTGGTATCCACTTACCAACTTACCGCGACACTCCACCTTTACAACATCTGTGCTACTGACTCTCAAAGTTTGGGATTTTTGAAATATATACAACAACAAATTAATCAATTTGAGTCGTGCGACTATTGTCGCATGTTTTGAAAAGACAAAATTTTAGATCTACTTTCTGAGAAAGCTTTTTTTCGTTTACGGCTAGCCTACAAGATAGTAGATCCGCCACTGCCTAGGAGAGCAGTGGGAGCGTGAGTAGTACAGTTAGCGCAAAACGGGTAGTATCTGCAGATGGCGCGTGACTTTTATATAGTAAAATATATCGATTGATTCTGCAGGTGGCGCGTGACTTTTATATAAGGACATACTCCGAAAGATAATGGCGTGGGTTAGTAGGATGCATTTTAAGTGCTGTTATATGTCTTTATTCATACAACAATATATACAGCATATATATACATATTTATATATATTTATTTATATATTTATACATACATACATACATACATACATACATACATACATACATACATACATACATACATACATACATACATACATACATACATACATACATACATACATACATACATACATACATACATACATACATACATACATACATACATACATACATACATACATACATACATACATACATACATACATTACGTACATTACATACAAGCATACAAGCATACATACATACATACATACATACATACATACATACATACATACATACATACATACATACATACATACATACATACATACATACATACATACATACATACATACATACATACATACATACATACATACATACATACATACATACATACATACATACATACATACATACATACATACATACATACATACATACATACATACATACATACATACATACATACATACATACATACATACATACATACATACATACATACATACATACATACATATATACATACATACATACTGATGCGTGATGCCATATGATGATGGATGGTATCCGCATGTCTGGTTTTGTGTAGTGTGCAGATGTGTTCAGTCAAAACAATGTTCATACAAAAATAACAGGGCAATCCACATAGGACGTCAGTAAACTCACGACGTATAAAGTCAATGATTCTTGAAACAGCCGTTGACGTTTTTCTTCATTATTTATTGTGGACGCCACAGTGACAAAATGGTTACGCGAATATGTAGACACATCAAACAGTCATTATCACAGCAACATTCAATACAGCAATAGACGGTAGACAGCATTACAATGATGAGTCATATGCATGTTATATTTCATAGTGCTGTAAATGTAGTCAGGTGAAAAACTCCATCCTTTTCTATAACAGCCAGGAGATAACCAGATATATGAGATCAGTTCACTCTCCTTAGTCTGACTTCAGCAAGACAGACACGTCTGCCGAAGTATAAATAATGTCCTCAAAAATATCCTCTAGATAATAAAGGTTTTTTCAAACCTAGTTCATTTAACAAAGTAGCAAGTAATGGTCCTTGGAACCTGCATCAACCGATGCAGCACAATACAGCGACATGTGAGCTAGGAAAACATCTCGTGACGACGACTTTCGAAGACAGGCTATGAACCAGAAATCGTTCACGACCAAAAATCGATAGAGTTAATGAAAATGTCAATTTACCTTGCCTTCCGGAAATACACAGAAATATTATGCCTCCCGGCATGTGCAAATACACTAGAGGTATTATCTCGAATAAACGAAATATCCATAAGAGGACTACACATCCCTGACAGAACAAAAAAAATAGCGGAGATCCCCTCTTCAACGAGGCATCTCTTTCGCCATTCCAAATCGCTCACTCCACTAGTGGTGGGCGGAAACCGATCGACCAAGAAGCAAGACAAGTCATGCGCAGTCCAGCGCAAAATGACCACAGCTCAAACTTAACTGCATTCGATACCAACGCGAGAAGACAAATGCTTACCGAGAAAAGTGACTATAAATTTCAAGCAGTTGTTGCCCTTGCGTTATAAAATAGATATTGAAATAAAACGATGTTGCGAGAATTTATCACGCAACATATCACCACCTCCTCCCGATAAAAAAAAAAATGTGGAACATATTTTTTTTTTTAAATATCAAAGAGCATGCGATAAGCGGCTCAAAACGCACGAATTATGCGCTGATAATTAACTAAATTGCCAAACAATAGGCTAATTATAGAGTGTCTGGTGAGGATATACCTCAACAGAAAAATAAATATGTCTCAAAAAATATTCACATCGGGGAGGTGTCACCAACACACATCACGTTAGCATGTAAACACAATATACGTATGCAAGTTACATAATCATCATTAAACAGCATACTCTAATATTGTCTTTAAAAATGGATGTACAAATCTGATAGGAAAATTTAAATAGTACATTCTTTGACATGTAATGACATAAGTACATAGTAAAGTTAAACTACATGACGATCCAGGACATATGCTCTGGTATTCCGAGGGTAAGTACACAATCTAGAACTCGTCATGCTTGATACTAGTAAGGTAAGTCCTCAGCTCAACAATGACATTCTGAGAAAGTACAAGCAATATAATGCTAATTAATAACTAATATTGCTTCATAAGGTACAATACATTATTAATAATTGTGGCTGTTTAGTAAACTAACGGCCCTTATATTAACTACTCAGTCCTCCTCTATCATCTTAAAAAACGAACAGAAGAAGATGACAACAAAGCACGATAGTGTGTACATATAAAGTAAGTACAGATGTGCTAATCTATTGTAGAAATATTTAGGTGTGTTATGAACTCTGTAATATATAGAAATCCCCAGGACAGAAGTATTTTGGACTCATGTATGCTTAGACAAAATGTCTACATTTGAGCACTTTATTGAGCAGGGTAAATTGCTTGGGAAGACTGGTGATAAGTTAGAAGAATTTGCAACTGCTCGATATGATAAAGCAATGGAAGCTGAACAAAAGTAAACTTGCTAATAGGAAGCTGAAAAAAAACTGCAGATGCCAAGTGAATGAAAAAAGATTCCAAATTGGAAATGGAAAAAAAAAAAAGGGAATCCGAGAAGCTCTAACAGGAAAAAGAATAAAACTGCGGGGCAGCTACAGTCTAGAAGCTAGAAACTGACTTCAAAAAGAGGCTGAGAATAAAAGACTTGAAAAACATAGGCTGATAATAAAAACTTGAAAAAGACTGAAAAATAAAAGACTTCAAAAAAAGAAGCTGAAAATGGGAGTAGAAGAATTCTTCAAAAAGATAGGTGATCTTGTTGGAATGAAGATTACAGAGAGAGACTGATGAGAGGAAAGACAAATCTCAAAAATGGATCACACCAAGAAATTATATTCTGGTACCTTGCTGTTTTTTTTCTTTATAGTTAAAAAAATTGAAATTGACAATGAATGCTGATGCCATATGATGATGAGATGTATCCCGCATGTCTGGTTTTTGTGTGGTGATCATGAACAAATGTGTTTCAGTCATAAACATTGTTCAAACAAAAATAACAGGGGCAATCCACATAGGACGTCAGCTTAAACTCACGACGTTTATAAAGTCAATGATTCTTGTAAAAACTCCACGTTGACGTTTTTTCTTTCAATATTTATTGGTGGACGCCAACAGTGACAAAATGGTTACGCGCATATGTAAGACACATCAACGATTTGTCATGGTCATAAACAGCAACATTCAATACAGCAATAGACGGTAGACAGCATTACAAGGATGTTCAATCATCAGATGCATGTTATATTTCATAAGTGCTAGCTAAATGTAGTACAATGAATGAGTACATATAAATAAGTCCAAAACCTGAAATAATTAACTAATTTATTTCAAACCTAAGTGTAACAAGTCTTAATTAAGCACTTGTATATTCACATCAACTTATATTTATCCCAGTCTCTGTGGGAAACAAGTCTCCAATCAAAGAACTTGTATATGAAATATCAACAATCAATTCTTGATCATAAGTGCACTTCTCATTCAATAGTGCACGACACTATTCATCATTCATTTATCATCAGTGTAGTAGTAACAGTGCATTAGCATAGCCCATTAACTAATTACTATAACTGTAAACAATGACTATGTAAACACATGCAGAATGTAAACATTGAAAATGTAAACAATACAAACAATGTAAACAATACAATGTAAACAATAACAATGTAAACAATAACAAAGATCAGCAACAATACAAAAACGTTCGCAGAAATCAACTAAAAATAAAGCAGAAATTAATGAAATATCACAAAAAATGTGACGATATCTGCGCTAGAATTAAACAAAATACATGACACCACAGTGTATAAACAAAAATGTTGTATGAAACTAAATTATAGACAAGAGTAGGCTAACAAATACAAACAAATCAAAACAAAACTAAAGAATGCGAAATAATAACGAAAACAATATTAAAACATGTCATCACAGCTAACATAAATAGCAACAGAAGTCGCTTAGCAAATTCCAGTATTGGAAATTTGCAAACCCTACAGAAAACGCTCACAATAGACGACCTCTATGACGTGGCATAATCTAACGGAGACACCACCCAACCGAGAACCCGCTGAAATATAAACATATAAATATACAAATAACATATAAACATATAACATATAGAATGAGATGATACACAGAAGACTCAGCAGAAGTATAAGGGCACAGTTTACATACAAACAGGCCACTTAACTTATAGGCTTCCAATCGTAGAACAGCAGAAAAAACGGATGTCAATCAACGTCCTAAAGAGCGAAGCTCCAACGATGATGGCACATCTGAACTGCTTCCACTGCTAACACGATGGTACAAGAGCTTCTGAAATACTGTGTGTTGAGTTGTTTCGGCACTTGACCTTCTAATCCAAAAGTAAGTTGATGGAAATCGGTACTTGGCCTTCTTCAGAAAACAACCCGTTTCAACCGGCACTTGACCTTCACGAAAACGACAGCACTGGAACCTTGACAGCAGCAACTTGCTTGACTTGCGTAAAAGATAACAGCAGTCCGAGTTATCCGGCAACATGTAACAACGCCGGGTACTGTCAAATTCTTGTTTCCGTCAAAAAGTTGAAATTTTGACTTTTACCGGGCAACGCCGAGTACTTTGAAAATTTTGAAGATGTTGACTGTATTGAAGAATGTTAATTTCTTGAAGGATGCTGATGAATTCTTGTTGAAAATGAAGTGGGTAAGGGACCCCGTGTTTGCTGGTACCAGAATCAAACCAGCTTATGGCCACCAAATGATGCGTGATGCCATATGATGATGGATGGTATCCGCATGTCTGGTTTTGTGTAGTGTGCAGATGTGTTCAGTCAAAACAATGTTCATACAAAAATAACAGGGCAATCCACATAGGACGTCAGTAAACTCACGACGTATAAAGTCAATGATTCTTGAAACAGCCGTTGACGTTTTTCTTCATTATTTATTGTGGACGCCACAGTGACAAAATGGTTACGCGAATATGTAGACACATCAAACAGTCATTATCACAGCAACATTCAATACAGCAATAGACGGTAGACAGCATTACAATGATGAGTCAGATGCATGTTATATTTCATAGTGCTGTAAATGTAGTCAGGTGAAAAACTCCATCCTTTTCTATAACAGCCAGGAGATAACCAGATATATGAGATCAGTTCACTCTCCTTAGTTGACTTCAGCAAGACAGACACGTCTGCCGAAGTATAAATAATGTCCTCAAAAAATATCCTCTAGATAATAAAGGTTTTTCAAACCTAGTTCATTTAACAAAGTAGCAAGTAATGGTCCTTGGAACCTGCATCAACCGATGCAGCACAATACAGCGACATGTGAGCTGGGAAAAAACATCTCGTGACGACGACTTTCGAAGACAGGCTATGAACCAGAAATCGTTCACGACCAAAAATCGATAGAGTTAATGAAAATGTTAATTTACCTTGCCTTCCGGAAATACACAGAAATATTATGCCTCCCGGCATGTGCAAATACACTAGAGGTATTATCTCGAATAAACGAAATATCCATAAGAGGACTCTCACATTCCTGACAGAACAAAAAAATAGCGGAGATCCCCTCTTCAACGAGGCATCTCTTTCGCCATTCCAAATCGCTCACTCCACTAGTGGTGGGCGGAAACCGCTCGACCAAAAAGCCAGACAAGTCATGCGCAGTCCAGCGCAAAATGACCACAGCTCAAACTTAACTGCATTCGATACCAACGCGAGAAGACAAATGCTTACCGAGAAAAGTGACTATAAATTTCAAGCAGTTGTTGCCTTTGCGTTATAAAATAGATATTGAAATAAAACGATGTTGCGAGAATTTATCACGCAACACATACATACATATCAGAATCTTTATTCTCCATAAAATACATTAATATGTACAGACATGATATAATAGATACAACATGGCGAATAGGAGAATCATTAGAATTTACATAAAGTGTTGAAGACGTCTCAAGTAGTTATATGTGGGTGTTTTTACATCGAACCTTTGTGTTACACATACATAAAAAAATTTTAAGCTTTCTAAAAGACATTGGCATATAATGATATGGTATACCCTGCCAAAAATGAGAATTATTGAAATTTACAAAATGTGTGAGGAATACCATTCAAGTAGAGCAATATGGTTGTTTTTACATGGAGGTTTTATCAGAATTTTGTTTGCCATAAAAAAAACTTTGACAGCTAGTGGAGTGAGATATTAAATATAGCATCAAATACAATAGTCGTTTGGTATAGTAAACAGAGGAGCACAATTGAGTTTAGACTGTGTGGAAAACATCCCAGCAATTCAAAATGGGTGTTTTTTACATCGAAGTTTCCATATTCTGTAAGAACCTATAATTGCACTAATACTGACATATTTACATAAAACCTTTGCTTCAAATTTCCGCAACCCTAGCGACATTAATCCACTCACACACTTTGCATGCACATGACCCAAACTACCAATTATCAGTACGATTACATGCGTACGGTAGCCTAGTTCGTTAATTTCTGCAGTCAATGGATAGTACTTATCAAATTTATGTTAGTAACATTTATCGAAATGGGCATCATATGGTATTGCTGCCTCCACTATAAAAGCTGTTTTGTTCTGTCGATTGATTATTGTTAAATCAGGTTTTACGGCATGAGTCGTAAATGAGGCGTTGCTGCTGCCGAAAAGTGATGGTTTAACTATTATCTCTTTCTTTATTGTTATGTCACTTTTATTATTGTATGCAGATTTCAGTTTCTCATAAATAATGTCTGCAGCTCTATTGTGCCTTTGTTGGTATAATGTTTGAAATTTGGTACATCCATTCAATAAATGTGACACTGTTTCGTATGGGTGGTTACATATTTTGCACATTTTCGTGTATGTCTGTGGGTAGTATAGATGTAAAAGACTTTCGCATTCCAGCAACTGTAACCTCGATCTCACAGCAAATGAAAGTATTTTATCACTTAATTTAACATTAGATAGAAAACTAGATGACAATGAATGGTTTACACATTTCATTTCGCGCACTATTCTCCCTTGTGACGATTTACTTTTTAGTTCACTTAGAATTAGGTTAAGTTTATGTGATTTAAATCCAGAATAAAAAGCATTTGCTGACTTGTATGTTAGACTTACATCTTCATCTACGTCTAATTGTACACTGTAATGGCCATTGTCATCCACTTTCACACTCACTCCTTCACGCGCGCATTCTTCATTCAGTTCTACCCAAAATGATCTTGGCCAATTCACCTTCGATCTTTTAGCTAGATGGTTTGTTTCGTTTAACTCGTAGCTTGCAAAGTTATTCCTATCTTCACCTACTTGGTCTATTTTACTTTTTTTCATATGTCTATCTAACGAGTTTATTGCTGCAGTTTTTACAAGATTATCATCACAATTGAGCATACTGATAAGGAATGAAATATGTCGAGAGTGGTATAATATGAAGGGGTTTGGTATGCCAAGGCCACCCTTCGACCTGGGACAGAAGAAATAGCTCCTTGTGGATGATTCATTTAGAACTAACCATGTTCTAACGTGTTGTACAATTTCATCTTCAATTTCTTTAAGTTGTTTTTCTGTAAAGTGTATGTTAGAAAAATAAAACATGAGAGGACCGAAACACATCGGGTTGATTAATGAGATCTTTGCTGAATTTAGAATCATTGTGTATGTGTATGTGCTTGTTGTGTGAGCCTCTCTTCGCCCAATCCGAGGTGGCGCCGTAAATAGCATCGCCACTTAGTGCGATCGGCAGCTTCATCCTCCCATGTTGCTGGATCCATGTCCAGTGCCCTCATATCTCTCTTGCACACATCTTTGAACCTCAGCTGTGGTCGCCCAACTGTTCTCTTGCCATCTGCTAATTGTCCGTAGAAGATATCTTTTTTGATGCGACCATCTTCCATGCGGCGAACATGGCCAAGACAGCGAAGTCTGCGCTGTCTAAGCAGTGTATACATACTTTGAAGGCCAGCATGTGATAACACCTCGGCATTTGTCACTTTATCTTTCCACGAGATGCCGAGGATGCGGCGTAGACACCGCAAATGGAAGGTATTGAGCCTTCTTTGTTGCTTAGCATAGGTCGTCCAGGTCTCGCTGCCATATAGGAATGTGCTGGTGACGCAGGCATTATATACCGCAGCTTTGGTCTTCATTGTGAGTTTAGAGTTCCCCAAACACGCGATGTGAGGCGGGCAAAGGTAGCTGCAGCTTTGCCAATGCTGCTGTCGATTTCTGCATCTAGTGAGAGTTTGTCATTGATGGTAGACCCTAGGTATGTGAAGTGGTGCACCACTGCCAATTCATAGTTATCGATAGTGATAACTGGTGCAGCACCCACATCCTGACTCAGCACATTCGTTTTCTTTAGACTTATTGTGAGGCCAAAGTCCTTGCATGCTTTAGTGAAGCGATTCATCAAGTTCTGAAGCTCCTGTTGGCTTTGAGTGACGACTGCAGCATCATCAGCGAACAACAAGTCTCTTATAGTGACCCTTCTGATTTTTGTTTTTGCCTTCAGCCTTGAAAGATTAAACAGACGGCCATCTGACCTAGTGTGAAGGCATATTCCTTCAGTTGCATCTCTGAATGCATGTTTCAAGAGTAAGGCAAAGAAGATTCCGAAGAGCGTCGGAGCCAGAACACAGCCCTGTTTAACGCCACTTCGTATGTCAATGGGCTGTGACGTGCGTCCAGCATATTGGACTGTTCCCTTCATGTCGTCATGGAATGACTTTATCATTTCCAGCATTTTAGAAGGGCAGCCTATTTTCAGGAGGATTTTAAAGAGATCATCCCTACTAACCAGGTCGAATGCTTTTTTGAGGTCTATAAAGGCGATATATAATGGTCTTTTCTGCTCTCTTGATTTTTCCTGAAGCTGGCAGAGAGAGAGAGAAGATCATGTCTGTTGTTTATCTGCCAGCTCGGAATCCACACTGTGCCTCTGGATATATGCGCTCAGCTAACTTGTGTAGTCACATTAAGATGACTTTGGCAAAAACCTTACCAACAATACTAAGAAGAGAGATGTCTCTGTAGTTATTGCAATCACTTCTGTCTCCTTTATTTTTATACAGTGTTACAATCTTGGCATCTCGCATGTCTTGAGGAATAGTTGTCTCTTCCCAGCACTGGCACAGCATCCTATGCAGGGGATGTAATAGCGTGCTCTTACAGCATTTGATTAAATCAGGAGGAATCCCATCACTGCCTGGTGCTTTGCCAGAGGCCAAGCTATCAATGGCCTTGCTGAGTTCCTCTAATGTTGGTTCGACATCCAGCTCCTCCATATTTGGCGGACTATTGACAGCATCAAGGGCTGCAGGCGTAACGGTATTTTGTCTAGCGTAAAGCTCAGAGTAGTGCTCGACCCACCTCTCCATCTGCTTACCCTTATCAGTTAGCTTCTCTCCGCTGATGGTTTTTAGCGGTGCCGTCTTATTTTTGGGGGCGGCCAAGTGCTTTCTTTATACCGTCATAATTTGTCTAATGTTGCCTGTTTGCGCTGCGATCTGGTTGCTCTCACTGAGCTGGAGCCAATAGTCATTTGCACAGCGTTGAGCAGTTTGTTGAACTTTGCTTCTCGTAGCCCTCAGGATCTGTAGGGTTCTGGCACTCGGTGAACATTTGTATTCATTCATAGCACTGCGCTTAGCTTCAATGACAGGTGCCATCACATCTGATGAAGCATCAAACCTGTCATTTGACTTTGCTGTTTTCTTACCAAAGGTCGCAAGTGCAGTACTTTGAATGGTGTTCCGTAGATGCTCCCAGTTCTATGTAATAGTATCACCATGCTGAGGGCTACTGAGCACTTTCTTGAAGGTCGCAGTGAATTGAGCGATCATGACAGGGTCTGACATCTTGCTGGTATCAATGCGTGGTTTCCCTTCATGTCTGACACAATAGAGTTTTCTTCGTTGTGCTCTGATTTTGCAGCAAACCAAGGAATGATCTGTATCACAGTCTGCACTATGGTACTATATATATATATATATATATATATATATATATATATATATATATATATATATATATATATATATATATATATCTATATATATATATATATATATATATATATATATATATATATCCCCAATCAAGATCACAGGCACAGGTAGGATAAGCAGAAAGACTAGATATTGAGGGGAGATGTGGTGACATTGTCGAAGTTTGTGTGTAGGTATTGATGAGAATATCGGGGTGAAAGAAAAAAAAACAATGGGTTTATATAAGGAAATATGATGGCAAAAAACCGATAAAACGGGGGAACAAAGGCTAATTATTGTCGTTAGTTGGTCGGTGGGGTTTTAATGGAGAGTGTATTGATGCTAACTGGCGGTGGTGATGACTCATGGGTGTATTGGCGTGGGAGTAAGAGAATGTATAAGCACGCACAAACAGATATATTATACGACAGCTAAAGCAAACAGAGCTTACATTTTTTTTAAGAAAAAAAAAAGTGATTTTTTTTTTTTAATGAATGCGAGCGTTATTGAAGGATCCCCCATTGGCGTGTAGCTGGCAGCCGGGGTGGGGTGTGGTGTTGATTTTGATTTTGTCTGGTGTTTTGTGTGTAGGTATTGATGAGAATAAAGGGGTAAGAGAAAATAAAACCGTGTAAGTTGTCGTTAGGTAGTCGGTGGGGTTTTTTAATGGAGAGTGCGCGGGGGCTATTGATGATGACTCATGGGTGTGTGTTGGCGTGAGGAAAAAATGACGGCAAAAACTCGATAAAAGCCTGCACTCTTGAGATAAAGAGGAAAATATATAAAAAAATTAATAAATTTTATAGAGGAAGATGGCTAATGAGCGTGGTGTGCTGTGGGTGATTTTGGTTTTGTCTGGTGTTTTGTGTGTAGGTATTGATGAGAATATAGGGGGGGGGGGGGAAGGAGAGTTGAAGTGGTATAATTATCGTCGTGCACCTGTCTTTTTATGTAAAAATAGGACAGGTAATTTCCACTGTTGGGTGAATGTAATTACATATTGATACGGGTTCTGGTCCACGGGGTAGTTTTCTTTATTATTTATATTATATCATGAGTAATAAGTCTACTCAGGCCAATGTCCATCTAGTGGTATGTAAGTGATCCCGCACTTATCCGTATTCTCCAACATAAAAAATACTGTCAAAGGCCAGGCTGGACAATTCCAAATACACAGTTTTAATGAACACAGCGATGCTCCGTAGAAATATATGTCATACGCAGACTAGATTATGGCATCAACTAAACAGTCCTTAGTGTCGCTGTACAGTCTGCAACTGGAACAATGTCGAGGACATTTTCATTCATTTTTAATAAAGTTCAAACACTCACGTTCTTTTTCCGCTAGTTATGAAACCGGATCGATGGTCGGCGCAAAACGTCGCGAGGAAACCATTGATCGTATACTTTATCTAAGAAAAACATTATACGAATAGGACACATAATGGAATAGATCTATTTTTTAGATGGAAAGAGGTGAAGTGGTTAAGTTATCGTTGTGGACATGTCTTTTTATGTAAAAAAAATGACAGGGAATTTCTGTGTTGTTCGTACGAGTAGACGGCTGAATTGTGTGTTCTAAAACCGACATTTTTCCCGCCCTGCGCTTGTTGTTTAGCGAGAACCTCCAAGGTGTTGTGATGTTTATTGAGTTCTTTCGTGCTAGTCTTATCGTACTCGCCGAAACAGTGGTAAATTTTACTACATAAAGGGGAATTAAGGGGAAAGCTGTAATATTTTGAAATAGCAAAGAACGCTTTCCCTTGTAACATTAAGCACGCTTCGTGTGTTCAAAACGAGCTAACTATTAAAATAACATTTTATCATTTTAACGTCCCTTAATTTTAAATTTGAAATAGTTGTATAAGCTATGTTACACGGAGCATTAATTAGGCATACTTATAATTTTAATAGCTCTACGTCCTAAAGAAACTTTCTTTAAACTACAAAAAGATATGTGTCACAGCAGTATTAAACGTATTTGGCTGTTTATAAATTTACAATAATTATGAAGTGTTTCCCGACTTTAACTTTTAGCAATTAAAATATTTTTAATCTGTTAAATATTACTTCACTGTGAAATCTTACGATATTACGGAGAAGAAGACACTTAATAACGGAATGTTATTCCAAGCACATGAGGAAGTCACAGAGAAAGTATGACTTCAGTATTTTCAAAAGGAAGGGCAGAAATCTCTAACATTTCTATGTTTTTTTTTTTTTTTGGTCAATTTTAATGCGCTGTTTTTAAATCTGCAAACCGTTTTTCTCTATCAGGTTGGGATCTCTAGAAATACGCAATTTAAGTTTTTTTAACAACGCATACAGTATTACAACATCATTTGTACAAGAAGTATAACAGTTATGTAGGCTTGAATTTCTTTGCAGTCGACTTTCGTCGGTGAATGGCATGTGGTACATCGCGATGAAGCATCCAACAATAATCGGCAAGCATGGTCACACTCCACCGTCCTTGATAACGTGACTCCATTACGGCGATATCTTGATGGAATCGTTCTCCATGTTCATCGCTGACTTCGCCAAGGTTGTCAGGGAAAAAGTCAAGATGCGAATCGAGCAAATGGATTTTGAGGGACATGTTACAGCCCATAATTCTTTATGCATCTATGCACTGCTTAACAATATGCACATAGTCGACAGATTTGTGATTTCCCAGAAAGTTATCGACGATCGATTTGAATGCCATCCATGTGCGAAGTTCACTACCATGTAACAAGTTCTCGAACTGTTTGTCTGCAATAACTTTCCTAATCTGAGGTCCTACAAAGATACCTTCCTTTATCTTTGCATCGCTAATTTGCGGAAACTTTTCTCGAAGATAAGTGAAAGCTTTGCTCGTTTTATCTAACGCTTTTACGAAATTCTTCTTGAGCCCCAACTTTATATGTAACGGTGGTAAAATGATGCTGTCTTTGTTAACTAATGGCTCGTGTATTACATTTTTATGCCCGAGCTGCGAACGATCCCTGATAGGCCACACCTTTCTTGCATAATGTTCCTGTCTGTTGCGGCTGTCCCATTCACATAGGAAGCAACAAAATTTAGTATACTCAGTCTGCATGCCCGTGAGAATTGCAATGACCTTTAGGTCTCCACAAATCCGCCATTGGTAGTCATTGTACTTTATTTTTGCCAAAAGTATAGCCATATTGTCATAAGTTTCTTTCATATGAACAGAGTAGGCAACTAGAATTGATGAAAATAAATTTCCATTATGCAATAACACGGCTTTTAGACTAGTCTTGGAAGAGTCGATGAAAAGTCGCCATTCGTTGACTATGTGCTCATGACCGAGGTGCACCATTAGACCTTTTACATCTTTGCAATAGCAAATGTCATCATCCATCTCAAAGTATTGAACAAGTTCTCTGTGTCTATGACGAAATTTAGATATCGGAGTATTGGGCGCTAAAAGATTCCATTCTTTGAGTCGCGAACCGAGTAATTCCGCTTGTCCTTTGGTGAGAGCGAGATCACGTATTAGATCTGAAAGTTCTGAATGGTTAATTAAGTGAACACCATCATTCACCGGTATATAATCCGAGTCAGAATTAGTTTCTAAAGCAGGTAAACTATCACTTTCTGATGGTTCATTCACGTCCAACGGATATTGTTCTGGTGGAACTGGGATCGGGCACGTGATTGGATCATGAGGCACTGGTTTCGAAACCGATTCAATATTTGGATAAACCACAGACTTTCTAGTTTTAAAAGTGAAACCATAGATATTTGTCAAGCAGAAGTAACAATCAGTAGCGTGATTTGTCGGTTCACGCCATATTACTGGCACTCCAAAAGGCATCGACTTATGCTTCGGCGATTTTCGTAACCAACCTGCCAATGTATTTGCACAAGTCGAACAAACTGCATTTTGCTTCCAAGATTTATTTGCATCATCAACTTTCGAATCGAAATAAAGTTCATATGCTTTCTTTAGCAATGGTGTAAAGTTTTTCTGGTGAACACGATCGGTAAAATATCCGCACACGTAACAGAACAGATCAGCCGAATTTCTACAACTTCTAAAAGCCATATTTCACTCAGAATTATTTCAAAATACAGTAACTATTTGAAATATAACGTAACATATGTCATGCATCTTTTAGCAGTATAAAAAGTAGAATTATTTTGCATTTTATTAATTTTTAAAAAGTTATATAGTAAAAATGAAACGAAGCAAATAACGGTTTCCCAAAAATATATCTATTCACAAATATCTTAAGAACCCGACGTAATAGAGATAAACGGATTTCAAATTTGAAATCAGCGCAAGAAACTGACCTAAGAACACTTATTCTTATATAAGAAAGAAAAATGTTGTTTGTCAGTGTATGTTCTCTCGATATTGTGATTATGTTCTCTCGATATTGTGATTATGTTCTCTCGATATTGTGATTATGTTCTCTCGATATTGTGATTATGTTCTCTCGATATTGTGATTATGTTCTCTCGATATTGTGATTATGTTCTCTCGATATTGTGACGATGTTCTCTCGATATTGTGACACTGTTCTCTCGATATTGTGACAATGTTCTCTCGATATTGTGACACTGTTCTCTCGATATTGTGACAATGTTCTCTCGATATTGTGACACTGTTCTCTCGATATTGTGACACTGTTCTCTCGATATTGTGACACTGTTCTCTCGATATTGTGACACTGTTCTCTCGATATTGTGACACTGTTCTATCGATATTGTGACACTGTTCTCCAGATATTGTGATTAAGTTCTCTGGATATTGTGACGATGTTCTCTCGATATTGTGACGATGTTCTCTCGATATTGTGACGATGTTCTCTCGATATTATGACGATGTTCTCTCCATATTTGTCGTGTGGTGAGTCACTGGGGCAACTACTACAGTAGTTTGTGCCAGGAATAGTCTATGAGATATAGATATAAGGTCTCTAGAAATTGGCTCGGTAAGAAAGAATAAAGACCTATTTGAGATAGGGACAAGAAGACAGGAATGCGAATGCTTTCCACTAGACAGTGTTTTCTAATTAATTATGGAAAGAGTTCTGTTTCCCCACGACCTTAGCTTCTGCCCTTAGATCCCGTAAAGAAAAAACCCCCAACCTCATCTGAGTAGAGAAAGGTTCCTATAGGTGAATATGTAACACCGACAGCACGAGTGATACATTAACAAACTCTTGATAATGATCAACCGATCGTTGGGTTTATTAATGAAATATCCACACATATAGGGTTAGTAATGGTTAGAACGTGATGATGGTGAAAGACGATTCATACAAAACACACAGATGAGATAATAAAATTACAGTTAATTAAGTAATAGTTAATTAAGAATGAACTGGTGTAAAATGAAATGATGATGTGATATGATACGTGTTACCAAAATGGTGAGTACTCTACACAGTCCATGTGTCTCTAAATGCTTCTCCTGGATATGAGGATTCACATGTATGCATAAAATGTCCCAAGTTGTTATACGTTATGTCGAGTGGGGTATCTCTAAGCTGAGGACGTTCTGATGAATACTGTCGTCGTACGGAGAACGCTGACGAGATATCTATGTATATTCCTTCACTGTTTGAGTATATCTCTGTAGTGTTGATCAACAGTTAATAGCTGTCATATGAACAAAAGGTCTGTTGTCTAATCTCCCGACGGTACTGGTCAGACTGGATATCTTCACGAAATGTTAGTGATATGTAGACTCATAATCTTGCGTATGTAGTCGTGATTCATATACTTTCGAGTCTGCTTCATAAAATGCGCTTAAGAGTGTGTTGCACGTGGTATAAATATGCGATTCCTCTTTTGAGCTCTTTTGCTTGACTTCAGATAATAATGATCTTTCGAGTGATTAGAGTTTATGACGACTCTGTATTGAACTTGTGATAACGATGTATTGAACTTGTGAGCAAGCAGTATATGGTGACGAAAAATGCTGCGTCCACCTTATGACTTGTGGGTGAGACAATATTCCTTTTTAATTGAGGAATGAAAGATGTCCTATGGCGAATTCTGCTAGCCAAATGTCCGTTTTTGATAACTTATTTCTGGTTAGACGTCAGACACGTTGCGTGTAGACTCAGACTTCTGATGAACTGAAGACACACAAAAGTCTTCGTAAGTTTTTCACATTTAACATCACTGGTTGACTTGCATTTAAACTACTGCTCATTATTCATCTCTCTCTCTCTCTCTCTCTCTGAGTTCAATTCTAATGATGTTAAATATCTTGTGCATGAGAGTGTGTGCGCATGGGAGACTGTGATGATGATAAAGGTGAAATATGAACTATTAATTACCTCCTATCATCCTATCATCTTCTAGGAAAATCTTCTGATTTTATTAATCAGTTATGCCAAGAATTATTTGAAACTTTATCTTTCGCACATTTTAGCTGTGAGGTTAAAATAAACAAAAATAAGAAAATGTATTAATAAGTATAAGATCTACTAACCTTCTTTTCCCTTCGCAAAATCCTTTAAGAACACAATTAATCACAGAACTGAATTATCATCCACTCTGAATAAACACGTGTATTAGGCTATGCGTTTTTTGGGTTTAATCTCTTCCTCACAAGGTAAAAAACTGGACTGCTTCACTCTAGTAGATTATGCGGTATTATATATTTCTGGAAGTCACCTGGCCAAGCTGGGCGTCCAATGTGGTAAACCAACGCTTGTCTGAACCGCGATGAGACGTTTTCCCCTGGCCAATCTGGGCATCCAATGTGGTGTCACAGAAATTACCGCATGATTCGGATGACCATATGTGTTTTTACCAGATTTATCACGATGCAATGTGGGCTTCAAACGATAATGTCGGGCATGTGAACTCAATCAAAGGACTTTTATTTCCCCCGATGAAAGAACAAATGTGGTTCTCTAGATACCGGTCGCGAGTAATCACAACAATGAAATAGCAAATGTGGGTCGCACATATGAGATGAAAGAGCAAATGTCGGAGAAAATACAATACGAAAGATGTAGGAAAATATAGAGCAACAAGGCATTTGCGTTCGTTTATCACAATATTGTGACGATGTTCTCCCGATATTGTGACGATGTTCTCTGGATATTGTGACACTGTTCTCTCGATATTGTGACGATGTTCTCACGATATTGTGACGATGTTCTCTCGATATTGTGACACTGTTCTCTCGATATTGTGACGATGTTCTCTCGATATTGTGACTATGCCCTTAAGATATTGTGACACTGTTTTCAGTTTGCGATATTTAGAACAATTTTGACATGCGGTAGTGAGTCATGGACAATTTGTTAACAAGTAATAAAAGTGCTTGAGGTCACCTAGATGTGGTTTTACAGAAGAATGTTAAACATACCATGGACAGCAAAAATGAGTAATGAGGATTTCTTTTTATCTCCATATGTTTCCCAATGCAAAGAAAGCCCCTACTGATTTTTGTAATCTTATTTTAATATCACTGTCTCTCCCTCCATCTTTGTCTATATTACTTCCAAGATATGTGTACGATTTTATTGACAATATTAAGACTGTATCATCAACGTATCGCAAATTGTGTATATCATTTCCATAACTGATATTGTTGTCATGACCTCAAGGATGTCATGTTATTTACAGATTGAGCAGAATAGATGGGAGCAGAAGCATCCTTGAGAGATTAAAAGAGTCCATAGACAAGCAACTGAGAGATGAACAAGCAGGTTTACGACAAAACAGATCATGTACAGACCAGATAGCACTTTGATAATAACAGTTGAACAAAATCTGGAATGGAATTCACCATTATACATCGGATTTGTAGACTATGACAAGGCATTTGACAGTTTAGATAGAGAGTCACTTTGGAAATTGATGAGGCATTATGTAGGTCCCTCGAAGATCATTAATTTATTAAAGAACACTTGTTGTTGTTCGTCCATCACAGGTGATGAAGACCACTCTGTTCATCCAATTATTAGGATGTTAGGATAGTCTATGAGTACGAAGGTGACTGATGAGCCCGATGCGGGCCTGGAAGGATCTCGGACAGTGTGGGCAGGGAATGTTTGCTTCATGTGAAGGTTTTATTTCACGATCTTTTCTAGCTTGTCTCCGCTGTTCCGCTGCTGCTCTTCTGGAAGATTCGCATGCCACTGCACCTTTACGAAGAGATGTGCGCCAGGCAGTTCGGTCTTGCGCAGCAGCTTCCCATGTGTCTGGGTTTATGTCAAAGGTTTTTAATGAAGCCTTAAGCGTGTCTTTGAAGCGTTTTTTCTGGCCACCATGGGAGCGTCTACCCTTCTGCATCTCACCATAAAAGAGTATCTTTGGCAGTCGATGGTCTGGCATGCGGACTACATGACCTGCCCAGCGAATCTGTGACTGCATCAGAATAGTATCGATGCTAGGGATACCAGCTCTGTCAAGAACGGCGGTATCCGGGATCTTGTCTTGCCATTTGATGTTCATTATCTTCCTGAGACAGACTGTATGGAAGTGGTTGAGCTGTTTTACGTGGCGCCTGTATACAGTCCATGTTTCACATGCATAAAGCAGCACTGGAAGCACCGCAGCTCTGTATACCTTCAGCTTTGTCTGTAGACTAATGCCACTTCGACGCCAAACGTTGGTGTATAGTCTGCCAAATGTGCTGCTGGCTTTGGAGATCCTGGTGTTCACCTCATCATCAATGACGATGTTCTGGGATAGTGTACTACCAAGGTATGTGAACCTGTTCACAACATTCAGTTTCTCACCATTTACCTTGATGACTGGCTCAGTATAAATTGTGCCAGGAGCTGGTTGGTACATGATTTCTGTTTTCCCCGTGTTGATGGTAAGCCCAAAGTTGGAGCAGGCTTCGGAGAATCTATCAACGCTACGCTGCAGATCAGCCTCTGAGCCAGCACTGAGGGCACAATCGTCAGCAAACAGAAGATCCCTGATGGTGTGTGATTTGACCTTGGTTTTTGCTTGAAGCCTCCTAAGGTTAAACAATTTTCCATCAATACGATATCTGATGTCGATTCCTGTGTCCCCGTCTCTGAAAGCATCAGTCAGCATAGCAGAAAACATGATACTGAAAAGAGTCGGTGCAAGTACACACCCTTGTTTAACTCCATTTGAGACTGGGAAAGGCTCCGATAGCTCACCGTTTTCCTGAACTCTAGCCTGCATTCCATCATGCATCTGCTGCACTATTGAGATAAATTTCTTTGGGCAGCCGTATTTTGCCATGATCTTCCATAGACCCTCTCTACTGACCGTGTCAAACGCCTTTGTCAAGTCGATGAAAGCTGTGTACAGGTCACAGTGCTGTTCTTGGCATTTTTCTTGAAGCTGTCTTGCAGCGAACACCATATCGGTGGTTCCACGTTCTTTCCGGAATCCACACTGACTTTCAGGTAGAAGACCTTTGTCAAGATGAGCCGTAAGGCGATTAAGAAGGATTCTGGCAAATATCTTCCCAGCGATTGATAGTAGTGAGATGCCTCGATGATTGTTACAGTCTTGGCGATTACCTTTACGTTTATAAAGATGTATAATTGACGCATCCTTGAGATTGTGTGGGATGGTTTCACTCTGCCACATTTGCTGGAAGATTATGTGAAGTTTCTCTATCAGAACTGTACCGCCATCTTTATAGACCTCAACAGTAATTGAATCGGAGCCGGGGGCCTTTCCACTAGAAAGTTGACGAATCGCTTTTTGAGTCTCCTCCAAAGTCGGTATATCATCTAGTGCTTCATTTATAGGAATTTGGGGCAGTCGGTTGATGGCTTCATCGTTAATAGATGATGGCTGGTTCAGAATATTATTAAAGTGTTCGACCCAGCGTTTGAGGATTTTTTCCTTGTCTGTAATTAGTGTTTTTCCATCTGCATTAAGGAGGGGAAATGATCCTGATGATGTTGGACCATAGACCGCTTTAAGTGCATGGTAAAAATTTTTCAAGTCATGGCTGTCAGCAAAGCCTTGGAGCTCATCTGCTTTAGTACTAAGCCATGAGTCCCGCATCTGGCGTAATTTATGTTGGACGATTCTACGCATGTTGTTGAAAGCGTCTTTCTTGGATGTAGATTTTGGATCATTTAAATATGCTTTATGGAGATGGTGTTTCTCAGCCAACATCTTCTTTATATCATCTGAGTTCTCATCAAACCAGTCATTTTGTTTCTTGATGGCGGGACCCAGGACCTCTGTAGCAGTGTTGTAGATCTGCTCGCTTAGGGCTGTCCAATTTGTTTCCGCACTTTGGCCGTCTAACGAGATAGATTTGAGACGGTCTTCTAGGGTGTCAGTGAATGACTGTTTAATTTTTGTCTTCTTTAGTTTAGTAATATCCAGCCTTTTTTGAGTTTTCTTTCCCTGAGGGCGCCTGGCAGGTTGGATACGAATTTTAAGTTCAGACACAATGAGGCGATGATCAGTCCAGCATTCGGCACCACACATGGACTTGGTCACCCGGACATCTTGCCTGTCCTTCTTCCTAACAATTACATAGTCAATTAGGTGCCAATGCTTCGAGCGAGGGTGCATCCAGGAGGTCCTGTTGCGGATAGGAAGTCGAAAAATGGTGTTGGTGACAAGGAGGTTATGTTCTGCGCAAGTCTGGAGGAGAAGAAGTCCATTGCTGTTACAGCGACCCACGCCGTACTTTCCGATAGTGCCATTCCAGGAGATGTTATCTGAGCCTACTCTTGCATTAAAGTCACCAAGAATAATAAGCTTATCTGCTTTAGGAACTGATGCAATGACTGCATGTAGTTCTTCGTAAAACTTATCCTTGACGTCATCCTGGTTTGTCATAGTTGGTTTGGTGCATACGCGCTAATGATGGTGGCATGTTTCCTTCCATAAAGCAGCGGGATCTTGACCGTCATGAGTCGGTCATTTATTCCCTTTGGGGGCTCCGCTAGCTTGCCAATAATTGCTGTTTTGATTGCAAATCCAACCCCTCTTTCTCGTCTTTCTTCAGTTCCTCTTCCGCTCCAATAGAATGTATAACCTGCACCCTTTTCGCAAAGTTGGCCCTCCCCTGCAAGTCGAGTTTCACTCAGTGCTGCTATGTCAATGTTGTATCTGGCCAGTTCTCTCCCAATCAGGGCAGTTCGCCTCTCGGGTCTGTTTGTGTTAAAGTCTTTGTCGAGTAGAGTGCGCACATTCCATGCGCCTAGAATGAAAGGGAAAAATCTGTCCTTTCTTTTTCTTATGTGTCGCCCGCTGAAGTAGGGTACCCACCAACCGCGGTAAGCTGGTTAGGTAATGGTGGAGCAGGCAATGTTTAGGGCACCTTTTCTAGCCCCTTCCTCATGCCATGGAGGTGAGCAGTGCTTTCCTAAAGAGGGCTGCTCAGTCACTCAGGGGGCTGCCGAATCCCACTGCTGCTCCGATCAGTGGAAGACGACCATATGGCCTGAGCCGCCTGTGTGTAGGTCTGCGACTACGACTGCCAGCGCACCCACGCCTGCCGCTTCGCCGCTCGCCCATCGCCACAGGACTTGTTGTGAGTGGATGGATGAGTGGATGAGTGGATGAAAGAGTGACTTGCGCAGTGATTTGGTTTAAAGTGAGGAAGAGTTGCGCAATTCGTCGACCTCACTCTCTCGCCTGGGTCCATCTTAATCCAGTGGCAAGACAAGTCAAGACGACTGGAGACGAAGTCAGGTGCAGTGGATGACCATGGCTTTCTACGTGCCTCGCCATGCTCCTTACGCTCCACAGCGCGTTGCTGGTAATCGCCGTCATGCCCGTTGAACCAACAGGTGGTTTCTTCCGCGCAGTCTACCGAATCCAGTCTTCGCATGCATGGGTAGGCAGACCCTAACTCACCGAAGGTTTATAACCAGTCGGCTACCCTCACCTAGTTTAGCCGGCCTGTCAAAGCCGTTTCCCGGGGGGTGGCCGCTGTCGCATGCTGACAGCTACGAGGAGCCACAGGTGAGAGCTGAATGCCAGGTTTGGACCAAAGGTGGCTGAGCTGCCCTGAAAAGGGCATGACAGCTCCTTAACCAGAGGTACTACCAATATCTGACATCCCAAACCCCCCAAAGAACACTTATAAAGACATGACATGCATAGTTCTTCATGAAGAACAACTTACACCGTTTGGGATAAGAACGCGAGTGCGACAGGGATGCCTCTTGTCTCCATATCTTTTCTTACTAGCAATAGATTGGTTTATACAAATTTCGACATCACACAACAGAAATGGAATCCAGTGGAATCTGACTAAACAGCTTGATAATCTATATTTTGCAGATGACTTGATTCTTCTGTCCCATAACCATAATCGGATGCAAGACATAATGAAAATACTCGATGAGACGTCACAACGAGTGGGTCTGAAAATACACAGGGAAAAGACAAAGATAATGAGAATAAATGCAAAATGATAACAGGGTTGAACTTGAAGAAACACCACTAAAAGATGTAAAATCGTACACATATCTTGGAAGTAATATAGACAAAGTTGGAGGGACAGACAATAATATCAAAATAAGAATACAAAAATCAGTAGGGGCTTTCTTTGCATTGGGAAACATATGGAGATAAAAAGAAATAAAGTCCAACACGAAAATAAGAATCTTCAGCTCATATGTCAAATCAGTCCTATTGTATGGCTCTGAGACATGAAGAACAACAAAAACAACAACCAAAAAGCTACAGACTTTTATAAACGAGTGCTTGAGTAGAATAGAAGTATTGAAATGGTATAACAAAGTCACAAATGTGGAATTGATGACAAGAACCAGACAAGTGCCAGTGGAACAAGAGTTGAAAAGAAGACGCTGGCGATGGATAGGACACACATTGAGGAAACCTGCTGATAGCATTACAAGGCAGTCCTTGTTCTGGAATCCACAGGGAAAGAGAGGCAGAGGTAGACCAAAAACACACATGGAGAAGAGAACTGGATACAGAGGTGAAAATGATGAGGAAAACATGAAAAGAATTTGAGCGGATGGCACGGGACAGGAAGACTGGCATGTGTTTGTTGAAGGCCTATGCTCCTTGGGGAGTGGAGGGTTATGAAAGAAAAAAGAAAGATATGTTATGTTTTATTCTCAGATCTCTTCCATCGGTGCTGGCACTTTCTACTGTTTTGATAATTTTCTCTGATCTCACTTTGTCAAATGACATAATGTGTCAATATAGCACAAGTATAGATTTGTTACATGACATAATGTAGTCTATAAAACACAAGTATAGATTTGTTACATGACATAATGTAGTCTATAAAACACAAGTATAGATTTGCTACATGACATAATGTAGTCTATAAAACACAAGTATAGATTTGTTACATGACATAAGGTAGTCTATAAAACACAAGTATAGATTTGTCAAATGACATAATGTAATCTGTAAAGCATAAATATAGATTTGTCAAATGACGTAATGTAGTCTATAAAGCACAAGAATAGATCTGTCAAATTACATAATGTAGTCTATAAAGCACAAGTATAGATTTGTCAAATGACATAATGTGGTCTATAAAGTACAAGTATAGATGTGTTAAATTACATAATGTAGTCTATACAGCACAAGTACAGATTAGGGGTAAGTAGAGGTTAAAGCGCCCCCTTTTCACTTGATATCATGTCATTAAGCTTACTGTCCCTACGGCAGTTAGTGCTATGGGACTCAAAGCTGCTCACTTTTCGCATGCACTGGAAAACACAGCGAATCGCTAGTCATTCAGTAGCAGACTGTTCGAATGTTTCACGAGTTCTTATAACACACCATCTGATTATGCCTCAAATCACTGTCTAATTTACTGTATGAGGAATTAGATTTTTGTTAATCTTATTGTTTGTTTGTGTTTTTATCATTTTTATTTTTTTTTTATTTTTTATTTTTTAAATTTATTTTAAAAACATACTTTGATTATAATGAATATTGCAAATGTATGATGTTTGATGACTATTTAATGATAAATGCCTAAATATTGCTTGCAGTAAATTGGGGAATGAAAGAAAACAGTATGCACGATGAGAGAGAGAGAGAGAGAGAGAGAGGAAGGGCAGAATGTCAGACGGGCCTACGTGCTCAATTCTTAACTCTTTGAAAATAAAGTTCGTTCACCATTATCCCACCTTGCTCTCAGTGACAACCACTTGTTTTAGTCCACGTATGCTTATTCGGTATTCACAGATAAGATCAATAACTTAACCTGCCACTACTGGCTGTCTTGCTTGGTAGGTGCCCCACTCTCCCGCCCAGTTCTTAGACTTTACTGCGCACTCATGTGGGATTCTAAAAGAACCCGCCCTTGACTTCAAAAGAGAGCCGATTGGTCAGACTGTAGCTACACATACCAGAGGGACGTACCAGCTCGTCTGGTTAAATACCGCTTTAGTCTAAGCAAACTTGTACCGTGGACGTTTTGGTCTCTCTATTCTGCTACCAGACCTGGTCAGTGAATTCAACTCCGATAAAACCCGACCAGCAACAGTTGTGTAAGTATGTTGTAATATAACGAACACATAACTAACACGTAACTAACACATAACTAACACATAACTAACACATAACCTATTCTCCAGACCTTAAGGTCTTTTATATTTGGATATGCGCCCTAATATAACCAGGTAGGTTGAACGGGGCGCGCCTCGCCAAAACGAGGCAAAATTTTATTAAAAAACAATAAAAGTATGTTGTCTTTTACCTGCAGTCTATAACAGTGGCGTACAATGATCAGAGGGAGCGAGGTTGGTGGTCCGCCCCGGGTGACAGCCAGGAGAGGATGCATCGGGCACTGTTATGACAGTACCACATGGCCTACTGACAAAAACATCCATTTGCAGGAATAATATATATATTTCTTTGTGTTTTATTTGGGCAGGACGGTACCAGATAAAGGATCTGGCCGGGATACCAAATAATTTAAGTAGTCTGCGCTCCTGGTCTACAGCCATGCTCCGTAGCCAGTGTTCTGCGGGTGTAACGCCTGGTAGGCCGTCACACCATACAAAACACACCATATTGTATATTATGGAAAACAAAAAATCAGTTACCATCATCCAGCAATGGATGACAAAATAATTAGGCACCGTTGTGTTACAATTGCGGCGATTTTTAAATATGTGTGACATCCACCTATTAAAATATTATACTCGTAGAAGAAAAAAAAAGGTCACGGACAACTGGTGTAGTGGGGATATATACATAGGTCTATATGCTGTGGTTCTCAACGTAGACCATACGACCCTACAGGCGACCATATTATGTTACACAGAAAGATGGTAAATTACCCTTTTTCCAGCTAGCAGCGACTATGAGAAGACCATGAGCAAAAGGTTGAGAACTCATGGTTTAAAGAACGCTGTAGGTGTTTACTTTTCTACGAGTCATTGTTATTATTCTGCTTGTATTTGGGAGCCGCGGTAGCATAGTGGTTAGTGCACTGGCTTTCTAAGTAGTATAGTAAGCGCAAAACGGTTAGCATTCAGACGGAGGCGCATGACTTTTATATAAGGAAATACTCCGATCGATTTCATCCGGAGGAGCGTCAGGCGGAGGCGCATGACTTTTTATATAGCGATATATTTTAGCCGGGGTGACTTCCTCTGACGATCAGCTTGCTTCCTGTTGTCCTATCATAGTTTAATTGTTGTTAGTGTTTTATGTGTTACAACTGTTAGACAACAGTTATATGATATATTTACATATATTACAATATTTAGTTATACATATATTTAGACATATATTTACATATATTACAACAGGTAGACAATATTTAGTTATACATATATTACAATATATATTACAACAGTTAGACTATATATTTACATATATTACAACAGGTAGACTATATGTATATATACATATATACATATATTACAACAGTTAGACATATATTACAAAACAGGTATTACAATATTTAGTTATACATATATATTTAGACATATATTACAACAGGTAGACTACATATATATATATATATATACGTATAAAAGAAAAATACTAAATACATTTTATATATTTATTGACAAAGAGGCGTTAGCTGGTCTATGGGGGCTGTAGGGTGAAATCTAACCTCACTACTACGGTCGTGCCGGCCATACGGCTACAATGTATAAGCGGTGTGGTGTGGGTGGTTGTAAAGGGCAATTTTTACTATCTTGCAATATAATACATTTATATTCTTATTATGTTCGCAAATATTTTGTAAGCAAAGTATTTCCTTTTTAAGTGCTTAAGGAGAAGTCATTTTTGGGTTGCTTCCCTTGAAAATAGTTCTGTCATCTTCGATCGGACTCCGCAGACGACTCTAGGCCTACTGCGATTTATTCTGTGGCTGGGTAGGAATAGATTGTTCTTGCTTCAGTATATCTATGGCCTGAATTTATACGTAGTGTTTGTATGAGTAGGACGAGTCTGTCTTATATATGGATATCTTTGCATTTCTAAGTCGAACTAATTTGGTTGTCGCTAGAAAAGGTCAAAGGCTATGCAGCGGAAGTATCGCTAGCAAAGGGTGTGATCCATGGCTGTCATCCTGTGAGGATGCCGAGTTTTGTTGTAGCAGGCTTTTTGCCGAAATAGTGATCTATATATGGATGGGGAAAAGTGATAATCATTTAGACATGTTGTATGTACTTTACCCCAGTGTTTATTCTCTTTTGCCAAGGAATGGCAAAGTTATATTTCGCATAAAAAGGTAAAACCACAATTTATTATGAACTTGGGCTTCGCCATCGTTGTTGATAAGCAGATGCACAGTGGTACTTTTAAAAAGAATATCCATTCAAAGGAAGAAGACATTCCTATGTATCAGCACTGGATTGTATGATATTATTCAATTACCTCTATGAGAGAACCTATGAAGAAATGAGGACATTTAATGAATGACTAATTTTGGTCTATATTCTATAGTGAGTGAAGCTCACGAGAGAGAGAACAGCCATGTTGAAATTCATATACTTTGTATTTATCGAGTGAGAAAAAGGGATGCCTGTACTATCGCTCGATGAACCAAGAGATCACTGCTACATGTGAGAACCCATGTCTGGGATTCCTATATTATGAAATATATATATATATTGAACTTTACGTGAAGGAATATTCGCTAGACGAGGTTAGGTCTAGGAGCCTTCCTATGTATTGGTTATGGTCTGACGTGCCCAGTCAGTAAAGCCAGATGATTTACATGATGGAACGCTGAATGCTTATTTACGAATGCTCCATTATGATATTTGCCAAGCATGAATGCTAACTTAAGATGATATTCCTGTGATCAACATTATGCTGTCTATGTCGACATTTGTTCCTGTAACCATACACGTACTGTCCAAGTGTGCGTCCCATTAAATGTTATAAAAAGACCACCGTAGTTCCAGTACTTCTTGAATTCGAACAGTGTGAGTATGAGTGATGTACTACCAACCTGTCAACTCTATCGAATCATTCTACCATTCGCGTACTGACATTCAGATACACACTCATTGTTTACACTCACATTCTTGTCGGAGCCTCATCACGTTCCAGGACAAGATGACCTGTATGACCAAAACTGTGCTGGGTTTGATGAGTTGACAATCGTTACACTTTACTACACCAGTCCCAACATCTACATTTATCCACTGGTGGACATTCACATCATTTAGCAAATAAAGCATGATTCAACAACTAGTAGCCAGTATGAGTTAACAACTACACACATACAAAAAGAGTTTTAACAACTGGTGTGCCAGCTTCCTGGGTCAACCTGCACAGTGACCATATTGAGAAGTAAACTACTGAGACCAGACGTTCCTTGGGGTCTGTTACGACACACAAATACATCAACAGTACAACTCTACAGTGATGTCAGCGTGACCTGTCCTGTCGAGAGTATGCAGTAACTAGGTCAGGGTTTGTTGACATTTGGTTCATTGGACATTTGCCATACAACTGACAGTGTTACACAGCAAGCTTGGTTGAAACATAGAACATTACACATCAGGACTGGAGAATATTTGACAGTGTTTGCGAAAGAAAATGTTATTGAACTGAGAAGTCCTACATTGATTGTTATCATTCAAATCAACGATGGAGCTTCTATTTCTGTGTTGAATTTAAAATAATTAGACCAGAAGTATTTGTTTAATAAAGTACCACAGTACTGTACTATTAGGCAGTGTAACTGAGCCTTCATTCCAACACATTCTTTCTGCAACACTCTATTTACATCATATTGCCATACTATTTATGCATTTATGTATTTATGTTTAACTATTTATATGTGATATTTGTTTGTATCCAGCGGGTTGTTGTTTCGGTTGGGCGGTGTCACACAGCAGAGTATCCCACGTAATAGAGGGTCTGATGTGTGCGTTTCTATAGGTGCAATTTTCTTCATTGAAAATTTGCTGCGACAGCTGTTGCTATTAGTGTTAGCTGTGAAGTCTGTACTCATTGTTGTTTTTGTAATATTCCTCTGTTCTTTAGTTTGTTTTGATTTGTTTGTAATTTGTTGGTCTACCCTATTCTATCTTTCAGTTCTATTCTCAATTTATATTTATATACTGTGGCGTTATTTGTATTTGTTATCCTCTTGCGGTTTATCTTTTATTGTTTTTCCAATTTTATTTATTTCATTTCCGCAAATGTTTTCATGTTTTTCTGTATAACTGTTTTGTTTTGTGCCTGATCGACATACACTATTTAAAATATAGTTGATCATATAAATTGATGTACAAGAATCAACTGATAGTTAATTGCTATTACTAAAGGTACACAGTTGATGATATAAAACACTATTTCTGGTGCACTGCACTTATATTATAGAGTGAACCAGCAACTTATAGCTGTTATTATATAAGGATTTATACAAGACCTTTGTAAGGCTTGTTTCCCACAGTGATTGGGATAGTTAAGTACTATTTTTCACAGGTTACAAAGTTATCATACAAAGTCTTTGATTAAGACTAAGAAAGTAAATTTATTTACTTTTGCAAATTACTGATCTTATTAGACAAGATGTCTACCTTGGATTATTTTATCACACAAGGCAGGGCTCTTGATAAGACTGGTCAGCAGTTAGAAGAATGGGCAGTTGCTCAATATGACAAAGCATTGGCTGCTGAAGAAAGAAAAGCATTGATTGAAGAAAAGAAATTAGAAGCTGAGGAAAGAAAATTACAAAGAGAGGATGAACAAAAGAAATTGCAGATACAGACTGATGAAAAAAGATTCCAGATGGAAATGGAAAAAGAGAAAAGAAAAGATGAAGCTGCTGCTGAAGAGAAAAAATTACAGGCTGCTGCAGAAGAGAGAAAATTACAAGCTGAAGCTCAAGAAAAAAAAGCAATAAGAGAACATGAACACCAAAAAGAACTTTTAGCATTTGAGTTAGAAAAGTTAAAGTTAACAAACATAAGTAATGTTAATCAAGCATCTAGTGGTAATGGTAAACCCTTTACAAGGTCAAGGTACCAGCGTTCAACCCTTCCAGTGATGACATAACATTCTGGCTAAACAGATTTGAACGCTCGTGTCGAGCACATAATGTGGACAAATCACAATATGCTAACCAGTTATCAGAAAATCTGAAAGGTGATTCTCTGACTAGTTTAAGTTTGGTTGAAGAGGCTGACAAAGATAACTATGATGTTATTAGGGCAGCCTTATTAAAGAAGTATCAGTTGTCTGAAGAGGGTTATCGGAAGTTGTTTAAGACAATGGTGCCTGAGGCAGGTGTAGAATTCTCAGAATTCATTGCAAGGACACGACTTACATTTGATCGTTGGATTGAGCTATCCAAAACAGAAAAGACTTATGAAGCCCTTATGGACTTGATACTCAGAGACAAGATTATGTCAAGTATAAATAAACCTTTCCTCGAATTCTTACATGAGCGTAAACCTAAGTCTCTAAAAGAAATGGAACAGTATTGTACCCAATACGTCACTGCACATCCGGACGTAGCCATTAGCAACAGTAAGGTTAAAGAAGGTATGCCAGTTGCTTCTGCAACACCATACAACCCTAATCACTCTCACAAATTCCAAGGACCTCAAAATAGGTTTAATAAAAAAGGTAACTATTACAGTTATCAGAACCAAGGTAACCAATCATTTCAGGGTTCTTCTTCGAATACCTGGAGAAGAGCTGACAGCCCTCGATTCAGGGGTGGTCATAATTACAGGAACTTTCGCAAAGGAAGTCATTCTAGAAACTATCCAAGTTTTCCTTCATGGAGACAACAGGATCATAATTACCGAGATACTCATTATAATGAATATGATGATAGTAACCAAAGGAGCTATGATTCAAACCCGAGTAGAGGTTATAATAGTGGAAACAATGATAAGTACAGAGGCAATAATAACAGAGGTAGAGCACAATTCAAAAAACATAAAGCTCATTACCAGGCGAACTCTGCACAGCAAGAGTCCCACGAAGCCTATAAACAAAATAAAGATAATGATGACTCTAATAATATGGCATGTGCCGCTTTTGATTTTGGGAGAGCATCTCAGTGCCCCCAATGCAAAACATTATTTGAGCCAACCACAGTGTCTACTTTAAGCTGTGGCCATCCTCTTCCCGCTCTTCCTGCGTCAATCGCGCATGATGGGAGAGGTTCTCTTGTCTTACACAAAGGTTTAGTAAATGACAATCCAGTCTCAGTACTTTTTGATTCTGGATGCACAACTATTGGGGTTAGGCAGTCACTCATAGATCCTTCTCATTCTACAGGCAAAGTAGTCAAATGCGTAACATTTGGCGGCACCATAGAGAAATACTCTACCGCTATCATTAGGATTGCTACTCCTTTCTTCACAGGAGATGTACACGCATGTCTTTTGCCGGATCCGATCGCTGATCTTATCATCGGTCGCATTCACGGAGTCAAAGAATGTACTCCGGAGCAAATTTCCGTTTGGGAAAATCAAAATATGCAATCTGCTAATGCAGTAGTCACTAGAGCTCAAGCTCTCAATATGCCTGAAACTTCATCTGTTGAAGATAATGAAGTGCATAACCAAGATGATCCCTTGGTAATTTCTCGTGACTCGTTTATAAAACAACAAGAAGAAGATCCGACTCTTAAGAAATTCTTCACTCTTGTAACAAAAGGTGATCCGAATAAAGATTCAAATTGTAAATCTTGGATTACAATGAAGAATGGCGTACTTGTACGTATGGTGCAAGACTCCACTAAGTCAAGTCATTCTCAGATTCTTGTACCCAAGAATTTGAGAGTTAAGATCTTACAACATGCACACGACTCTCAGTGTGCTGGTCACATGGGTTTTTCCCGTACAAAGTCAAGAGTTCTTGCGGCTTTCTTTTGGCCTTTTGTGAACAAGGACATACGGATCTATTGTCGATCCTGTAAAGTATGTCAAGAAGTCAAATCCAAAGGTCCTCGTCATGCTGCGCCTATTCAGGCTGCAGATATTCCTATTCGTCCATTCCAGAAAATGGCGATAGACATCATTGGTCCATTCAAGATCAAATCTGCTAGAGGACATCAGTTTATCTTAACGTGTGTAGACATGTGCACACGTTGGCCAGAGGCTATCCCTCTAAAGAGCATTACTACCGCTGACATTGCAGATGCTCTTTGGCTTATATTTTCTCGGCTGGGATTCCCCGGAGAAATATTATCAGATCATGGCACCCAACTGATATCGGATACCATGTCTCAAGTAATGTCTACTCTACAGATAGAGAGATCTTTGAGTAGCATCTATCATCCTATGTCCAATGGGATGGTCGAGCGACTAAATAGAACACTTAAGAACTTATTAGGGAAGATAACTGAGGATCATCCTCAGGATTGGGATAGGGTTTTACCCGCGGCCCTCTTCGCGTACAGAGAGGTCCCCAATGAACATACAGGGTTTTCGCCCTTTGAACTTGTCTTTGGCGCGCGACCGCGCGGCCCAATGTCTTTGCTGCATGATCTTATAACAGCTGACAATATTGACGATGACACAAAATCTTCTTACGAGTATGTCATCGCGCTGAGACAAAAGATTATCGAAGCATGCAAATTGGCAACGTCCTCTTCTGAGTTTGCTAAGCAGAAGGCAAGACAATTTGCTAATAAGAAGAGAACTTTACGACAACTTTGTCCTGGTGACAAAGCATTTGTTTTGCTACCTTGTCGTGAAAATAGACTCCTTATTAGTTGGAAAGGTCCGTACGATATAATATCGAAAATTTCAGATGTTGACTACATCGTCGATATTAACGGGAAGCATAAAACCTTCCACATCAATATGCTTACGGAGTTCCATGAACGTCCTGACTATCTACAGCCTATTTTCCAGGCAACGGACGATTCTCATGTCAAACATGGTCATTACTCATCACTGTCTGTAATACAGGATGAGGAAACAAGTTTTTCGGATGTTAATCTCCCGCTTCCAATGATCCCACTTCATTCTAGTGAATCATGGAAAGACGTTACTGTTTCTCCTGATTTGTCTCTAGGAGAACGGCGACAAGTTTCGTCTATGTTACAAACATTTCAGGATGTCCTCACTGACATCCCTGGACAAACTCATGTCATTGAGCATGACATTGTTCTAACTGAACATACTCCAATTAGGGTTAGGCCTTATCCTATCCCTATACATTTCCAAACACAGGTTGAAAAGGAGTTGGATGAAATGATAGATTTACAAATAATCGAACCATCCACTTCTGCATATTCTTCGCCGATGGTTATTGTTCGAAAAAAAAAAAGACAATAACATACGTCTTTGCGTTGACTATCGCAAATTGAATCAAGTTACGAAGTTCGATGCTGAACCTATGCCTTTACTAGAAGAGTTACTTACTCGTCTTTCTAAATCGCATTTTTTTCACTAAACTTGATTTGTCTAAAGGATATTGGCAAGTTCCATTATCCGAACGCGCCAAACCTCTTACCGCTTTCTCTACTCCCAGAGGCCTTTTCCAATGGAATTTTATGCCTTTCGGCCTTATGAACGCACCAGCTACATTTGTACGCATGATGCGTCGAATCCTATCGTATCGGTCAGATGTCATTGCTTATCTAGACGACATCTGTCTTTTCAGCGATACTTGGGAAGATCACTATTCAGGATTAGTTGAATTATTATCAACTCTGCGTGAGTATAACCTGACAGCAAAACCATCTAAAGCTTGTATTGGCTTTAGCGAAATTGCTTTCTTAGGCCATCGAGTAGGTCACGGTTTCTTGAAGACAGAAGACCATAATATCACTAAGATACTTAACATCTCTATCCCTAGGACTAAAAAGCAAGTGCGAAGTCTTTTAGGTCTCATACAATTTTATGGACGTTTCATTCCGAATCTGTCCTCTATCATGGCACCTCTCTCTACACTATTAAAGAAAGGGTCGCCTAACATGGTTCACTGGTCTCATGAATGCCAATCTTCACTAGAGAAGATCAAAACTATGTTTTCATCACCACCTATTTTAGTGTTACCTACAACAGATAAGACATTTGTTCTTCGTAGTGACGCTTCATCCACTGGGATTGGAGCGGCACTAATGCAAGAGTACTCTGGAACTCTGCATCCTGTAATGTACATATCCAGAAAACTTAATGCTGCAGAAAGGAATTACTCGGTTTTAGACCGTGAATTATTGGCAATGGTTTGGTCAATTCTCAAACTCCAAAGATTCCTTCTGGGCGCGCATTTCGTAGTGGAAACTGACCAAAAAGCTCTTACGGCTATCCAAAGTAAGAACTTGAAGAGCTCGAGATCAACTCGATACGCAATCGCTCTTCAACCTTTTCATTTTTCGGTACGAGCTATCCGTGGTTCAGAAAATGTGATGGCGGACATTCTGTCCAGATGCCCACATGATGCCACTTAACTGTTAAATATTGGATCTTTTTAATATGTATAACTTTACAACAGTTATTTTTTGTTTCTTTACTAAGATACACATTTGTAATTTAATAATAGAATGATGGTATCGCTACTTAGCGGTTTATTGATGTTAATTCACCGCTGTTCTTTGATGATTGTTTCTTCATAAATCATAAATTTAAGATTGTAGTGTGAATTTTTGGTATGCATTGTATAATTACCAGAATTGTATTATACGTACATCACACCTTCCTGGAAACATTTATTCGTAGGGAAACAATTTCTCTCAGATTTTGAGATATATATTCTCACCAGTCATATTAGGAATTATAGTTATTCCTGATATTTTCATCTGCGCAGTATTCTTGCGTTGTGAGCCTATTCTACGGTGCTCCTAGATGTATTTAAAAAAAAAAAAAAAAATTTTATTTTTTTTTTCCCGGGAGGTGTGGTAAGACTGTAAAGGGCAATTTTTACTATCTTGCAATATAATACATTTATATTCTTATTATGTTCGCAAATATTTTGTAAGCAAAGTATTTCCTTTTTAAGTGCTTAAGGAGAAGTCATTTTTGGGTTGCTTCCCTTGAAAATAGTTCTGTCATCTTCGATCGGACTCCGCAGACGACTCTAGGCCTACTGCGATTTATTCTGTGGCTGGGTAGGAATAGATTGTTCTTGCTTCAGTATATCTATGGCCTGAATTTATACGTAGTGTTTGTATGAGTAGGACGAGTCTGTCTTATATATGGATATCTTTGCATTTCTAAGTCGAACTAATTTGGTTGTCGCTAGAAAAGGTCAAAGGCTATGCAGCGGAAGTATCGCTAGCAAAGGGTGTGATCCATGGCTGTCATCCTGTGAGGATGCCGAGTTTTGTTGTAGCAGGCTTTTTGCCGAAATAGTGATCTATATATGGATGGGGAAAAGTGATAATCATTTAGACATGTTGTATGTACTTTACCCCAGTGTTTATTCTCTTTTGCCAAGGAATGGCAAAGTTATATTTCGCATAAAAAGGTAAAACCACAATTTATTATGAACTTGGGCTTCGCCATCGTTGTTGATAAGCAGATGCACAGTGGTACTTTTAAAAAGAATATCCATTCAAAGGAAGAAGACATTCCTATGTATCAGCACTGGATTGTATGATATTATTCAATTACCTCTATGAGAGAACCTATGAAGAAATGAGGACATTTAATGAATGACTAATTTTGGTCTATATTCTATAGTGAGTGAAGCTCACGAGAGAGAGAACAGCCATGTTGAAATTCATATACTTTGTATTTATCGAGTGAGAAAAAGGGATGCCTGTACTATCGCTCGATGAACCAAGAGATCACTGCTACATGTGAGAACCCATGTCTGGGATTCCTATATTATGAAATATATATATATTGAACTTTACGTGAAGGAATATTCGCTAGACGAGGTTAGGTCTAGGAGCCTTCCTATGTATTGGTTATGGTCTGACGTGCCCAGTCAGTAAAGCCAGATGATTTACATGATGGAACGCTGAATGCTTATTTACGAATGCTCCATTATGATATTTGCCAAGCATGAATGCTAACTTAAGATGATATTCCTGTGATCAACATTATGCTGTCTATGTCGACATTTGTTCCTGTAACCATACACGTACTGTCCAAGTGTGCGTCCCATTAAATGTTATAAAAAGACCACCGTAGTTCCAGTACTTCTTGAATTCGAACAGTGTGAGTATGAGTGATGTACTACCAACCTGTCAACTCTATCGAATCATTCTACCATTCGCGTACTGACATTCAGATACACACTCATTGTTTACACTCACATTCTTGTCGGAGCCTCATCACGTTCCAGGACAAGATGACCTGTATGACCAAAACTGTGCTGGGTTTGATGAGTTGACAATCGTTACACTTTACTACACCAGTCCCAACATCTACATTTATCCACTGGTGGACATTCACATCATTTAGCAAATAAAGCATGATTCAACAACTAGTAGCCAGTATGAGTTAACTACACACATACAAAAAGAGTTTAACAGTGGTATTGCGTTTGGTTTGCTTGGTGTTGTGTGTTGTTGTATTGGACTGGTAGTGTGTTGGTGTGTTTGTTTATACATACATACATACAATATATATAAAAAATATAAAAAATCGATAATGACGGAAAATAAAAATAAAAATTGATAATTTTGGATTAGGTTACTAAGAGGGTTTTTGAAGCGAGTGGAGCCTTTTTGTGCTGGCGTGGGTGACGACGTATGTTGCGGTGTAGCTGGCGGTTGTAGGTTAGGGGGGATTTTTGTGTTTTGTGGTATTGTTTTGTTATGTGTGTTGGTGTGTTTGTTTATGCATATATACATACAATATATATATATATATATATATATATATATATATATATATATATATAATATATATATATATATATATATATATATATATTATATATATATATATATATATATATATAAATCGATAATGGCGGAAAATATAAAAATCGATAACTGTGGGTAGTAGGTTACTAAGAGGGTTTTTGAAACGAGTGGAGCCTTTTTGTGCTGGCGTGGGTGACGACGTATGTTGCGGTGTAGCTAGCGGGGTGGGTAGGTGTTTTGTGTGTGTGACTCAGCAGTGTTGGTGTGTTTTGGGACGGAAGTGTTAGAGCCTTGTCTATACTAGGAACAGCATTGAGAGGTGGGAGTGAAGTGTTAGAGACTTGAGTATACTAGGGCCAGCACATAGAGGTTGGAGTGAAGTGTTAGAGACTTTACCAGGGCCAGCAGCGAGAGGTGGGAGTGAAGTGTTAGAGACTTGATTAGGACCAACATCGAGAGGTGGGAGTGAAGTGTTAGAGACTTGCCTATACTAGGACCAGCATCTAGAGGTGGGAGTGAAGTGTTAGAGACGTGACTATACCAGGTCCAGCGTGGGAGTGAAGTGTTAGAGACATGACTATACCAGGTCCAGCATGGAGAGGTGGGAGTGAAGTGTTAGAGACTTGCCTATACTAGGTCTACCAGCTAGAGGTGGGAGTGAAGTGTTAGAAACTTGACTATACCATTTTTTGTGTAGGTATTTTAATTGTTATGTGTTGCTGTATTGTGTGTTGGTGTGTTTTTTTATACATATATACATACAATATATATAAAAATATAAAAAATCGATAACGGCGAAAAATATAAAAAATCGATAATGGTGGGCTAGTAGGTTACTAAGGGATTTTTTTAAGTGAGAGTGTGGGGGGTTATTGATTTTGAATGGCTGCTGTGATGACTCATAGATGTGTTGAGGTGTAGCGCTGAAGTAAGACAATGTAAAAGCGGTTGGGTATAGGTGGTATTGGTTTTGTTCTTGTCTGGTAATTTTGTGTGTAGGTATTTTAATTGTTGTGTGGTGTGGTGTAACTGGTGGGTGTGCGTTTTTGTGTGCTGTTGTATTGTGTATGATTCGGCATTGTGTTGTGTTGTCTTTTTATACAATATTTATACAATATTGTCGTAAATTTATTTTGAGAGAAAAGAGTCTAGAAATAGTAGTCCGGTTTAGAGTGTAGAATGATGATGAAAACTCAGTGATAGAAATTGTAGAGATTCAATAGTTGCTTCACAGCGTGCTGGAGGAGAGTAAAGACAGACTTATTTACGACAAATCGCTTCTCTCAATCTTCTCTTCCGCTCTCCTGGTCAAACAATTATTTGCCAGTTTTCCAGACATGCATCTGCGCGTACACCGATTTGGTGTTTTTTCACACACACACAGACGACGTAGATACAAACTATATTAAACGAATAGGGGAAAAGTTGGGCTTTGGGTATTTCCAACACCGTACTAAATGAGTTTATGTGATTTTATTCACTTTAAACATCAATCACTAACAAATATCAGGTATTACATAAATTATCATAAGTACACAAATGCAAATAACAAATTTGGGAGGGGTGAAGAAGATTGGTATCGACTAAGCCCTTCCCGCACTTATTAGACAAAGATAACCCCAGTCCAGAGATAGATAATATCAGGAACATAGGTACGTTAACCTAACAGTGAAGTTAATTACTCTGAAAAAAAGGTGTTACCAAATTAGTTATGGTGGTAGACAAAAAAATACTGTTATCCCAACTGGTGTCTTCCCTTTACTAAGCAAAGAAAAAAAGGGGGGGGATGAAACAGAGTTAACAAATTATCCCACTAAAGGGAACAATGCCGGGTATACAGAACGTATTACCCGGTAGGCAAGTTAACAAATGGTTTGTGGCAAAAGATAAATCTCCTGTCATTCATGCACACTGTGCGGATCCACACTCATATACACCACACACTTACCGATTTGCAGCATCAGTCAATCCCTTAGAATGATAAACACAATAATTAACTCTTGACGTATGACAACTGTCTAGTCCTTCTATGTCCCGCCCCAGATAATGCGAGGATTCACTGAGAGCAAATATTCCTGCTTATCGCCGGACTTGAAGTTCTAAGAGTTCTTGTGATTTATTATAAAGAAACGAGTCTATGGGATGGCACTGACCCAGTTCGACATAGGGGTGAAAAATGAGGTGAGGGTATAATCCTTCACTGCGTGATGATAGCCACTGACCGGGAAAGTTTTTAATCCAGTGAGGAAAAACTAGGCTCGGTCACATTCAGGTAAATCGGTAATCTCTCACAATAGACAGTACATATAATCTATCGCTACTGGCACTGTTCATCTTCCAGTTTATCTTACAGATTTAATTTGATGATAATAATCAGATGATCTTGGGTAGGCTTTCTTTCATGTAATGATGTTAGCCAGGCCGTACCGGAACACCACAAGATTTACTTTAAAAAAATGTCTCATCAAACTGTCTGGAAGTTTAAGAACCGAGTATGGAAACTCTGAAAGATTTCGTTATTGCTGGGATTGCAAAAGGTGATCAATCTAGAGAAAAAGATAGAAAACCCATAACAACATAATCATACTTTAAAAATCAAATAATCTTCTAAGCGCGAGATAAATTTCCCGTTAAGCCTATTATATATATATATATATATGCTCGCGTATTTAATTATGTATTTAATAAACACTGCGCGAATTCTAGTGGTTAAAAACACACATCTATAAAACTAGGACTTAACTGAATTTATAAATTATAAATTCCTTCGCGACTTTAAAAGTTAATTTAAGCATTAAACATCTATTATCTTTTGAAATAATATAATAGATAGATCATTATATTTACAACTGGAACTATTGAGATGGTTTAATTTAATAGATTTAAATTAACACAAAATCCAATGAAATATAATGAATGAACTCGACCACTGATCACTTTACACAATATATATATATTACCGTTTTGCACAGAAACAGAATTCACTGCAAATATAAATGAAAATCCATGGGATAATCTAGCAAGATTTCAAATATCGCTAGTGCTTCTATCAAGTTCTGGCCAGCGATTGATAACGTGTCTATTCTTCATGGTCTATTTAGCTAAAATGGAATGTAAGTTGAGTGGGACATGATAAACTTGACAGCTTATTTGATCTCGGACGGATTTTGGGGATCTGACCGCCAGACCAAAGAAAGAAGCCGCCCCTGGCCTCTCGTATGCTTCGCTCGCTGCTTCCCGTCAGCTTTCCCCGTTCGCTCTGGTTGCGATCGGTTCCGTGCTTGACACCGAGATGCGAACTCGTTTCAGGGACCACTACTGTCTTTGATAGCGCCGATAGTCTCCCCTGAAATCCCTCAGTCTGTCTCTTTGATCTCGTGCCGCCTACTAAATGAGTCCCGGTGGAATCGATCTGGCGAAACGAAAAGTTACAACAAATGTTCAGGGGTTCTAATGTTATGAAAAGCTAAAGGTCCCTTTAAATCATCCACCATATCAGGGAAAATTCACTTGTCAAACTAGACGTACGTCACAATCGTCCCCACTTTTAGACATGAAACCATTTTTCATGTTTCATTTTTTGACAATGGAGGTGACCTGATTGGTGATTTTAGGATGAGTGATATCTTCAGTTTGCTCTTCTTCCTCTGTAAACCAGTTTCTACTCAGGAAATCAGCCCCGACATTCTGTCTTCCCGGAATATATTCCACTTTGAAAGAATAAACGCTTAAAAGAAGCGCTCAACGCATGATCCTAGCGTTAAATTCTTTATTGGCACCAAGAAATGCTAACGGAGATTGGTCTGTTTGCACCGTGAAAGATGTACCATAAAGAAACTCATGATGGCGTCTGATACCGTCAATCAGAGCAAGACATTCCCTTTCAACTACGCTGTAGTTCCGTTCCGCTTTATTTAATTTCCGACTGTCATAGGCAACTGGAAATAGCATGTTCAGGTCACTGTCATTGGCTTGAAGCAGTGTTGACCCGATGCCCTGACCTGACGCGTCGACTCTCAGCACAAAAGGTTTCTTGAGGTCAGGCAACCTCAAAATGGGGTATGCAGACAACTGTCCTTTCAAAGTGCTATACGCGTGATCGCACTTTTGATCCCATATGACCTTATCAGGACAACCTTTCTTTGTGAGGTCAGTCAGAGGTGCCGTCAGTCCGTTGAAGTTCTGGATGTACTTCTGATAGTATGCACATAGCGATATGAAGGAACGTACGTCTTTCTTCGTTCGGGGTCTTTTTGCTGCCATTATTTTCTCCACGTTCTTCTTGATAGGCCAACTGCATCCGTGAGAAATAGTGTGCATCAGGAAGTCTAACTGTTCAAACCCGATGAGACATTTGCTAGGTCTGGCTGTGAGACCCGTTTCCTGTAGTCTCCTGAGGAGCATAGCAACCGTAGCAATATGTTCTTCATAGGTTTCCGATGCAATTAATATGTCATCCATGAAATTATGGATATGGGGACTTTGCAAAGGTTCTAGAAGCTTCTTCATCATCCTGGTGAACACTCCTGGTGCGTTATGCAAACCGAACGGCATCACGTTAAATGTGTAATGTCCTTCACTAGTGCTGAAAGCTAACAAAGGTTTAATTTCCTCCTTGACTGGTATTTGATAATAACCTTTACTGAGGTCAATCTTGGAGAAAATCTTTGCTTTGCTGAGCTTGGTGAACAACTCAGAAACAGTTTGGAGAGGTTCAGGCTGGAATTCCGTTACAGCGTTTAGCAACCTGTAATCAATGCACAGCCGAACTTCCTTATTGGGCTTCTGCCACAGCACTACACTGGAACTGTAAGGAGATGTAGACTCACTGATAATTCCTGCCTCACGCAGCTTGTCTATTTCTCCGCGAAGTGCATCAGCTTTAGCGTACGGGATGGGGTAAACTCTGGTTTGAACAGGGGTCTCGTTTGTTAATTTCATATCAAATTCAATGAGATTTGTTCGACCAGGTACATCCGTTAAGACTGCACTGTACTGTTTTAGTAGAGCCCTGGTTTCTGTTTGTTGTTCTGGTGAGAGATTGTCGCCGAACTTGACATCTTTAAAGGATTCTGTGGATTGCAATGGATACTCCATGCAACCATCATCATCTTCCTCGTCTTCCGTTGCTATGGCGACAGCCAGGAGATGCTCGGAGGATGGCACCGGTCTTTCCAAATATTTCTTAAGCAGATTTACGTGGAAGACCTTCTCCTTTCCTTTGATGGAGATCTTGTAATTGGTACGTGAGATCTTTTTAAGGACGGTAAACGGCCCTTGCCATCCGATGCGAAGTTTATTGCTTCCGGTTGGAAGTAGCAACAAAACTTTCTCCCCTGGTTGTAGTTCTCTCTCTTTTGCAGCTTTGTTGTATCTTTTAGTAATTTTAGCGCGGGCTTTCTTAAGGTTGGTAGTAGCTAGATCCCATCCTAGCTTTAGCCTTTCCTTAAGCTCAGATACATACTTGCTTGCAGAGACGACTGTCTCGTCAGCCTTCTGGTCTGTCAGGGACCGAAGTAAGGCTTCTAGTGGCCCCTTTATAGGTCTGCCAAATAAAAGTGTAGCTGGCGCAAAACCCGTAGACGCTTGGGGTACCTCTCGGTAGGCGAATAAGGCAGCCGATATATATTGGTCCCAGTCTTCCGGTTCCTCCTGACCCAGCTTACGTAACATCATGGTGAGGGTACCGTTAAAACGTTCCACGAGCCCATTTCCGGCCGGATGGTAGGGACTTGTGTGGATATGTTTGGCCCTCAAGATCTTAAAGATCTCCTCCATTAACAGGCTACGGAATTTGGATCCATTGTCCGTCAAAACTTGTTGAGGGAATCCCAACCGTGTAAAAATTTGCACAAGGGCTTCTGCGACATGCTTGGAATTAGTGCATGGTAGCGGTACGGCTTCGGCCCACATAGTGCAAGTGTTGACTAAGGTCAGGATGAACCTGTTCCTTCTTTTGGTCTTTTCCAGGGGACCAATAATGTCGACAGCAACCCGTTCAAATGGAGTCCCTACTATTGGCATTTTCCCCATAGGTACTGGGGGTGTCAAGTAAGGTAAAGGTAAAGGAACCCGTTACACGCCCATTGAGGCATATTGGGAATATGGTGTTAGGCCCATATTATCTTGACCGTCGGCACACGAGGGGTGATGTGGTCGGCATCACGCCGGCCGCCTTAACCTTCCCAGAGTAGCTCTGGTACCCATTTGGGGTTGGGTCGACCCAGGAGCCGTTTGTGGCCTAAAAATTTTTCCGCCTCATCTGGGGATCGAACCATAGACCACTGCGCTAGGAAGCCAGTGCACTAACCACTATGCTACCGCGGCTCCATCAGAGGCGCAGGATTTCACATACCTGACAATGTCAGAGTTCTTTCCTGGCCACCAATAGTGGTTTTTTATTCGCTGAATAGTGGCGTTTTGTCCCATATGTCCGCTAAAGGGAAGAGAGTGCCCCATTTCTAAGATCTGGTTTCTGTACTGCGTCGGTACTAGGAGCTGGTTATTCCCCGTGTTCGGGTTGCCCGTTCTACGATACAATACACCATCCTTAGAAAAGATGTCTCCGTTGTGTCTGGGGTCCTTAGCCATGGGCAGTTTTCTAAAGCAGGGCTCCAGAGTAGGGTCCTTTTGTTGTGCCTCCTTCAGTTCATTCGGCAACAAATTTGGCGCAGGCTCCCTCTCCTTCTTGGCTTGCCCTCTTGTGGTTACCGCTGCCACAATCGGCTCCTTAGGTCTCCCAATGAACACATATCTACATCCCAGGATAACTGGGTAGATCGGATCATCCATTATGGCCGCTTTAATAACTCCTCTGACAAAGTCAGAGTGTATTTCTACCAGTGCGATAGGAAGCGTCCTGGGTGCATCACTCCTGAAAACTCCACTAAGTTTGACGGTTTCCTCTGTCTCCTGACCGGGTTTGACTAGGTGCCTAGCGACAATACAATCAAAACTTAATCCAGTGTCAAAAAGACAAGTAGTAGAGGTACCGTTCAAAATTACAGTTCCTCGAGTTGAGGGTCGGTCCGCCTCAGGTTGAGAATCACTGACATTGACTCTACCTTTCGAGGCTGTATGCAAACATCCAATGCGGTTTGCACCGGTTTGTTTGCCCTGATCAGACGTTCCTGGTGTAGGGGTCTTCCCTTTTCCTTGACCTTGGTGGCCGCGCTGCCACGTAGGCTTGTTGGGTTGATCAGAATTGTTGTTGGGGGGGGTATCGGGTTTTGTAGAATTTCGATTTTTCCTGAGGAGGTTTCTGGGTATTGTTATCTCGTTGATTAAAATGTTGAGAGGAAGTGGAAGAATAGGATGACTGCTCTAGATTCTGTTTTCGAGATGGCTCATCTGTGGGTTTACGTTTAGTGCTGGGAAGTTCGGCCATTGCATTGCTATAGCGTTCGGCTTTATTGAGTATGTCTTCAAGCCTGACTGCCCCCTGTTCAGCCAAAAAATCTACGAGTTTCATTCGACAAAGTGGACTTTATCTGCTCCACAAGAACAAGTTCGAGGAGTCCCTCATATGAAAGAGGTAGGTCAGATAATTCAATGCACTTTGTCAGATAACCCGTGAGACGTGAAGAGAACTGGGGAAATGTTTCCGTGCTCTCTTTTCGGCTGTTTCTGAACAACTGCAGAAACTTTCGGGCAGTCATCTCAAACTGCTGTAGTAAGGCCTTCTTCAACAGGTCATAATCATGTTGATTCGGTCCCAGCTTTGTGTACACGTCATAAGCATTGCCTTTCAGTGACATTGAGAGTTTAAGCGCCCAGCGGGTACTCTCTAACCCATAAAGATTCGCGAGTCTCTCGAATTTTTCTAGGTAGCTGTCAATTTTTTCGTTAGGGCTAGGAAAAGATTCTAAAGAAAACGACATAGCAGTTAATTAGGCAGATTGAGTACTGGAGAGGTCCATTGATTGAGACTGGGGCGAAGACGGCTCTCCGTTAGTCGGAGTAGAGGCGCCCCGACTCTCTAGAGCCTTAAGCGCCAGTTCATGTTGTCTTTCCTTGTCTCTCTCTCTCTCTCTCTGCGAGTTTCCATCTCTGCTTCAATTTTCTTCTGTTCCAAAAGACGTTCTTCCGCTTCTTTCTTATCTGCCCTCTCCTGGGCTTCTCTCCTCTCTGTTCTTTCTTTCTCTTCCTTCCTCTCAGCTTCTGCTCTCTGTTGCTCCGCCTTCCTCTCAGCTTCTGCTCTCTGTTGCTCCGCCTTCCTCTCAGCTTCTGCTCTCTGTTGCTCCGCGTCATATATTTCCAATTCCTGGTTAATAAACGCGTTTGCAGCTTCTGCATCTAATCCTGCCTCTTTCGCTTCCAGCCTCAAGATGGACCTCATCTTTATCCTCTCTGCCATTGTTAAAGAATAAGATGAAGTATGCCTAGAGAACTAGTAAGAAGCAACGCGAAAGGGAGGAACTCTGAACCGCTACGAGAAAAAACACAAGTATAAATTTACCTGTGTTACCTCCTACCTGTACTGTGCAAACTTATCGCTGCTATTATCTGGCAATTAAGGCTCTAAATGCAAGCGACTATGCCACTAAATGGTAAGTTACACTGGAAAAGAATCTACTTTTACTAACAGTAGAGAAAAATTTAAATTAAAACAATTTAAAAGGAAAAAAAAAAAAATTTTCCCCTAAATTTTAAATCTCTGACAACAAACTCCGTCCCTAAAGTCAATTATTGAGATGAGACGTTGTTAACTTAATTTTTAAAAATCAGAACAATCCGTCTTTAGCTAAGCTCAACTCTTGTTAACTTCAAAAACCTTTAGTGACTGTAAAACAATCACGCAATCCCAGCAACTCTTATAAAGAAAGAAATATAATTATCTCCGCCAGAGGATAATAAAATAGCAAATATTTTTGTTTATCTGTACTTCCTACTGCTGTGGAGAGAAAACAACCTGTAAATATGCTGTGTGGACAACCCAAATACTTAAAGAACGTTTGTCTAGGGGTGTAATTATTTATTTATTTCCCTAATTCACAAAGACAGATCATTCACACTCTACCTAGTTAGACCCAGACTAAATCAGACTCAAAATATCTTTATCCCGGCTATGCGATTGCCTCAAATGTAGCTCAAGATCCCAGAACCAGCCCACAAATATGTGTGCATCAAATGTATCTCAAAATTATCCCGGCGAGCCAGCCAAATATTGTCGTAAATTTATTTTGAGAGAAAAGAGTCTAGAAATAGTAGTCCGGTTTAGAGTGTAGAATGATGATGAAAACTCAGTGATAGAAATTGTAGAGATTCAATAGTTGCTTCACAGCGTGCTGGAGGAGAGTAAAGACAGACTTATTTACGACAAATCGCTTCTCTCAATCTTCTCTTCCGCTCTCCTGGTCAAACAATTATTTGCCAGTTTTCCAGACATGCATCTGCGCGTACACCGATTTGGTGTTTTTTCACACACACACAGACGACGTAGATACAAACTATATTAAACGAATAGGGGAAAAGTTGGGCTTTGGGTATTTCCAACACCGTACTAAATGAGTTTATGTGATTTTATTCACTTTAAACATCAATCACTAACAAATATCAGGTATTACATAAATTATCATAAGTACACAAATGCAAATAACAAATTTGGGAGGGGTGAAGAAGATTGGTATCGACTAAGCCCTTCCCGCACTTATTAGACAAAGATAACCCCAGTCCAGAGATAGATAATATCAGGAACATAGGTACGTTAACCTAACAGTGAAGTTAATTACTCTGAAAAAAGGTGTTACCAAATTAGTTATGGTGGTAGACAAAAAAATACTGTTATCCCAACTGGTGTCTTCCCTTTACTAAGCAAAGAAAAAAAAGGGGGGGGGATGAAACAGAGTTAACAAGTTATCCCACTAAAGGGAACAATGCCGGGTATACAGAACGTATTACCCGGTAGGCAAGTTAACAAATGGTTTGTGGCAAAAGATAAATCTCCTGTCATTCATGCACACTGTGCGGATCCACACTCATATACACCACACACTTACCGATTTGCAGCATCAGTCAATCCCTTAGAATGATAAACACAATAATTAACTCTTGACGTATGACAACTGTCTAGTCCTTCTATGTCCCGCCCCAGATAATGCGAGGATTCACTGAGAGCAAATATTCCCGCTTATCGCCGGACTTGAAGTTCTAAGAGTTCTTGTGATTTATTATAAAGAAACGAGTCTATGGGATGGCACTGACCCAGTTCGACATAGGGGTGAAAAATGAGGTGATGGTATAATCCTTCACTGCGTGATGATAGCCACTGACCGGAAAAGTTTTTAATCCAGTGAGGAAAAACTAGGCTCGGTCACATTCAGGTAAATCGGTAATCTCTCACAATAGACAGTACATATAATCTATCGCTACTGGCACTGTTCATCTTCCAGTTTATCTTACAGATTTAATTTGATGATAATAATCAGATGATCTTGGGTAGGCTTTCTTTCATGTAATGATGTTAGCCAGGCCGTACCGGAACACCACAAGATTTACTTTAAAAAAATGTCTCATCAAACTGTCTGGAAGTTTAAGAACCGAGTATGGAAACTCTGAAAGATTTCGTTATTGCTGGGATTGCAAAAGGTGATCAATCTAGAGAAAAAGATAGAAAACCCATAACAACATAATCATACTTTAAAAATCAAATAATCTTCTAAGCGCGAGATAAATTTCCCGTTAAGCCTATTATATATATATATGCTCGCGTATTTAATTATGTATTTAATAAACACTGCGCGAATTCTAGTGGTTAAAAACACACATCTATAAAACTAGGACTTAACTGAATTTATAAATTATAAATTCCTTCGCGACTTTAAAAGTTAATTTAAGCATTAAACATCTATTATCTTTTGAAATAATATAATAGATAGATCATTATATTTACAACTGGAACTATTGAGATGGTTTAATTTAATAGATTTAAATTAACACAAAATCCAATGAAATATAATGAATGAACTCGACCACTGATCACTTTACACAATATATATATATTACCGTTTTGCACAGAAACAGAATTCACTGCAAATATAAATGAAAATCCATGGGATAATCTAGCAAGATTTCAAATATCGCTAGTGCTTCTATCAAGTTCTGGCCAGCGATTGATAACGTGTCTATTCTTCATGGTCTATTTAGCTAAAATGGAATGTAAGCTGAGTGGGACATCTGGTTGCGATCGGTTCCGTGCTTGACACCGAGATGCGAACTCGTTTCAGGGACCACTACTGTCTTTGATAGCGCCGATAGTCTCCCCTGAAATCCCTCAGTCTGTCTCTTTGATCCCGTGCCGCCTACTAAATGAGTCCCGGTGGAATCGATCTGGCGAAACGAAAAGTTACAACAAATGTTCAGGGGTTCTAATGTTATGAAAAGCTAAAGGTCCCTTTAAATCATCCACCATATCAGGGAAAATTCACTTGTCAAACTAGACGTACGTCACAAATATATATTTTACAACATATATTAATATGTATACACACGATATTTATGCATACCATGTTTAGACAGCATAGATAACAAAGACCAAGATTTTTTAATAAATGTGTTTAATTCTTGTAAAAGACGAAATGTCAAGCTAAATCGCTAGTCTCCGCCGCTTTGTAGGTCTCTGTTTCTTCGGTGGTAGATTAGAAACATCGGCCAGGTGGTTGTCGGTGGTTGCTGTAGGGGGACAATGGTTGGTGTTAGGACACCAACTCGGTTCTGGGAATATTGGTTGATAACAACTATAGTTGATGAAGTGGTCAAACGTGTTACTGGGGCAAGTAGTAGGACAGGTATCCGTTGTTTGGTAACTGTAGTCGGTCAAATTCGGCGAGGATTTCGCCTTGTAAAGCAAACAAATGTCCAAACTCAGGGCGAGTCAACGTTATGCCGGTTTTGGTAGGAAACTTTAGATATGATTCACAAAGTATTTTCGCACGTGTAGTAAAGGTTGGCCTCGGTAAACACTTACAGACGCGGCCTTCAGCCCGCTCTCCAACGGTCCAAGCATTTCATCACTTCTTTTGATGTAAACCCAGTTGGTGGGAACAGTGAAAGTCATCTTCAATGCGTTGTGCTTGGGAGTGTCTGTCGTTATCACACCACTGTTTCAGTAAAGTATGAACGTGAGTGTCTGGGCCTTGGTCTTCCAAGTGTCTATTTATATGAAGGAATACCAGTTTAATCTGGTTCTTGAAACGTATCCATACTTGTGCTAGCCAGGGCTTGATAACTAATCGATAGTTGACGCGTTGTCGATGTGACCAGACTTGCTGCGCGATAGCCAGGGCTTGATTAGTCGAAAAACTAATCGATAGTTGACGCGTTGTCGATGTTAAAATTTTTGTGTGCTGGCATTGTAAGTGTATGACTCATGGACGTATTGGCGTGAAGAAAAAACGACAGCAAAAATCCGATAAAAGGCGTGCAAATCCTTATAGAGCAAAATTCACCCCAAAAAAATGATAAATGTTATAGAGGAAAGTGTATGACTCATGGACGTAATGGCGCGAGGAAAAAATAACACAAAAAATCCGATAAAATATCGGGCAAAGACTTATAGAGGAAAATACAAAAAAATGATAAATGTTATAGAGGAAGATGGTTAGATTCTTTTTGTGACCATGTCTTTTGATCGTGTGTTTTAGTCTGGTTGATAATGTTGTTGACCCGCGCGGTGTCGAATATACCGCAAAAGGGTTCTCCTTACGACGTCTATAGTTAGGTCGATGAGATGATCGTGCGGGATCACCCGTAGGAGGACGTCTTCTAGCTGCATATTTATGAGATCATCGAGAGTTGTTGTCAGGCAGGAATGGGCTTCCTGATTGGGCTGTTCATCCACACACCCCTCACAGTACATAGACCGGTAAGTTCTCATGGAGGTTATATACGGGGTAGTTTTTCTTAATTATTTTATTTTATATCACGACTAATAAAGATACTCAGGTCAATATCCATTTAGTGCTATGTAAATGACCCCGCACACAGCCGTAGTCTCCAACATAAAAAATAATGTCAAAGGCCAGGCTGGACAAGGTCAAATAGACAGTTTTATTAAACACAACCGTAGAGATATATGTCACAGGCAGATTAGATTATGGTGGCAACTAGACACGCCTTAATGTTGCAGACTGCAACTGGAACAATGTCGAGACTATGTTCATCCGTTTTTAATAAAGTTCAAAAACACACGTGTTTTTACCCACACTAGAAAGAAACGCGGTCGATCGTCGGCGTAAGACTTCGCACCAAGCTTGTCCCGACCATGACGGTAATCTGGTTAGCATTATGTTCGACATATTTGCTCGTATTGTGTTACAAATAGGTTGTTGTATACGAGTTGTCTTTACTCTTGTTAAATATTGCCTAATTCCTTTATCTTTATTTTATTCCTATCACCGATGACTTACAAGTAGTATTTATGCTCTATCTATGTCTAAAGCTAAATTAACACAAAACAAGCTATTAATATTTGTTTTAATATATAAATTTAAAATTATCTTTAGATAGCAACAGTTAAAAGCTGACTAGGTCTACTACTACGCTAGTACATTTGAATTAAATTTAAGTTTGTTCACGCGCGCGCGCTCACGCATGACATCTCCTATATCGGCTCCCGTGGCGGCGACATGTCAGAAAAAATGATCCTTTAAGTTATGGGGGACATGAACGTCGCACCCGATTAGGCCAAAACACGGCTCGTCTATAACAGATGCCAGAATCTGTTGTTTCCTGCTCGAAGTTACAACGTGTAGATAAATATCTACTAACCTGTTTTAATTTTGTTTGTCGTAATGTCAAATATTTTTCTCCCAGTTGTCGAATATTTCTCACTGTCATATAGAAGTAAGCTGGTGATGCAGTCGGTTATATCGCAGCTTTGGTCGCCGGTGTGCGTTTCCCCAAACACACTGTATACATGTTTTGAAGACCACCGTGTGACAACACATCACCATTTGTCACTTTATCTTTCCTTCTTTCTTGCTTAACATAGATTGTACAGAGCTAAATTTAGTTGATAATTAAAATTTACTTAAACTTAATCAGTGAGTCAGTCAGCTCGTTCCAAATTATCTATATTTCCATTGTCATAGTTTCACGTCTGTGCGTCTACTGTAGTCACTTATGTGTGTGTGTGTATGTCAGGAATATATATGTTAATATATATTATACTAGACGGTCTGACAAATCTTAATCTGTTGTAGATGATAGGCTGACTGAGAGAAATCATCTCGAGGGTCAGAGACCGACTCTAATATATTTCCTCCATCTCACTCGTGAAATCTATTTCTATTTTATCAGCTCACTGAGATATCACCTGTTTCTATTGCTAATCAGAAGGGACCAATCTAAGTCCTAATTCACCTATCGCAAATCTGCGACAGGCATATATACCAGATCAACAGATAACTCACAATAAGCATTTTTATGTTTTCATTGTCGGTGAAAATTATAATGTTCTGTTTTCTGTTGAATGTCGTCGTAAACTGTAAAGGTGTACGAAAACAAATTACATCTATGGCAAGGGTATTTACTAACGAAAAAAATCCTTTACACTGTATATCTTTGATTTATAAATCAGGAGTAATCACCAGGTGAACATGAATAAATTAATCAAGGCTGTGACGGACGACGACGCGAAGCTCGGGAGCGTGTCCAACATCCTACATTTCACGCAGTATGTAAAGCAATGGGTTTAATTAATAGAAGATGTTGCTAATTGGAACAATACACTGTAGGAGGTTGCTTTGTCCAGTTCACTTTCGTCGCTTACGGTATTTGTTTGCCCTTATTTTGGTATCTTGCCTTGTATCTGATCCACTATCTCTGTGGCTTTCACACAGAGGCAGCATGTCAAAAGATATTTTACACCGAATTCGCAATGAGCAGGCGATAGAAAACTAGCCATACAGCGATGAAATATATAATCCTGCTTTAATTGAACTAAACAATAAATGTATGTAGTCGATCTCAGAAAAAAAAAAAACTTACAAGAGTTTGGTATTCCGCAAACAACATTTTCGGGAACGTCGAAATGTCTCTATTTGAAGATTTGTTGTTGAAAATAAGAAACGGAGACTTGCCTGTACAGGGAGAGTACATCAGTTTGAATAATACTCAGCTATTTAGAGTTGTTAATAACATCCAATAGTTGATCATTTTTGTTTATCCGGACATAATACATTTACGAAGTAAATCTCCATCATGGTTTAATGAACGTGCTGTTTTGGCACCTAAACATGATACTGCAACTAAAATAAATAATCTTATATTAGATCAATTTGACCCTCCTTCCGGTACATACAAGTCCGTTGTTACCATCTTGGACGAGCAAGACTCAACATAGCCCAGTCGGGATTTTAAATTATTGAAATTCTTCAGTGTTACTGTCTGACGAACTACGTTTAAATGTTGGTGTACCAATCATTTTATTCCGCATTCTTAGCCCGCCGAAACTGTGTAATGGCACTGGACTCCAAAGTGCATCTTCGAAGAACTGCATAGTGGAGGCCACCATCCTGACATGTTGTGGTAACTGGGAGAAAGTCTCCATTCCAAGAATCTCGGCGATTAACTCCGACCTGCCGTATAATTTTAAGATATTCTAATTCCCTTTAAAAGTCTGTTTTTCAATGAACCATTTACAATGCACACGTTCAAACGCTTCTACTTCTAGTCTAGAAAAGGAAAGATGGAGTTTAAAATTGTATCAAGGATTGAGAGGTGTATCATACGATGTGTTTCTGAAGCTACAAGAGGAGGAGCAATAAGATTTCGAGGCCCTGAAACAAGCATTGCTTATGCTATATGAGTTAAACGCAGATGCCAATCTGGGGAAATTTAGAACTGCCAAGAAGGAGGCTGGTGAAACATATCGACAAACACTGCTCGATTGGAGACCTATTTATTGAGATTGTGTATTCTGGGAAACTTTCAACCAGATTTCGAGCGACTCATGGAGATGATTCTAATAAAACATCTCTAGGATTCCATGGCTCCTGAAACGAAAAAAGTTCCTGATCGAGAATAGATGGGACAGACTTGAAGAGATAATTAAATATGCGGAGAGTCATCAATTAGCACACTCTCTGACACAAGGAGCAAAAAGGAAACAATGATAATTTCTCCAGAAGCCTAAATACTCCTCCTACCAGGAAGAAGATGAACCTGTTTAGGACCAGTTCCATGAGCCCATTCACCGATTTGAACCACGAGAAAGAAACCGTCAAGGAAGGATGACAAGTGGTGCAATCACTGCCCATGAGCAACCACAATAGCAATGAGTGTGGAAGGAAGAATCCTCCTCATCACGCTGGGTGTCTACAAGTGTGGACTACAGATAGGAAGGTACTGACACAGTGTCAGAATAGCCTCTATCAACCACCTATAAGTGAGGTGAATAAGTAAAGGGGCACGTGCATGTATGACACAGGTTTGACCTATGATGCGGTCGTATGAGCGTCCCTGGTGAGCCCTGAGCAAATAACCACATAAACAGTGGAGCTTCAGGGGTCAACCAAGGTAGCATTAACCCTAACGTTGCCAGTAGCGAAGATTAGAGTGAAATGTCGCTATGTGGAAAGGGAAATAAAAAGCAGCACTTCTTGATGATCCTCTCTACTCCATCATATCGGGACGTAAATATGTCTTCATATGAGACCCGGTAAAACCGGTAGTCTTGGCGAATGTCCAGACCAGATCAGACTCCATGTAAATAGAGGGGAACGCTCATTGAACTATTTATCTGGCAGAGATGAAGAAAGCACAAGCCAAGGATGGCTCATTGCACACTTGCTTTGGCAAAATGCCAAAAGCACATACCCCCCTGGAGAAGGGAGATTATTATATGGAAAATATGAAAGCTTGTATATGAAAGCTGGAAGAAAACTTAAATGACATAGACAGATTTTAGTTCCTTCCACATATAGGAACACAGTTATAGAATGGGGGGGGGGGGGGGAAGAGATTCTGTTCCTTTGACTGGACATCTCGGGATTAACGCCTGTTATGAGTAAAATTCATAACATATATGTCGATGTCAATACAGTTCGACATCTAGTATCTTAGTTGTTTATACCGAAGACCATTGGTTACAGGAAGTACTTCATTGCCTTTTGGGCTGGGATAGCAGACGCCGGAGTTGACGTCTGCTGAGTTCAGCGATGCTGTCTAAAGAGGTTCGCTGTGTGTTTCTACAAGGCGTTGGACGCATGTGTTATAGGCTCCTGAGTATTATAAGATTTATTGGTCATATTCCTACGTATTCCATCTCTGGATTATCCATACACCTTCGTGCGGTGATACCAGTATCTCTGTGAGAGGAATTATGATTTTCATGAAGGACGTGAGTTGTGAATTGAAAAATAAACTGTGTGAAAATGTCTTCGTAATTGTTCCAATTTACCGACTGTACAGCGACACTAGAGACTGTCTAGTTGATGCCATAAACATTTCTGCATGTCAAGAAATATCTAAATGGAGCTATGTGATGTATAAATAAATGCATATTTGAATCGTCCAACCTGGCCTTTAAAGTATAATTAATGTTGGAAGACATGGCTGTGTTCGGGGACTAAACGTCATACACCTGTCCGCACTTGACAGTTCTGCATGTGCAGATTATTGTAATAAATATATGGCACAGCAGGGACCTCTTCGTAATTTCAACGCACGATTTTTAACAGCGCCACATGTAAAAGGATAGCCACTAATTATTGCTGGCCAGGAAATACCAAGGATATTACCCGGTACATAAATTCTTGCTCGGAATGCCAGAAAGCGGGTCCAGTGACTCGACGTAAACGATGTCATACAAGATATACAGGTAAACCAGCTATGGTGACTCTCAGTATTGTAATGAGAGGGTACAAGATGCATCCCGTACCGACTGGATTACTCTAGGAACCCATGAGCTTGGATACCAATATATATATATATAGATATATATATATATATATAGATATATATATATATATATATATATATATATATATATATATATATATATATATATATTGCGTTTTCTATTGCTAATGTATCAGTAGAAATAGTTAAGCACCAATGTCAAACATTAAGAAACATTAATTACTGTTACAATGAAGATGAAAGTGCATGTCGAACTTTGTCTAACAAAAGACACGTTAATAATATGTTGTAGATAACTGTATAAAAATTTTCATGTTATTCAAATGAACAATATTAGACCTACTTACTCGCTCAAGGATTCACTACGGATTTCACAAAGGTAACCCCGTTCCTGAGTCCATGAATTCCTCTGCTCTGTTTGGCAATAAAAGGTAGAATGACTTAAAACTCTCCCTTCAAAAATGTTCCACTCGCCTTCCCGATGCATTTTGGTTGACCTCTTGTGTGGAATTGTTCCACCTGCACACACAAACACACGTTTTGTGTTGTTATGGTGGTCACATGAATTTCCAATCTCTTCAATTAAACTGGTCCCATTATCCACTGTGCAGGTCAGGCAGAGTTCATTCCCCTTGATTTATGCGCATCCAGTCCGTGATACAAAAGGTTCACTTCCGGGCTGGTCTTCTAGGCTGGAAATGGAATTTACAGAAACGTCACTCCAGTGACCGTGTCAGGATAATTTATCAGCCGGAGTCATGAGAAATCGCGGGGGTTAGCAAGTACTATTGTAATATAAGACTAGGGAGAGAGAGACTTTTCTCATTTCAAGAATGAAAAATATCCGAAGAGAAATGGGTTCTAGCGATAGGATAGATTTTGATAGGAATAAAATATAGACAGAAGAAAACTGTCTTTGAGAGAGTGGTACAATACAGTGACAATAAACATGAAAAAATAATAATATCTGGGACAATAAACACAAAGACAAAATAATCTCAGGTGACAAAAAACACAAGGAAAAATTAATCTCAGGTGACAATAAACACAAATAAATAATAATCTCAACAGACAATAACCACAAAGAAATAATAATCTCAGGTGACAATAAACACAAAGCAAAATCGCAGGTGACAAAAAACACAAAGAAAGAATAATCTCAGGTGACAATAAACACAAATAAATAATAATCTCAACAGACAATAACACAAAAAAGTAAAGCATCTCTTCTTTTTCGTAAACTAGCGTGCCTAGGGGCGTAGGAGATCATGTCTCTCCACAACTTCCTGTCACCGGTACAATTTATCAATTCTGCTGTTGACTTCTTTCCATGCCACGATGTCAAATTTCCAGTATTTGCTCTCTTTGTCTTCTCCTATCTCGTTTTCATTCAATCTTACCTGTTGTTACGATACAGTTCAGCTTACCTCTTCTCAAAACATACCCAAAAAAGTTAGTTGCTTCTTTTTAACTTGTGAAATAAGTTTCCTTTGCGCAATGGCCTCTTTCAGGACATCCACATTACTCCATTTGGTTTCTATGGTGTCACAGTGTGATTAACACTGCTGTGGACTGTCAGTGCTCCGCTGGGGGCGGGTACATAATGTCAGTCGGGTATGAGACGTGTTCTCTGGCGCGTTTGAGACCCTCCCATATGTCCCGCAAAAGGGGAGTCATGCGCTACCTCCAACACTTTTGCTCTAAATCTACATGGTACCACTACTTGGCACTGAGTTTGTACTCCCTTTGTGAAACACCTAGTGAGAACATTGTAGTTGAGCTCGAACCAATGTCTGGCCAACTTCGTGCACTTTACATCACCTCTCTCGGCAAAGTTGTAAAATTTATGCAATGATCCGTCTGACCGTTGGTGCTGGATAAAGTCCGACCCCTGTGTATCCTGACTGCCTTTGACCAATTCCGATGTCTTAGCTTCATGATGCGTCGCTTCTAATGCGTCATCTGTAGGAATTGGAGCTTGTTTAATGCAAGAACACCAGAGTACCCTACATCCAGTGATGTATGTGAGTCGGAAGCTGTTGCCGTCTGAGACTAGGTACTCCACGAATGAAAGGGAATGCTTGGCAATTGTGTGGGCAGTTTCAAAATTGTCCCGATATTTGATAGGTTCACATTTTGTATTACAGACAGACCATCGACCACTCTCATTTTTACAGTCGTCGAAATCGACAAGCTCAAAATTAACTCGTTGGGCTCTCTTACTGCAGCAGTACAAGTTTACTGTTTTACCCCTAGAGGGTAAGCTTAACGTTGTAGCTGACACTTTGTCTCGTTTGTAGAATGCTTGTTTATTTCTTAGTGTTTTCCCCCACACGACGTTTAATTGAGTATGCAAAGATGTGTGAAGACAAGAAGGAAATGAATGTATACTTGGCTCAAAAGCCGGATGTTGGGTGTTTGGAGTGCGTCCAGCCGCCCTCCAGAAAAAAAAAAAAAACTTCGTTTTTTTCCCCCGGGGGGGGGGGGGAGTAGATGTCACAGTGTGATTAACACAGCTGTGGACTGGCAGTGCTCCGCTGGCGGCGGGTACATAATGTCAGTCGGGTATGAGACGTGTTCTCATACACCTAACTTAACAACATGAAACTGTGAGGTCAGCAGGTCAGAGGTGAACGCAAGGAGCGTTCTGATTGGGGCAGTGAAGAAGAGAGAGTCAGGAGAGCGAGGAGATTTTGGGTGATGATGGCGGACTTGAATTGTCGAGTGCAAGATGATATTTATTTATGAGAATATAATGCATTTCGTTATCTGGGATTTTCATCAAGGTGTTACACTTCGCGGACTAAATGTATTGTTGTAACTTTGTGGTGACAAGTATTTGAATACATTAGACAGAGTTGGGAATACTGCTAGTGTTGGTTATTACTTGAATGTGTTCCACTCCACCCCTCTCTCTCTCTCTTGTGTAGTATCTTGAGGACTAAGGCATATGTGTATTTAATACAAAATACCCTGTGTCATATGGTATTTTTAACATTCTTCTGTACAACCACATCTCTGTTGTCTCAAGTGTCTTTCCTTTTTGTTTACTAATTGTCCATGACTAACTCCCGTATGTCAGGATTGGTTCTATATAACAATGAAGAACTCTCTTTCTTACTCCTAATGACAAAGAATTGTTGCAACAAATACTCTTCATTTTATAAAATGCAACTTTGGCCATCTCAGGAGACAATACACACAAGAAACAATAATATCAGAAGACAATAAACATTAAGAAACAATAATCTCAGCAATCAATAAACACAAAGAAGTAAACCATCTCAGGACTCAATAAACACAAAGAAACAATAATCTCAGATGACAAGAACACAAAGAAACAATTATCTCAGAAGGCAATAAACACATAGAAACAATACTCTCAGCAGACGATAAACAGAAGTAAACAATAGCCTCAACAGACAATAAACACAAAGAAACAATAATCTAATGAGACAATAAACACAAAGAAAACATAATCTCAGCAGACAATAAACACAAAGAAACAATAATCTCAGCAGACAATAACATGAAGTAAACAATAATCTCAGCAGACAATAAACACACAGCAGCAATAATCTATAAAAAAAAAAAAAAGGTAAAGGAACCCGTTACACGCCCATTGAGGCATATTGGGAATATGGTGTTAGGCCCATATTATCTTGACCGTCGGCACACGAGGGGTGATGTGGTCGGCATCACGCCGGCCGCCTTAACCTTCCCAGAGTAGCTCTGGTACCCATTTGGGGCTGGGTCAACCCAGGAGCCGTTTGTGGCCTAAAAATTTTCCGCCTCATCTAACAATAATCTATGCAGACAATAAATGCAAAGAAACAATAATATTAGCAGAAAATAAACACACAAAAATAATAATCTAAGAAAACAATAATCACAAATAAACAATAATCTCAAGAGACAATAAACACACAGAAACTATAATCTCAGTACACAATAAACACAGAGAAACAGAAATCTCAGTAGACAATAAACACAAAGATAAAGTAATCTAATCAGACAATACACACAAAGAAACAATAAAATCAGCAGACAATAAAAACAAAGAACCAATAATCTCAGCAGACAATAAACACAAAGAAACAATCATCACAACAGACAATAAACACAAAGAAACAATAATCTCAGCAGACAATAAACACAAAGAAAAAATAATCTCAGCAGACAATAAAAATAAGTAAACAATAATCTCGGAAGACACTAAACACAAAGAAACAATAATCTTAGCAGACAATGAACAGAAGTAAACAATAATTACAGAAGGCAATAAACACAAAGAAACAATAATCTAATGAGACAATAAACACAACGAAACAATAATTTCAGAAGACAATAAACACAAAGTAACAATAATCTCAGCAGACACTAAAAACTAAAGAAGCAATAATCTCAGCAGACAATAAACACAAGGAAATAATAATCTAAGGAAACAATAATCACAAATAAACAGTAATCTCAGGAAAACACATAGAAACTATAATCTCAGCAGACAATAATTACAAAGAAACAAAAATCTCAGTAGACAATAAACACAAAGACAAAATAATCTCCGAAGAGAATAAACACAAACAAACTTTAATATCAGCAGACAATAAACACAATGAAACAATAATCTCAGAAGGCAATAAACACACAGAAACAATAATCTCAGCAGACATTAAACACAAACAAACAATAACTCAGCAAACAGTAAACATTAAGAAACAATAGTCTCAGCAGACAATAAAAACAAAGAAACAATAGTACCAGAAGACATTAAACACAAAGAAACAATAATCTCAGAAGACAATAAACAGAAAGAAACAATAATCTGAGCAGACAGTAAACACAAAGAAACAACAATCTCAGGAGACAATAAATACAAAGAAACAAAAACATCAGTAGACAATAAACACAAAGGAACAATAATCTCAGTGGACATTAAACACAAACAAACAATAATCTCAGCAAATAGTAAACAGAATAGACAATAAAGACAAAGAAACTGTAATCTCTGGCGACAATAAACCCAATGAAACTATAATCTTAGCAGACAATGAATACAAAGAAACAATAATACCAGAAGACAATAAACACAAAGAAATAATGATCTCAGAAGACTGTAAACATAAAGAAACAATAATCTAAGTAGACAATAAAAACAAAGAAACTATATTCTCAGGAGACAATAAAGACAATGAAACCATAATCCTAGCAGACATTAAAAACAAAAAAACAATAATCTAAGAAGACAATAAACACAAAGAAATAATAATCTCAGGAGACAATAAATACAAAGAAACAATAATCTCAGCAGACAATAAACCCAAAAAACTAATAATCTCAGCAGACAGTAAACACAAAGAAATAATAATCTCAGCAAACATTAAAAACAAGAAAGTGGAGGGGAACTGCGGTAAGACGTGGAACACAATGGATGGGTTTGAAAAAAAAAATCGAAAAAAGGTGATTCGTCTTACGAGGACAAAAGACAAAGAAAATAGTCTACGTTACGGCCACAAGGCCTTCGTCAGGAAAGGAAAGAAAGTGAAGGCTAGATAGGACACATAAAAACTTAATAAAATAATAAAATAAAACCAAGGTACTTCCCTGAAGGCAAGAACCGAAATCCTATCAAAATCGCTGTCTGCTGATGAGCGCGTGGCTGAACAGGAAGTGACTTCCGCCGCCGGATGTACACAATACATACTAAGAAACTAAAAAACGAAACCGGACAATAAACTACCCAACGTGATAAAAGTGGGGACTGGAAATAGAAGAGGACAGAATGAGTGGGAGATAAATAAATATGAAGAAAAAAAATCAAGACAAATGTATATTGGCATACAAATAGAAGAATAGGATAAGAGTGGAAAGAGTAAAATAGAGCAAGAGAGGAAAGGGTGACCTCAGACAAAGGTGTGAAAAGTGTTGAGACCGGCTGGTTTTACACATCCTATGCGGTGGATAAGACGGTTCTCAAGCTGTTCTCGGCTGGCAGTGTCAGAGGAGCAGGATTGGATCGCTGTGACCTGGATGTCGATGGGACCTTGGTGGTCAGGACCATTGAAGTGTATGGCAACTGGTGTGGACTTTTGCTGAGCGATGTCATTTAAGTGCTGGCTGAATCTGTCCCCAAGTCGTTTGCCTGTTTGGCCAATATAGGTTTTGCAGCAACGTTTACATATGATCGTATAAATGACATTGCGCGATTCACACGTGAAGCTGCTAGTGATGGTGTACGTAGCTTTAGGAAAGGACACCTTCTGGGTCGAGATGACATACTTGCACGTGTTGCATCGTGTCCGACCACAGGGTAGTGTGTCAAAGTGAGTGGCATTCTCCTTCGGGAGACGGCTGTGAACAAGAAGATCCTTCAAGTTCTTGTCGCGTCTATAAGCCACCAAAGGTGCTTCACTGAATACTTCTTGGGTCACAGGCTCTGCTTAGAGGATAGGGAGGTGGCGGAAAAGGATCTGTCTGACAGCAGTACTGTGAGGGTGATGGGTCAAGATTAATTTGACTATCCGAAGTGGATTTATAGTGAGGTTTGAGGGCCTCCTGACGAGAGATGTGGAGCACACGTTGGAGAGCAGAGGTGAGAACATGTTCCGGATAAAGTCTGCTACGGAATAAATCCAACATCTCATTTGCTCGGAAGTGGAAGTCATCGTCGTCTTGACACAAACGGCGGAGGCGGAGAAGTTGTGAAAAAGGAAGAGAGTCACGACAGGCCCGAGGATGAGAAGAGGTATACAGGAGGTAGCTGTGGGCATCTGTCGGCTTGTAGTATACTGAGGTATTAAGGCCGGAGGGCGTGATAGAAATAGTAATGTCAAGGAAGTTGACAGATACTGTGGAGACGAGGGAGGTGAACTTGATGGTGGTGTGAAAGTGGTTGACAAAGTCGATGAAGCGGTATAAATCAGTCTCAGACATATCGGTGAGACCTATGCCATCATCGATATATCTGCGGTAAAACCCGGGGAAAGGACCGGAGTATTGTTGCCATATCTGATGCTCCAAGTGGCCCATGAATAGACAGGCATAGCTAGGACCCATCTTCGTACCCATGGCAACACCACTAATTTGGTCAAAAAACTGACCATTGAATTCAAAGGAATTCAGTTGAAGGACCAGTTCAGCAAGACGGAGAAGAGTGTCAGTGGATACAGAAGGGCAAGTGCGCTGGTCCAGAAAAAACCGAAGAGCTCGGAGACCATCAGAGTGGGGAATAGAAGTATACAGAGAACAGACGTCTAACAAGAAAAGACGGTAGGAGCGGTCTGCTGGGAGTCGGATAGAGGAGAAAGTGGCAAGAGCATGATTGGTGTCTACCCCTCCATCCTCCACTCCATCATGCACTCAGGTAGTCTGCATCCTCCCAGATCTACCCCTCTCTGAGGGAGAGCGCTCTGTTCTTAGTAAGGGCTTAAAATTTGTTCCTCTTCGTCCGACCCTAGACCAATACAATCTCCTCCAGGATGTTCATCGGTTTCACCGTCGCATGAGGTTGAAGCTCCATTTTAGAGAGGAAGACAGCACTCCGCAGTCTCAGGCTGAATCCGACATCTTCGCACGCTTTTCTGACTCTACTAAACCTCCCTTTACACCTAAACCTGGAGCCTCTCATGCCCTGGACCTGTATATCAAGAACACCATCCATGACATTCAGCAGCTCCGCCCTCGTATATTGCATTATTCCAATCTCACTTCGGCAGAGTCTAGTGCTCTCTCCCTTCTTCGCCGGAGAGACGACATTGTCATCAAACCGGCTGACAATGGAGGAGCCATTGTCGTCTGGCAGAAGGACTTGTACCTAAGTGAAGGTAAAAACCAGTTGACCAATGGCTCTTTTTACAGGTCCAGGACCAGCGATGCGACTGTCTCTAACAATCGCATTGTACACAACACTATTAAACAGCTCATCACTAGTAATGCTCTTCCTCCTGAAGCATCTCATCTTAGGATTCATGACAGCTCTTTGGGCAAGCCTGTATTCTACATGCTCCCCAAAATTCATAAGATCGAAAACCCTGGAAGATTTATTGTCTCAGCCTGTTCCTGCCCCACTGAGCACATTTCTGACTTCCTCGATAGCATTTTCAAGCCTATCGTTGAGAATCTTCCCTCCTTTATCAAAGACACCAATCATGCTCTTACCACTTTCTCCTCTATCCGACTCCCAGCAGACCGCTCCTACCGTCTTTTCTTGTTAGACGTCTGTTCTCTGTATACTTCTATTCCCCACTCTGATGGTCTCCGAGCTCTTCGGTTTTTTTTCTGGACCAGCGCACTTGCCCTTCTGTATCCACTGACACTCTTCTCCGTCTTGCTGAACTGGTCCTTCAACTGAATTCCTTTGAATTCAATGGTCAGTTTTTTGACCAAATTAGTGGTGTTGCCATGGGTACGAAGATGGGTCCTAGCTATGCCTGTCTATTCATGGGCCACTTGGAGCATCAGATATGGCAACAATACTCCGGTCCTTTCCCCGGGTTTTACCGCAGATATATCGATGATGGCATAGGTCTCACCGATATGTCTGAGACTGATTTATACCGCTTCATCGACTTTGTCAACCACTTTCACCCCACCATCAAGTTCACCTCCCTCGTCTCCACAGTATCTGTCAACTTCCTTGACATTACTATTTCTATCACGCCCTCCGGCCTTAATACCTCAGTATACTACAAGCCGACAGATGCCCACAGCTACCTCCTGTATACCTCTTCTCATCCTCGGGCCTGTCGTGACTCCCTTCCTTTTTCACAACTTCTTCGCCTCCGCCGTTTGTGTCAAGACGACGATGACTTCCACTTCCGAGCAAATGAGATGTTGGATTTATTCCGTAGCAGACTTTATCCGGAACATGTTACCTCAAGTATAAATCCAAGTATTATTTGCAACCCTCACCCTCCAGTACTGCTGTACAGAGATCCTTTTCCGATCACCCTCCCTACATCCTCCAAGAAGTATTCAGAAGTATTCAGTGAAGCATCTTTGGTGGCTTATAGACGCGACAAGAACTTGAAGGATCTTCTTGTTCACAGCCGTCTCCCGAAGGAGAATGCCACTCACTTTGGCACACTACCCTGTGGTCGGACACGATGCAACACGTGCAAGTATGTCATCTCAACCCAGAAGGTGTCCTTTCCTAAGGCTACGTACACCATCACTAGCAGCTTCACGTGTGAATCGCGCAATGTCATTTATACGATCATATGTAAACGTTGCTGCAAAACCTATATTGGCCAAACAGGCAAACGACTTGGGGACAGATTCAGCCAGCACTTAAATGACATCGCTCAGCAAAAGTCCACACCAGTTGCCATACACTTCAATGGTCCTGACCACCATGGTCCCATCGACATCCAGGTCACAGCGATCCGATCCTGCTCCACTGACACTGCCAGCCGAGAACAGCTTGAGAACCGTCTTATCCACCGCATGGGGTGTCTAAAACCAGGTGGTCTCAACACTTTTCACACCTTTGTCTGAGGTCACCCTTTCCTCTCTTGCTCTATTTTACTCTTTCCACTCTTATCCTATTCTTCTATTTGTATGCCAATATACATTTGTCTTGATTTTTTATTTCATATTTATTTATCTCCCACTCATTCTGTCCTCTTTTATTTCCAGTCCCCACTTTTATCACGTTGGGTAGTTTATTGTCCGGTTTCGTTTTTTAGTTTCTTAGTATGTATTGTGTACATCCGGCGGCGGAAGTCATTTCCTGTTCAGCCACGCGCTCATCAGCAGACAGCGATTTTGATAGGATTTCGGTTCTTGCCTTCAGGGAAGTACCTTGGTTTTATTTTATTATTTTATTAAGTTTTTATGTGTCCTATCTAGCCTTCACTTTCTTTCCTTTCCTGACGAAGGCCTTGTGGCCGTAACGTAGACTATTTTCTTTGTCTTTTGTCCTCGTAAGACGAATCACGTTTTTTCGATTTTTTTTTTCAAACCCATACATTAAAAACAAGTAAACATTAATCTAAGTAGACAGGAAACACAAAGAAACAATAATCTCAGGAGACAATACACATCATCATCATCATCAGTTGCCATCTCCACAACGAAGGTTAGGTGTAATGGATCTTTAACGTTTTCTGTCTCTTGTCTTGGTGGCGCACTCTGATAGACTTTCCTGTCCATCTCTTGATGTTACCTTCCCACTTATAGCGCTGTCTTCCCCTTGCACGTTTGCCTTCAACTCTCCCTTCTGTTATGGTCTTCTGCAAGGTGTTATGGCTTTTTATGTGGCCAACGTATTTTAGCTGCCGAACTTTGACCTCCCTCATTAGTTCTTTTTTCATACCTAGATTTTCTAAGACCTCCTTATTTGTTTTCATCTCTTTCCATGAGATACGCCCCATTCTTCTATATATCCACATTTCAAGAGCCTCAATTCTTTCTTCCAAATGCTTATTCATCGTCCATGTTTCCGCACCAAACAGAAATGCAGAATTTGTGAGATAACTGTTTGGATGTCAGTATATGTTTCATGTTGTTGAATGTAGCTTTGGCCATTCCTATTCTCTTCTTGATTTCTGTTTCACATCTGCCATCTTCTGTTATTATATGACCAAGATATACGTCGCTCTTGACTTGTTCCAGGATTTTCCCATTTACGCTGATCTTNAATGTGGGTTTATCGTCTGTTTTGCTAATTATCATAGTTTTTGTTTTCTCAATATTAATGTCGAGTCCATATTCATGACTTATACTGTTCACTTGCTTCACTAGTTCTTGTAACTCCTATTCGCTTTCAGCTAACAACACGGTATCATCTGCATATCTAAGGTTGTTTATTGACCTTCCACTGATGTTCACTTCTGGTATTCCCTGTATCTGATTGAAAATTTTTTCGGTGTATAAATTAAATAGGCAGGGGGACAGCACACAACCTTGTCTGACACCTCTTTTTATGTCCATGTATGATGAATAATTCCTTCCAGATCTTACTGGGGCAGTTTGCTCCCAATAAAGGTTACTGAGTATTCTTATATCTTTTCCATCAATACCTATGTCTTCGAGGCATTCAATTATTTTCTCATGATGGACTCTGTCAAAAGCCTTCTTATAGTCAATGAAGCACATGTACATACTTTTTTGGACCTCTGTATATTTTTCTGCTAATATTCTTAGGCAAAATATTGCCTCTCTTGTTCCACTGTTACGTCTAAAACCAAACTGTTCTTCTTGGATTTCGCTGTCTACCTTACTTTTTATTCTTTCCTCTAATATTTTGAGCAGTATCTTAATTGCATAACTCATCAGGCTGATTGTCCTAAAGTCTGAACATTCTGTTGCATTTGGTTTTTTGGGCAATGTTATAAAATTGGGCAATGTTTTATGTATAGCTTTTATTTCTGTCTCCAATTATCTTCTCCACGTGCTTGTAATGTTATGATGTATGTATATAATCATTACCTCGTCATCTACACAAGCACACACGTTTCAGAAGGGACTCAGTAAAAGCATGTTCAATTCGTAGCCATGTTTATTTACAGAATATCGTACATGTCAAGATTCGCATTATATTATAATGTGTGGTTCGTACTTTAATGTATTCATATTACATCCCCCCTTTTTTGAAAAAAAAATGTGTGTAAACATTTCCAACGAAATGTTTCATGTGAGAAAGGATAAGTATGTGTAATGCTCAGTGTGAGTATATATATGTCACTGTCTGTATCGGCTGGGAGGTGTCACTGTACGGCCAGAACGAGTGGTGTAAAGTGCTGGTGGTTCTGCGGAAGTCCCTGGTTTAGCTTGAGTTGGTTGTGATTTCGGCCTTGGCGCTTGTTGGTTTTGTGGGGCACCAAGGTCTGGAGTTACTGCATTGTCTGTTGAAAGCATGGGAATTCTCTGTTCTGTTGTATTCTGTGGGATTTCTCTTATGTCCACTCTGTTTCGCCTCAGGAGGTTGCTGCTGCTGTCTGGTCTTAAAGTATAGCTCCTGGGTTCAGGGTTTCTGGAAATGATTGTTGCTTTTGACCATGTGTCATTGTTGTGGTTGTAGGTAGTCACATGCTGACCAGGATATAATGGTGGTAAGTCTTTAGCACATTTGTCATAGTTGGATTTCTGAACTTGCTGACGATGCTGAAGTTGATCATATGTGCTGTCTCTATGTTGTGGACGGAAGTGGACCTTAGATGGTAGGAGGTCTTTAATTCTTCTATCAAACATAAGTTCTGCTGGACTGTCGATCTTACTGTCTACCGGTGTTGTTCTCCATCTCAAGAGTGCTAGGTGTACATCCTCTGTTCTTGTTTTCTTCATGATTGACTTGATAGTTTGTATCTGTCTCTCAATGAAACCATTAGATTTAGGGTATCTAGGTGATGATGTTGTGTGTTTGATCTTCCAGTCCTTAGTGAAGTTTCTGTATGCTTGACCTGAGAAATGTGGACCGTTGTCTGATCTAATTTCATCTGGGATGCCAAATATGCTGCAATACTTCTTTGTAATGTCTGCAATAACAGCTGATGGTGAGGGTTGTGGAAGTTTCTCAATGATGGGAAATTTGCTGTAGTAATCAGCAATAATAAGATAGTCATTATTGTCGATGGAGAAAATATCAGTTCCTATAATGCTCCAAGGGCTCAATGGTATGTCTGATGGTATGAGAGGTTCTCTGCACTGCCTATTTGCATGTTCTTGGCAAATTGAACAGTTTTTTACATAGTGTTTCTATGTCCTTGTTTATCTGTGGCCAGTAAACATCTTTCTTTGCTCTCAGTTGTGTCTTCACAATACCAAGGTGACTATTATGGAGCTGTTTAAGGATGATATCGCGTTGTGTTTCTGGTACAACAATGCGATCTCCTTTAAGGATCAGACCATCTTCGATGCTTAACTCGTCCCTCATCGAGTAGTATGGACGGATGTGTGTTGGAACTTCCCTGATAGAGCTTGGCCATCCATGGTATATCAGTTCTTTGAGAGAGTTAAGAATAGGATCTCTCGTTGTGTCTTCTCTGATGTGTTCAAGCCGATTGTCGCTAAACTTGACAAAATCATTTTTGATGTTTGGGGTAAGATCTGCTGTCTTGTTGGGGTTTGGTAGTCTGCTGAGAGCATCTGCAAGACCTATATCCTCTTTAATGTTGTTAATAGTTACCACACTCAGCTTTTCGCACATTGGTAAACCCAAAATTGCAGGTCCTTCAACATCTACCAAGTAAAATGTTGACGATGTCCATTCAGAGTCTCTGTATGAACATTCAAGTGTTACTGCTCCGAAACAGTCTATACTTGTTCCATTGTAAGCTCTTAGCTTTGTCCTGCCACTCCTACTTTTTACATCCCTTGTGGGAAATCCTTGCTCATCCACCTTGTCAGGCCTGATCTGTCTGAATATTCTTAAGGGTAGAGTGTTACCTTGGGCACCTGTGTCTATCTTGAACCGAATATATCTTTCTTTGTGCATTATAATTCCTGGTATTCGGAACTGTACCTTGCAGAAAGCCTGCGTTCTCTTTGGTTCATTACTGAAAGTTAGTATCTTCACAGTATCAAAACTGGAAGGATCACTTTCTTCACTGGAGTCAAGGTCCTCAGTCATCATAGAGTGTGTTTGTTTTGACGACTTTCTGCTGTGAAGTTTGTGTTGAGCACTGTCTTGTTTCCTCTTGAAACATAATTTTATCCAGTGGCCCCTCTTTCTGCAGTAATGACATGTAGAGTCTTTAGCTGGACAGTGGTTTTGTATGTGGTTTAGGCCACAACATTTACACATAGCACCTCTGCTTGTGTTGTGTTTTTCTTGTTGCTTCGAACCAGTTGCTTTGTTTTGTTTGGGTTTATAGCTTTTTACTGCATCCACCTGGGCTGTTACTGTACCTTGCTGAATTTGTTTAATGTTTAGTGCTTGTGCCTCGTGTTTCCTGCCTTCATCCAGAAGTTGTTGTAAAGTTAGTGTATCACTCTGGCTCAGTATCCATTTCTGGAACTCTGGCATTGGTGTGCTGAGAAGGATCTGTTCGATAATTCGCTCTTTTTCTTCTTCTTTGTTAAATTTACATACACTTGTTTTCTCCTTGATGCGAGTGAAGAAATCATCTAGACTTTCACCAGGTTTCTGTCGCAGGTGGTGAAGTTCTAATCTTGCCGCTCTAAAGTTCGTGTGCTTTATTATCAGACGTTTTTCAAATTCGTCCAATATGGCTACGGGGTCGGTCGCTGACTCAACAGGCATGGCGGTAGCAAAACTGTTGTAAATTTTCAAACCTTCATCGTCCAATGCTTCTAGGATATATGGAGTTAGGGTTTGTCCTTCCAGACCAGTGGTCTTGGAATATAGATCTATGCGTTGGCGCCATAACAAGAAAGCTTCACTCTTATCACCTCGACCGGCAAATCGCATTTGCGGTGCGCTGCGGTAGTGTTTAGTTTCCATGGTTGACCTCGATGACGAAATTTAGCCGAATACTGTACTCACGTGTTATCGTGTAGGCCTAGCTGTTTTGCGTCAGTCCGGTATCGACCGCTGCCACCATGTAATGTTATGATGTATGTATATAATCATTACCTCGTCATCTACACAAGCACACACGTTTCAGAAGGGACTCAGTAAAAGCATGTTCAATTCGTAGCCATGTTTATTTACAGAATATCGTACATGTCAAGATTCGCATTATATTATAATGTGTGGTTCGTACTTTAATGTATTCATATTACAGTGCTCTCTCTATTTTTTGTACCTCACAAATGTCAGTACTGTCTTGTAACGTTATCAGAATGCCAGAATCTTTTTTCCCAATCTCGTCTTCCACAAGAGCGTATTTGGTTCTTGCTATCAGTTCCACATTGGTCATCTTGTAATACCACTTCAATCCTTCTATTCTACTCAGGCGCCCATTTATCAAAATATTTTAATCAGGAAGAAGATAAAATCAAACCAAACTTCTATGAAGGAAATAAACAAGAAAAATAATTAGGTTTCATTACTCATTTTTATCCTGACTGGGATTTGCCTGAGTGAAAACAGCGGTTTCTATTTACGGCCTGTATCATTTCTTCCATTTTTATACATGTAAATTAGTTCTCACTGGGATTGTCTCCCTTGTTTTTGTTGGGTTATTTGTCACCGTTGGGTTTGCCCAAAGCATTATTTGTGCTTCAGGCAAGGTTAATATGAACGCTTAAAAGCAGGGTACCGCGGGGCTCTTGCCCAGGCATTATAAATATTTGCCACAGTTTGGGGTGAACATTCAAAACAAGTTCACGAGAAAACGTAGGGTGACAGATAAATAAAACGAGTGTTCAGTAACAGCTCAGCTCACGGTTAACATAGCGTGCGTATTTTCGCATGAATTGTAAATTAAAGGGCAACCAATCAGAGTACAGAAAAACAAGTTAAGTGAGCGAACGAGGGAAGAATGACCAGAGGTCATTCGGGCAGTCCGACTTGAGAAATTGAAGTGGCAAGATGTGTTTTGCCGTGCTCTCAAGATTTAACTCTTTGGGTGTACAGAAGTTTTCCCCTGAAGTAATACAGTTATAACATGAGAAATAGTAATATTCAGGAGAATAGATAATGCTGTGGATAAGAAGTATAAGTTAAGAATTACCAGTAATAGCAGGAAATGTGATTTTGTGAGGATTCTGTGTGCTGACAGTAAGTATTGCTCTTTACTTATATTAGACATAAACAATTAGTATGAATAAGAAATATTTCAGAAGTCGAGATGAGATGCTACAAGGTTAATAACTCAGTTGACTAAGTAAGAGCATTATAAGAAGAAATGTTGCAGAAGACAAGATAAACTGCTACAAGGTGGATCACCTTTGACTAAGTAAAGAGTCGAGAGAGAAGAAGACAGAGAAGAAAATCAACATGATAGCCAAACTGGGCTTTTGAATAAATAAAATATAAGTTGTCATCAGGGATAAGTGTGACGAGTAAGAGATTGGAGAATAATGACATTTATGAGATTATTCAGGTGCTCTTACATGTAAGTATATTTATGCGGCTGCAGATGTACTTGAGTATTGATTCGTGAACATGATTTATAAAATGATTGTAACAAAGGTACTAGAGATGAACCTGACAGGATTAGACAGAAGGGAATAAAGTGCCAAGGAGTTTTAAGGTAGATTGGGCAAACTGAAATAGAGCTTAAGAAGGCTAAATAAGTACATTGAGATGAGATAAGCACAAAGGGGATTAAGTGCCTACACGCCTTGAGATGCAGAATGTATATTTGAAGCACTTGTGTATTTGAAGCGCTTATATATTTGAAGCACTTATGATATGAACGCAGGTGTGTTCTATATAAAGAAGTACCTGCATCTTTGAAGAATATATGTATTATGTAAATAAATGGATTTTGTTTTGCAAGAGAACAAACAAACTGCTTGAGTCTGTCCTTGAAGGCCGTTGTCGAATGCCAGATTATTAATCACTACAATAAATCCACTATACGAATCAGTCACTGATTAACAGCAGAGAAGGGTACGAACGAGTCGAGGGTTGAAGGAAAGGAAGTAGTTCATCCAAGAATTGTAAACTCTGGCGGAGAGGGCCAGTACCCATACGCTACTAACTTAAATTTGGAAGATATACAAAGAAGACTGGTGTGAGTCACACAACTAGGCCTGCCGTCTGTCACCTAGTAAGATTAAGACGAAGTAGCGCTGTTACATGTATTGTATAATTGGCGCCGAGACCAGCCCCTCTCCAGTGACATGGCTACATTACAGGGAGATATAGTGTGCAAACAACAACAACAGCAACAACAACAACAACAAAAGCAACAACAACAACAACAGCCGATATTTGTTCCACCATCACAGGAGCAGGAACCAACAATGGCTGCACTCAAAAGTATTACCGAGACGTTGTATAATTGTTGCTGTCATTTTTGACGGAGTCATCTGTCAAGTTATTTGCTTATGTTTTTATCATAAGAATAATCGTGTCTTTACCTGCGATGTCAGGTTGATTAGGGGTTGTCTTCCCTTGTTTATTCATTCATTGTGTTTGACCTTTAGGGTCAAAGGTAGACAGTTCGGCGTATGCCCATGGGCAGGTTTTTTAAGCGGGAGTTGAGTTAGACTTCCGGCAAGCCGGGGAGTGTCCTGGTTTCTGAAGGGACGAGAGTCCATTGTGTTTTTCGGGAAGAATCTTCGAAGTGACTGCACTGGCAGTTTTCCCCAGTGAATCTCTGTGCGTTGGAATGACAGCAGAGTTCCTTGTTAAGTTCTGTGGACGCGGTTACAGGTAATACCGACTTTTTCCATTACTATGCTTTCGGTAGCAGAACATGTTAGAAGATTGCCTAGTCTGTGAACTGCAGCTCACCGGTCCTCCATTTCAGAACTTATATGTTGTGCTCAAGGTAGCCATTCAAGACTATTAGTCTTCATACCATCCAGAAATCCAGTGACGAAGATATATTGTGGGAGCCGCAGATTGGCGGCATATTTATGTCTACAATAAGCATTACTGCAGGGTTGATGGTAACCTGCTTATCAGAAGTACACAGCCGACGTCAGAACGAGGCCTGTGTTTTCGGCTATTATACTACAGCCTGATAATGTGCAATTGGCGGGGGATGCCAAGTTGCACCTATGTGTCAAAGTGATTAAGGTATCTGACGCGTTTAGTCAGTAATCCCAGGGCGACGCCACGAACTGTCCTTATTGAAGAACATTGTATTGACCATGCACGAATATTCAAATGTTTACCAGCTTGATGAATGCCTAATGTATACCTATCGATTTCCGGTCAGCATGACCTTGTTTACACTGACTGTTCCTGTTGATACCATGTGTGTTCTCGTCAATAAATGTTTTGAAACGTGCCTGCAGTGTCCAAGCATCCTTGACTACTGCATGTGAGTGTATGGGTTGCAGGGTCTACATACATAAGAGCCTAAACACATTCGCGCCTTCATTCGCACCCACACTCAGTTCATCATACGCTCGCACTACACACCTAACAACATGTATACTGTCTTGGGCCAGTGATCACCTCAACAAGAGAAAAAGAACAGTTACATTTTTGGTGGCCAATGTGGGGATCGAACCCACGACATTCGCGTTATCAGCACGAAAGTGAAAGAAGGGTTGCCAGTTGCTTCGGCAACACCATATGGCCCTAATTTCAAAAAAAAATTTCAGGGTGCTCAACAAAACTGGAATAGGGGAAGTAATCAGAATTACACTCAGAAGCGGAGTAATCCAACACACGATGGTTCTTCGTCTATGAATTGGAGACAAGATGGTAGTTCTCATAATTTTAATGGTAATAATCTTAGACACTTTCGCAAGGGTTATCGTAATAATAACCATTCGAGCTTTCGAGATAACCATTCTCGACGTCAAGATTATGACGATGGTGAATTTAGAAACCGGGATTCAAACCGGAATGATGATTACAATAGGCAATATGATAACAATTACAGGGGAAATGATAGTCGAAATAATTACAGGGGAAATGATAATCGAGGCAGACCTAGGTTTAACAAAAAAAGACCTTTCCAACAGGCAAACTCTGCACAACAAGAGTTTGATGGAGCCTGTAATACAGTAAATGATAGTGGTAACTCTAGGGCTATCACTGGTTGTGCTTTCGATTTTGGGGAGAGCAACTGAATGCCCCCAATGCTTAACATTGTTCGACTCATCGACTGTATCTACTCTAAGTTGTGGTCACCCTCTTCCTGCTCTACCTGCTACAGTTGCGCATGATGGGAGAGGATCTCTCATCTTACATAAAGGTCTAATAAATGATAGGCTAGTCTCAGTACTTTTCGATTCGGGATGTACTACCGTCGGGGTTAGGGAATCTCTGATAGATCCTTGCTGTGCCACTGGAAAAACAATCAAATGTGTTACATTTGGTGGTACTATGGAAAGTTATCCTACTGCTATTATTAGGATTGACACTCCCTTCTTCACAGGAGATGTCCATGCATGTCTTCTTCCTAATCCTATTGCGGATCTTATAATCGGTCGTATTCATGGGGTTAAGGAATGCACCCCGCAACAAATTTCTAGTTGGGAGAAAAAAAACATTCAAACGGTCAATGCAGTGGTGACAGGAGCTCAAGCTCTTAATCCCCCAACTTCATCGGATAATAGTAATGAAGTTGATAGCCCAGACGAGCACTTGGTGATTTCCCATGACTCGTTTGTTAAACGTCAAGAAGAGGATCCTTCTTTGAAGAAATTCTTCCTTCTTGCAAAGAAAGGGGATCCCAATCAAAATACGAATCACAAATCGTATATTACTATGAAGAATGGTATATTGGTGCGGATGGTACAACACTCGGACAAGTCTATGCACTCGCAAATTCTTGTGCCTAAGTGTATGAGAGCCTTAATTCTTCAGCATGCACACGATTCTCAGTGTGCTGGACATATGGGTTTTTCCAGAACTAAAACTAGAGTCCTTGCGTCTTTCTTTTGGCCATTTGTTAATAAAGACATACGAATTTATTGCCGATCTTGCAAAATTTGTCAAGAGGTCAAGTCTAGAGGTCCGAGACATGCTGCTCCTATTCAGGCTGCAGATATTCCGATTCGGCCGTTTCAGAAAATGGCTATAGACATCATTGGTCCGTTCAAAATTAAGTCAGCCAGAGGACACCAATTTATCCTCACTTGCGTGGACATGTGCACGCGTTGGCCAGAGGCTATTCCTCTGAAGAGCATATCAACTGTCGATATCGCTGATGCTCTTTGGCTCATATTTTCTCGTCTGGGATTCCCCGGAGAAATACTGTCGGACCACGGCACTCAGTTAATTTCGGACGTTATGTCTCAGGTAATGGCTACGCTAGACATTAAAAGGTCTCTCAGTAGTATTTATCATCCAATGGATTGGTAGAACGTCTTAACAGGACACTAAAAAACTTACTTGGCAAGATAACGGAGGATTATCCTGAAGATTGGGACAGGGTTTTACCTGCAGTCCTCTTTGCCTATAGAGAAGTTCCCAACGAGCATACAGGGTTTTCTCCTTTCGAACTTGTCTTTGGTGCGCAACCGCGCGGTCCGATGTCCTTGTTACACGATTTGATAACTTCTGATAACATTGACGATGATACACAATCGTCATATGAATATGTCATTGCTCCTAGAGAAAAGATTATCGAATCGTGCAGGTTAGCAACTTCATCTTCCGAATTTGCGAAAGAAAAAGCTAGGCGATTTGCTAACAAGAAAAGACGCCTACGTCAACTTTGTCCTGGAGACAAAGCATATGTCTTACTTCCCTCAAGAGAGAATAGACTTCTCATTTCATGGAAAGGTCCATACACTATAGTCTCCAAAATTTCCGATGTCGACTACATCGTCGATGTGGATGGAAGGCATAAAACCTTTCATATAAATATGCTAACAGAGTTTATTGAACGTCCAGACTATTTGCAGCCTATTTTCCAGGCGATGGACGACTCTCCAGTCCAACATGGTCACATCTCATCCCTGTCCGTTATACAGGATGAGGAAACTATTTTTTCTGACGTTAACTTACCTCTTCCTGCGATTCCACTGAATTCAACGGAATCGTGGAGGGACGTTACAATCTCTTCGAACTTGTCTTTTGAGGAGCAACGTCAAGTATCCTCTACGCTACAATCATATCAGGATGTCCTTACCGACATTCCTGGACACACAGATGTCATAGAACATGACATCATACTTACTGATCGTAATCCGATCAGAGTAAGACCATTCCCAATACCTATTCATTTTCAAGCACAAGTCGAGAAAGAATTGGATGAAATGATTCAACTGCAAATAATTGAACCATCCACTTCAGCTTATTCTTCGTCGATAGTTATTGTTCGAAAGAAAGACAATAACATACGTCTTTGCGTTGACTATCGCAAATTAAATCAAGTTACGAAGTTCGATGCTGAACCTATGCCATTATTAGATGATCTACTTATTAGACTTTCTAAAGCTAAATTCTTTACTAAACTAGACTTGTCGAAAGGTTATTGGCAAGTCCCACTGACGGAACACGCCAAACCTCTCACTGCTTTTTCGACACCTAGAGGTCTGTTTCAATGGAATTTTATGCCTTTCGGGCTTATGAACGCCCCAGCGACTTTCGTGCGCATGATGCGACGAATTCTATCAGATCGTGCAGATGTCATCGCATATTTAGACGACATCTGTCTTTTCAGCGATACTTGGGAAGAACACTATTTGGGTCTAAAGGAATTGCTATCTACTCTACGTGAGCATAGTTTGACTGCAAAACCCTCTAAAGTTTTTGTTGGGTTTAGTGAAATTTCCTTCCTAGGTCATCGAGTTGGTCATGGTCTGTTGAAGACAGAGGACCAAAACATTTCGAAGATATTAAATATCTCGGTTCCGAAGACAAAAAAGCAAGTGCGTAGTCTCTTAGGATTGATACAATTCTATGGAAGATTCATTGAGAATCTGTCCTCCATTATGGCACCACTTTCATCGTTATTGAAAAAAGGTTCTCCTAATATGGTGCGTTGGTCCCAGGAATGCCAATCTTCATTGGATCAGGTTAAGAATTTGTTCTCATCTCATCCTATCTTAAGACTACCAACGATTGATAAGACTTTTGTTCTTCGTAGTGATGCCTCTTCCACTGGGATTGGAGCGGCACTAATGCAGGAATATTCAGGAACTCTGCATCCTGTAATGTATATTTCTAGGAAGCTAAATGCGGCAGAAAGGAATTACTCGGTTTTAGACCGTGAATTGTTGGCTATGGTTTGGTCCAGTCTTAAGCTACAAAGGTTCCTTCTGGGCGCGCATTTCTTTATGGAAACCGACCAAAAAGCTCTTACGGCTATGCAAAGTAAGGATTTGAAGAGCTCGAGATCTACTCGTTATGCTATTGCTCTTCAGCCTTTCCATTTCACGGTGCGAGCTATCCGTGGTTCGGATAATGTGATGGCGGACATATTGTCCAGATGCCCACATGATTCCAGTTAAATCTTGTGTTCTAGTTTTTCCTGATACACTTTCAGACTTAGGTCTGTCCTTAATATCCTAATATGTTGTAATACAAATGTATTTGGATGATGTTTAGATAATTTAACAAATTTCATTTTGTCCATCCATCAGTGATATGTTGCTAATATAGCATTGTAATTCATGACATTTGTATATTGTTATAATTATAGTATTTAGTAATGATTGATATATGATTGGTATTGCCAGCAACTTAGGTTTCTTTAATGGTACCCCCTTAGTTTGTTTGGCTTAAAGGAAATATTTTCTCCTATGTTGGGAGATGATTTGTATCCTCTACAGACGCTTTGTTTATGCGTCTATTGTACCTGATATTAGGTTCATTTTTTTTCATGAGCACATAAGTGATACTTGTGCAATCTTGCTCATGGACATGTTAAAAAAAAAAAAATCATTTTTTTTTTTTACAGGGGGGTTGTAGTAATGTTGCTGTCATTTTTGACGGAGTCATCTGTCAAGTTATTTGCTTATGTTTTTATCATAAGAATAATCGTGTCTTTACCTGCGATGTCAGGTTGATTAGGGGTTGTCTTCCCTTGTTTATTCATTCATTGTGTTTGACCTTTAGGGTCAAAGGTAGACAGTTCGGCGTATGCCCATGGGCAGGTTTTTTAAGCGGGAGTTGAATTAGACTTCCGGCAAGCCGGGGAGTGTCCTGGTTTCTGAAGGGACGAGAGTCCATTGTGTTTTTCGGGAAGAATCTTCGAAGTGACTGCACTGGCAGTTTTCCCCAGTGAATCTCTGTGCGTTGGAATGACAGCAGAGTTCCTTGTTAAGTTCTGTGGACGCGGTTACAGGTAATACCGACTTTTTCCATTACTATGCTTTCGGTAGCAGAACATGTTAGAAGATTGCCTAGTCTGTGAACTGCAGCTCACCGGTCCTCCATTTCAGAACTTATATGTTGTGCTCAAGGTAGCCATTCAAGACTATTAGTCTTCATATCATCCAGAAATCCAGTGACGAAGATATATTGTGGGAGCCGCAGATTGGCGGCATATTTATGTCTACAATAAGCATTACTGCAGGGTTGATGGTAACCTGCTTATCAGAAGTACACAGCAGACGTCAGAACGAGGCCTGTGTTTTCGGCTATTATACTACAGCCTGATAATGTGCAATTGGCGGGGGATGCCAAGTTGCACCTATGTGTCAAAGTGATTAAGGTATCTGACGCGTTTAGTCAGTAATCCCAGGGCGACGCCACGAACTGTCCTTATTGAAGAACATTGTATTGACCATGCACGAATATTCAAATGTTTACCAGCTTGATGAATGCCTAATGTATACCTATCGATTTCCGGTCAGCATGACCTTGTTTACACTGACTGTTCCTGTTGATACCATGTGTGTTCTCGTCAATAAATGTTTTGAAACGTGCCTGCAGTGTCCAAGCATCCTTGACTACTGCATGTGAGTGTATGGGTTGCAGGGTCTACATACATAAGAGCCTAAACACATTCGCGCCTTCATTCGCACCCACACTCAGTTCATCATACGCTCGCACTACACACCTAACAACATGTATACTGTCTTGGGCCAGTGATCACCTCAACAAGAGAAAAAGAACAGTTACAATAATGTTGACTTATACGCAAAATATAGTCAGATTAGATCAGTGATAACTCCATTTAAAGGAGATTCGAAAGAATTCAGAAGATGGATGAAAGACGCAGACAGGTTTGCTACTATGATAAACGCAAGCACAGATACGGAACGAAAGAAGATACTTTATTTCTCATCTGACTCTCTCGTTACTGACTTCCTAAGGAGACGTGATAGTACATATCCAACGGAGACATATGAGTCATCGAAGAAGGAATTAACGAAACGCTATAGTGACATTACTAATACGTAGCATGCATGGTCATTGCTTCGCCGCATCAAACAACAACGTAACGAACCTATACAATCTTATGCAGAAAAATTATTAAATTTGGCAGGGGAGGCATTCCTGAATGGGTTGACAGTATCACCAGACCTAGAGAAGCATCTGGTAGGAATCTTTATTGACGGACTGTTAGGCAGTAGTACAAAACTGCATATGATTCGCAAGGATCCCAATACAGTAAATGAAGCGATCCAGATAGCGATTACAGAGGAAAATGTTCAAACGAGATTTAATCAATGTATTGAGCAGGAGCCAACAGTTGACTCACAAATAGAACATGAACCGATGGAGATTGGACATTCCCGCTCGCGTTGGCGTCGCCCAAGCCGGACGGAAAACCAGAGACATATAAACACAATTTATCCTCGACATTTCCCCAGACAGCAGAGTTACAACAATTCACAACAGAGTGGTTATGGTAACACTCGTGGGCATAGTCAAAATTTCCGAGGAACGCACACACCAACCAATTTTAGTACCAGACGAGCACGAATGTATAACCAGGGAAACGGAACAGTCAATCACTAAGCAGGACCGTTAGTGATGACTGTAAAGGAAATGAAGAAAACAACTTCCTTCATCGAAGGTCCGAAAACATAAAGAACAACAACATGGTGTCACACCTAACACCTTTTCCTCAAGAGACACCGCAGCAACAAATACATTCCATAAATAATACCCCAGATCCCAGTTCATGCTTGATCAAGATTCATAACAAAAATTATCGCGGTCTTGTGGACACTGGCGCTTCAGTAAGTTTGATCAGAGAACAGTTATACAAACGAATCAAACACCTTGTAACTTTTCGACCTTCAAACACGTTTATGGTATCAGTGACAGGAGAATCCCTGAAGTCTTGTGGTACAGCATATATCAAGTTCCACATAGGACAACAACAGATTACACATCCTTTTATAATTACACGTGGGATGTCCAGAAATTTCATTTTAGGTAGAGATTTTCTTACCTCTCACAACGCCAGGATATATTTCGACCTGAACAAGATCAACATTAATGCGAAGTACATACAACTACAAGACGATATACACATAGCATCTTTGGTGCGGTTGACAACTCCAGTCACGGTACAGCCTAACACACTTATGATAGCTTGAGGACGAATCAAGTGTTCCAATTATATTGAACCAGGACAGACAGTACAAACTGAGCCTTTGGAGAATGAGGACATAAATGATGAACCCCTCATGTTTGTTACTGAAGGTATCTGATGAGTGTAGATTTGACGAAAGGGAAGTGATCTTGAAAAATACTTGTTGAGTACAGTGAATTTTGGGTTAGAGTACTTGCTTGCAGATTGGTAAGGGATTTGTTTAAAAATATCTCCCCTTAGTTTCGTAAAAACAGTAGGTCGGATAGCGGGTGAGTATCGTCGAGAGGCCATATTTATTATTGTTAGCACGGCGAGGATGTCCGTATGCTACAAAGGAGTTATTGACTATAGCGCTGATGCTAGAAGCATCTTGATGAGGCCGTTTATATATATTGACAGCACGGTGAGGACAACCGTTTGCTGAAGTACTTTATTCTATTGTGAACTGTAATGTGACTATATATGTGTATTCAATGTTACTATGTCGAGATGTAAATAAAACTGTTATTAACTGTCTCCTGACGTTACACCATTCTCATGACTCGTGATGCACGTTACTGTGAGTGACTGTTCTAATACACACTCACCTCCTCACTGAACACGGTACGTAGCACACAGACATAATCATTATTTATTCGGAGTGTGACAGTGATAACATAACAGTATAATAAAACAAGATACGCAACAGTTGAAGAAATCAATTAAAGTATACGCTACAGTTCCAGTGCGTTACAGATGGAGAATACTACTTTTAATAATATGATTCTCTACAGCGGTGGCCAGTGTGGGGATCGAACCCACGACATTCGCGTTATCAGCACGAAGTTATAGAGTGTTGAAGTACGGGCGACTGTTAATACTAGTTTTATTGCCCATCATATACATACGTTAATATTGAATAATCATCATTCATTCCAGGCTGTACCGTTCTGACATTAGCAGTGTAACAATTTTCTACAGTGGTGGTTTCCAGTAATCAACTTGGAACGAACAGATAAGACATTCGCGTGGTAAGTTACTTTAGTAACGCATATCCATAAATAGCTCTGTGTGGGCGTGGCTTTATCGTGGAACCTCGACCTGTTTAATCTTCAGGCCTGCGTGGCGTTATAATGAGAACCTTCAACCTGTTTATTTACACTGGACCTTCGACCTGTTTGATATTCTAGTCCGTGCTGACACAACAACGGAGGAAGACCCGTTACAAACCATTTGACTAACTTTATCAGTAGTGGTTTACGGATTTAGAGAGATTTAATACTTACGACACGGCATTCTTGTGATGAATATTGACAGTAGGGCAAAAAGTCATCGTTGGAACGAATGCCTGTTACATGCGCATTTTGAGACTTACATCATTACTAGCTCCGGTAATCACAGATGTACAACGCTTCTAGCCTACTTTTTTGTGTCAAAAGTTGCAAGTAGACTTTGACAGTATTGGTTCTGGCATGTGAAAGAAGGACTATAGGAGTCCATGATATTCAACATTTGATCGATACTAGCGTCATTCATGCCATAAAAATTACAGTGCCTGTTCCGGTCCATATACAAGTTCAACTATATGTGCAGTATTTTGAGAGTTCGTTTGCACGTATACCTCAAGTGACGAGTTGCGGAGTTGCTGTGTTCCAGTTCCTGTCGTCTTATGCATTGTTGAGCACATACTGTACAGTGCCAGGGATCTGAAGACAAGAGAGCCTAGTCCTTGAACCTTTCTGCAGTGGAGTGTTTTTATCTGCAGAACTTTGTGATATCCAGTGTGTTAGCGGAAAGGACGGAATTATTTGCAGATAAGTGGTTTTGTCGTGTGTAAATGCTGCCACTTCTGTCCATGTCAACAAGCCTCAATCTTCACTTTCCTATTCTATTGAATAACTATTGTTGTTGTTGTCGATAATTATATCGATTAATTGTAGAATATGATGATGCATAAGTAATTTATATAAAGGTTCTATGTACAGGAATTGATGATACAGTAATTGAGAAATAATGGCAATTTCTTGAAAAGATAATTGGTTTGGTGAGGTAGGAAGTTGATTTATACATATATGGTACACTGAGTAAGTGAGTCACAATGGATTGTGATACAGATCCGGAGGATATGAGGCCTGTGTTAGAATATTTATTTCAGAAAGGTAGAGATGATGATGGATTGCAAGGTCCAGCACTTGAAGCAGATGTTATGGATGAATTTTTGATTAATGCTTCAAGAGCCCTAAGGTATTTTGCTCAGGAGAGTTTTCATTCTGTTCCTCATCTAAGGATAGCCAAGGATTTGGCAGACTTATTAGGTTACCTTCGTTCATTTGTGTACAACTATACTCATGTTAAGCATGATCATATAGTGAGGAATATACACAAGATAATTTTCTACGGTGTTCCTGAGGATCAGGGAAAAGAGTTAGAAGATAAAGGGCAAATAAGAAAGAACAAGCGGAGTGCATTACATGAGAGAAAGAAGTGTTTACAGAGCATTTCTGAAGAGAGTGTACTACACGAGACAGTATCTAGACTTAGAGGTGAACTACATAAAGCTAACTTGGAACTTTCTAGTTCACAAACAGCATTAAATTCTGCATTAAACAAAATTGAAGAGTTAGAGACTCAAATGAAAGTTAAGCATGTTGAGTTGGAAAAACTTACACAGGAGACTCAACGAAAGAAAGAGAGGCTATCAGAAATTAAATGCTGAAACAAATGAACGGGAGAAGTTATACATAGAAATGCTTCATGATGTATGTTTTGGTAAACTTGAAGACAAGAACACTGTATGCCCGGAGACGATTGATGAGCTAGTGGATAGCCATTATAGTGACACCGAGGAACTTCAAATGGAATTAACACAGTTGAGTATAAATAAAGAACAGAATGGAAAAGAGACATTAATAGGGGCTGAGAAAGAGAAGGTGGCTAAGATTGAGAATTTGCTAGCAGAGGAAAGCTGCAAAGTTTTAAGAGTTAAGGATTTAAATAAAAGTCTAAGTGAACAGATTGCACTTAGAGATATTGAGATTGCAGAGGCAAGGAAAAGACTGGATGGCCTTCTTGACATTATTTTGAATAACAGAATGTGGTCTTCCGTCGGTGTTGACGATAATAGACAGAAAGTTCCTTGTCATCAGACCACAGAAGCAAAAAGTCAGCTTCAGACACTTTTTGCGGATTCTAAGGTCAAGAATAGTGAACATAAATCCTTTCGTGGAAAATATAACTTTCCACGCACTACCAATGCTATTTCCAATGATATTGTTTCTTGGCGGCAGCCCAACAAAGAAAATTCTACAGTAATAGCTAGTCCTGTAGATAACGAAAGAAACAGTAATAAATCTCAAGTCAGGGTGTTAAAAACCAACCGCGTATTTATTGACAGATCTGATAAATTGGTAACAAGTAACAAACATATCACTGCTTGTTCCATGAAGGAAACAAATGTTGTGCAAGACAATAAAGAGACTATCAAACCTTTTGCTAGTCATACCCAGTCCAAGCAGTATGACCCAGCTGTTAAATACATTGCCAGAAGCAAAGATAAAAACAGTTTTGATAGGAGACATAACCCTGAGGTTAGAGGGAGTTCATTATATGATAACATTTCTTCTCCTAAGATCAAGAAGCAATTAAACAGATCTCAACATTTTGATCTTAAGAATTGTAGAAATGATGATAGAAAGAACTATATGAAAGACTATCAATCTAGTAATAATTTTTCTGGTAAAAAGCAAGTTCTATCTAGTGGACATTTGTATCTAAGAAAAGATGTTAACCGTAACTATGCAAACTGGGATTTAAATCAGTGCAACTATTTCAATAGAGCAAATAACAATGCTCGCAATGGCAATGATAGAAATCGCAACCAGGTTAACTGTGCTCCACATAAGAGCAAGATTATTAGCAGTCAGAGTAATGGGAACGGTAATAAGTTCTTAAATACTTTTGCTTGTCATGCTTGTAATTTTAAGAGAGCATCTCGTTCTGGTGAGGGTAGTAATTTTTTTCCAGCCTACAGCACTGACGACCGTGAATTATAGGTCAAGTTGTCCCTAAGACTTTTATGTTATCTGCTATGTGACGAGAGTTGTTGACATCGCAGAGGGCAAAGATTTACACAACCACAGAGTTTGGGTAACTTTTGGTTTGGTGAACTTTTCCACGCTCCTCATAATCTTACCATGGATTAAAATAGAAATTTTCATTTGTATTGTCTCACAGCGTGCGACTTTGCGAGGGGAGTCACCATTCATATATTTGACATTACCTGGGAGAGATGCAGGTCACTATGTTCCATTTGTCCATTCAAGCGAGCCTAGCCAGCATATTAACCCAGCGTGTCATGATGTCACTTCGCCTATTGATGACATGTTCGCAAGACCATGAAGGAATGTGTTTTTTTATTTTAAAGGTTCTGTTTATTTTTTGTTTTGTTTACAAACAGTGAATGTTATTGTATCGAACTTTATATGTTGTTTATGGAATATTATGTAATTTATATGCATCATTTGATTGCCATAATTATTTTTTGTTGTTACTTATATGACCGTGTTTTAATTATGCATTAGTTCATTTCTATGCACAAACTTATTTACTGAGACGTTGTAATAGTCATTTTTATAGATAATCCTGAGTGTTCTTATTCACTACGTAAATTTTTGTTTTGTTTTGTCATCATGGGTTTGATACCATGTTTAGTTAACATATTTATATACAGATTATTTGAATTAAGTGTTATAGTGAACTGTAATTTTAAACGAAACTTGTATGTACTATTAATGATTTTGTATTTGAAGCTAAGGACATATTCTGAAACTTGGTTTCCGTTTTTTTTTCTAAATTATAACATTTGATGTTAAACAATTCGTTTTTTTTTTTTTTTGGGTCAGCTAATTAACTTAAAGTTCGGATTAAATTGAGTTGGTAGAATTAACAGCGACAGCTGATACTTGTTCATTTAAAGAATTTAGATATCTGATTATAGTACATAGTTAAGATAAATAATGTTACACATATATATTTATAACTTCGTATGTAGTTAACAGTGTATTACCCAATGTGACGTTTTTTGATGTATTTTTTTTTTGTAAAAAAAAGAGAAAAAACTTACACGTTCTGATGTGTGTCTGCTTGAAGATAAGATTATTCTTTTTTATTATGTTACTCAGCTGATTTAATTGTTAGTCGTTAATTATAGCTACGTATTACTAAGAAATAAAAATACTATTTTTATTTAACCTAACGTTAAGAAACATTTTTTTGTATTGTAATTTTTTTTGAAAAATGTGTTTTGGACATTGTGATATTTTTTTTTTCTCTGCGCCAGCACTAGACTGTATGTTTGTGGTAAAGTGGGATGATATAAATATTTATAGGGGACTTAGTGTACTGGCTGAGATCAGCTGTGAAGGTATCTGTATCTAATAAGTGTGGTGTATTACAGATGACCTTACTTTGCTACCACATTTAGACCTCAGTCAGACTTATTCTGGAATATTGTGATGACTACGTTGAATGTCTAGGGTTATGATAGTGATGAAGTGTATGTTCACAACAACCAACAAACAGAAAAACAATTTAATTTAATCCACAATACTTTACAACACTGTGACACTCACATACATAGAACACCCTATAAGACTATCTTAATAAGTCAAGTGTAACTTTTAAAAATATGTATTAATTCCTGTCAATAATAGATATCCTGATTCAACTACAAAGTGAACCAGGAATCACAATCAAATGTAATTACAAGTTGTATGTACAAAATTTATAGATAGGATTTGTGTATTGACATATATTATTATTATTACAATATGTGTGTAAGTTGTGATGTAGTACTATGAGGTAATACTGGCTTTTTCAAGCTAGGTTGTTGTTTGTCTTCATGACTTCAAGTGTTTGTTTCTGGTGGAAATAGTATTGGAAAAGTTCAAAGTTCCTGTCATTTGAAACAAATAATTGTCCCTCTTTATTTAATATACAGTCAATTTTTGAGGGGGGGGGGGGGGGTACACAAGACTGAGCTGCTCTGGCCAACGAATCTTAACTTCTGTGTGGGCGGCAGGAAACAGTCTCCTCTGCTCGCTTGCTTCACCGTATTCTTGAGAAACAACACTGGTCGCTATCTTGACCAAGGAGTATGCTATCAGCCTCTGGATTCAGCAAAACTCAGACCATGTGCTGCTTTAATACGTTAGTACCACGGTCCCTGAAACAAGAAGGTCGTACCTCCTACTTCAGAACTAATTTATAATCTATTTCCACACTGAAACACAATACATAACAAACACAGAGTTCAGCGCTGTAGTCCAACTGCTAGCTTCTCATGAAACAGTATACACCAGTATTCCTCTCCCTAATGGTTACAACGCCTCTTGTTTATTACTGAACCACACACATACAGACATACATTATCAATTCACATTCAATTTTCATCAAAAAGATATCAAATAGTCTAGCTTACCACAATTCATGGAAATATTAAACAAATACGTTGACTGGTGATGAGTTATGGCACAATTCCGATCTGCCTCTGTCCCAGGCTTTTATTAGAAAAATATGAGCTGGATCTCAACGCACTTGCTTTTACAAATTGGATTTTCAAAAAGTGGCACTGAACTGACGCTCCTAATTGACTATATTAAATGGTCTAGCCAATGGGACCATGTTTACAAAAGCTTTTGAAAAAAAATGTACCCTTTCTATCGTTTCTATTAACAACCAAAAATAGTATCTGCAATCAACTAATCATGTTTAGGCTTACATATTATTCTAGCCAATCAAATCGGATTTAACGTGGTGGCCTCATTTTTTCTAAAGCAGTGTCCAAACACGCCATTATGAGCAAAAATGATCCTGTGTTGTCAGACAACACCCCTATAATATTTTGGCTATAATTTGTTAATTATTAGACTAATTGCTTAACACCTAACATATTCTTTGTCAGCAAGTCCTAAGGCACCCAAATATATAAGTTCAAGGGAGCCAAGTGGCTGCGTTCAAAATATGTATTTTCTAGGATAGTCGTGTATTTGTTTTTTTTTATTTTTTATGTTTAGAACCGCCACCTGTCCTGCCTTTTCGACTGTTCTGTCAGTATAAAGTCAGGATTTCAAACAGAAAACAGTATTGTGTCATGTTTCCTAATAATAATTAAACATGTTTCCAAAACCTGACCCTCGTATTGGTAGTGTTTTTTGTCACTGTTTATTTGAAAAAAAATCAAGCCTGCATGCCTTTCGCTTGGGGGTGGCATTAATTTTATATCGCGAGACGGCGTGTTAGTGTTGCATGCGTTCCTCCGTACATCTCTCTCTCTCTCTCTCTATCCTAAGTCCGTCTGTCCTTTTCGGTTAACGTAGTGTGTATAATTTAATTAATGCTAGTATTATATCTGGGTCATTAAGCATCTTGCGTATCTCAAGGTTTTCTAAGAAACACAGTACCAGTTTTATTTTTAGAAACGCGTGTATGATGCTGTAGGCTTTACTATCAACGTGAAAGCGCTACAATTATGCAGACGAAGTAGAAAAGGGGGATTTCTTGTTTAACTAGCATGACGTTCTATAACACAGGCGTACGCTATAGTGACGGCACTGTTCTTTACCAGTCTTTTTTCCTTTTATTGAATTAATTCGTTAGGCTTTACATTTACTTTTTAATTTAAATATGTGGATTTAGAATTTCGCACGACAAATCCTCCCCACTTAAAACAGACCTTATATGTCAGTCTATAATTCTATATACACATAGAGAAATTTAATATTATTCCTGGTGCTTACGATGATTCTCATCACACGGATGGCGGCTTAGAAAATCCGCTCCCAGATTAGATTTCCAGAAATATACTCTCACAAACACTTGAGCTGCCCACACAGGAAACAACAACAAAACAGTTACACAAACACTTGAGCTGCCCACACAGGAAACATCAACAAAACAGCTACACAAACATTTGAGCTACCCACACAGGAAACATCAACAAAACAGTTACACAAACACTTGAGCTGCCCACACAGGAAGCATCAACAAAACAGTTACACAAACACTTGAGCTGCCCACACAGGAAGCATCAACAAAACAGTTACACAAACACTTGAGCTACCCACACAGGAAGCATCAACAAAACAGTTACACAAACACTTGAGCTGCCCACACAGGAAGCATCAACAAAACAGTTACATAAACACTTGAGCTGTCAACACAGGAAGCATCAACAAAACAGTTACACAAACACTTGAGCTACCCACAGGAAACATCAACAAAACAGTTACACAAACACTTGAGCTGTTCACACAGGAAGCATCAACAAAACAGTTACACAAACACTTGAGCTCCATACAGAGGAAGCATCAACAAAACAGTTACACAAACACTTTAGCTGCCAACACAGGAAACATCAACAAAACAGTTACAATAACACTTGAGCTGCCCACACACAGGAAGCATCAACAAAACAGTTACACAAACACTTGAGCTGCCCACACAGGAAGCATCAACAAAACAGTTACACAAATACTTGAGCTGCCCACATAAGAAGCATCAACAAAACAGTTACACAAATACTTGAGCTGCCCACACAGGAAACATCAACAAAACAGTTACACAAATACTTGAGCTGCCCACACATGAAGCATCAACAAAAAATTTACACAAACACTTGAACTGTCCACACAGGAAGCATCAACAAAACAGTTACACAAACACTTGAGCTGCCCACACAGAAAGCATCAACAAAACAGTTACACAAACACTTGAGCTGCCCACACAGGAAACATCAACAAAACAGTTACACAAACACTTGAGCTGCCCAAACAGGAAGCATCAACAAAACAGTTACACAAACACTTGAGCTGTCCACACAGGAAGCATCAACAAAACAGTTACAGAAATAATTGAGCTGCCCACACAGGAAGCATCAACAAAACAGTTACACAAACACTTGTGCTGTCCACACACAGGAAGCATTAACAAAACAGTTACACAAATACTTGAGCTGCCCACACAGGAAGCATCAACAAAACAGTTACACAAACACTTGAGCTGCCCTCACAGGAAGCATCAACAAAACAGTTACACAAACACTTGAGCTGTCCACACACAGGAAGCATCAACAAAATAGTTACACAAATACTTGAGCTGCCCACACACAGGAAGCATCAACAAAACAGTTACACAAACACTTGAGCTGCCCACACAGGAAGCATCAACAAAACAGTTACACAAATACTTGAGCTGCCCATACAGAAAACATCAACAAAACAGTTACACAAACACTTGAGCTGCCCACACACAGGAGGCATCAACAAAACAGTTACACAAACACTTGAGCTGCCCACACAGGAAGCATCAACAAAACAGTTACACAAATACTTGAGCTGCCCACAGGAAGCATCAACAAAACAGTTACACAAACACTTGAGCTGCCCACACAGGAAGCATCAACAAAACAGTTACACAAACACTTGAGCTGCCCACACAGGAAACATCAACAAAACAGTTACACAAACACTTGAGCTGTCCACACAGGAAGCATCAACAAAACAGTTACACAAACACTTGAGCTTCCCACAGAGGAAGCATCAACAAAACAGTTACACAAACACTTGAGCTGCCCACACAGGAAAGATCAACAAAACAGTTACACAAACACTTGAGCAACTCACACACAGGAAGCATCAACAAAACAGTTACACAAACACTTGAGCTGTCCACACAGGAAACATCAACAAAACAGTTACACAAACACTTGAGCTGCCCACACAGGAAGCATCAACAAAACAGTTACACAAACACTTGAGCTGCCCACACAGGAAGCATCAACAAAACAGTTACACAAACACTTGAGCTGCCCACACAGGAAGCATCAACAAAACAGTTACACAAACACTTGAGCTGCCCACACAGGAAGCATCAACAAAACAGTTACACAAACACTTGAGCTGTCCACACAGGAAGCATCAACAAAACAGTTACACAAACACTTGAGCTAGCCACACAGGAAACATCAACAAAACAGTTACACAAACACTTGAGCTGTCCACACAGGAAGCATCAACAAAACAGTTACACAAACACTTGAGCTCCCACAGAGGAAGCATCAACAAAACAGTTACACAAACACTTGAGCTGCCCCCACAGGAAGCATCAACAAAACAGTTACACAAACACTTGAGCTGTCCACACAGGAAACATCAACAAAACAGTTACACAAACACTTGAGCTACCCACACAGGAAACATCAACATAACAGTTACACAAACACTTGAGCTGCCAACACAGGAAGCATCAACAAAACAGTTACACAAACACTTGAGCTGTCAACACAGGAAGCATCAACAAAACAGTTACACAAACACTTGAGCTACCCACACAGGAAACATCAACAAAACAGTTACACAAACACTTGAGCTGTTCACACAGGAAGCATCAACAAAACAGTTACACAAACACTTGAGCTCCCCACAGAGGAAGCATCAACAAAACAGTTACACAAACACTTGAGCTGCCCACACAGGAAACATCAACAAAACAGTTACACAAACACTTGAGCTGCCCACACACAGGAAGCATCAACAAAACAGTTACACAAACACTTGAGCTGCCCACACAGGAAGCATCAACAAAACAGTTACACAAATACTTGAGCTGCCCACACAAGAAGCATCAACAAAACAGTTACACAAATACTTGAACTGCCCACACAGGAAACATCAACAAAACAGTTACACAAATACTTGAGCTGCCCACACAGGAAGCATCAACAAAACAGTTACACAAACACTTGAGCTGTCCACACAGGAAGCATCAACAAAACAGTTACACAAACACTTGAGCTGCCCACACAGGAAGCATCAACAAAACAGTTACACAAACACTTGAGCTGCCCACACAGGAAACATCAACAAAACAGTTACACAAACACTTGAGCTGCCCAAACAGGAAGCATCAACAAAACAGTTACACAAACACTTGAGCTGTCCACACAGGAAGCATCAACAAAACAGTTACAGAAATACTTGAGCTGCCCACACAGGAAGCATCAACAAAACAGTTACACAAACACTTGAGCTGTCCACACACAGGAAGCATTAACAAAACAGTTACACAAATACTTGAGCTGCCCACACAGGAAGCATCAACAAAACAGTTACACAAACACTTGAGCTGCCCTCACAGGAAGCATCAACAAAACAGTTACACAAACACTTGAGCTGTCCACACACAGGAAGCATCAACAAAATAGTTACACAAATACTTGAGCTGCCCACACACAGGAAGCATCAACAAAACAGTTACACAAACACTTGAGCTGCCCACACAGGAAGCATCAACAAAACAGTTACACAAATACTTGAGCTGCCCATACAGAAAACATCAACAAAACAGTTACACAAACACTTGAGCTGCCCACACAGGAGGCATCAACAAAACAGTTACACAAACACTTGAGCTGCCCACACAGGAAGCATCAACAAAACAGTCACACAAACACTTGAGCTGCCCACACAGGAAGCATCAACAAAACAGTTACACAAACACTTGAGCTGCCCACACAGGAAGCATCAACAAAACAGTTACACAAACACTTGAGCTGCCCACACAGGAAACATCAACAAAACAGTTACACAAACACTTGAGCTGCCCACACAGGAAGCATCAACAAAACAGTTACACAAACTCTTGAGCTTCCCACACAGAAAGCATTAACAAAACAGTTACACAAACACTTGAGCTGCCCACACAGGAAGCATCAACAAAACAGTTACACAAACACTTGAGCTGCCCACACAGGAAACATCAACAAAACAGTTACACAAACACTTGAGCTGCCCACACAGGAAGCATCAACAAAACAGTTACACAAACACTTGAGCTGCCCACACAGGAAGCATCAACAAAACAGTTACACAAACACTTGAGCTGCCCACACAGGAAGCATCAACAAAACAGTTACACAAACACTTGAGCTGCCCACACAGGAAGCATCAACAAAACAGTTACACAAACACTTGAGCTGCCCACACAGGAAGCATCAACAAAACAGTTACACAAACACTTGAGCTGCCCACACAGGAAGCATCAACAAAACAGTTACACAAACTCTTAAATTGTCCACACACAGGAAGCATAAACAAAACAGTTACACAAACACTTGAGCTGCCCACACACAGGAAGCATCAACAAAACAGTTACACAAACACTTGAGCTGCCCACACAGGAAGCATCAACAAAACAGTTACACAAACACTTGAGCTGCCCACACAGGAAACATCAACAAAACAGTTACACAAACACTTGAGCTGCCCACACACAGGAAGCATCAACAAAACAGTTACACAAACACTTGAGCTGCCCACACAGGAAGCATCAACAAAACAGTTACACAAACACTTGAGCTGCCCACACAGGAAGCATCAACAAAACAGTTACACAAACACTTGAGCTGCCCACACAGGAAACATCAACAAAACAGTTACACAAACACTTGAGCTGCCCACACAGGAAACATCAACAAAACAGTTACACAAACACTTGAGCTGCCCACACAGGAAGCATCAACAAAACAGTTACACAAACACTTGAGCTGCCCACACAGGAAGCATCAACAAAACAGTTACACAAACACTTGAGCTGCCCACACAGGAAGCATCAACAAAACAGTTACACAAACACTTGAGCTGCCCACACAGGAAGCATCAACAAAAAACAGTTACACAAACACTTGAGCTGCCCACACAGGAAGCATCAACAAAACAGTTACACAAACACTTGAGCTGCCCACACAGGAAGCATCAACAAAACAGTTACACAAACACTTGAGCTGCCCACACAGGAAGCATCAACAAAACAGTTACACAAACACTTGAGCTGTCCACACAGGAAACATCAACAAAACAGTTACACAAACACTTGAGCTGCCCACACAGGAAGCATCAACAAAACAGTTACACAAACACTTGAGCTGCCCACACAGGAAGCATCAACAAAACAGTTACACAAACACTTGAGCTCATCACGCAGGAAACATCAACAAAATAGTTACACAAACACTTGAGCTGCCCCCACACACAGGAAGCATCAACAAAACAGTTACACAAACACTTGAGCTGCCCACACAGGAAGCATCAACAAAACAGTTACACAAACACTTGAGCTGCCCACACAGGAAACATCAACAAAACAGTTACACAAACACTTGAGCTGCCCACACAGGAAACATCAACAAAACAGTTACACAAACACTTGAGCTGCCCACACAGGAAGCATCAACAAAACAGTTACACAAACACTTGAGCTGCCCACACAGGAAGCATCAACAAAACAGTTACACAAACACTTGAGCTGCCCACACAGGAAGCATCAACAAAACAGTTACACAAACACTTGAGCTGCCCACACAGGAAGCATCAACAAAACAGTTACACAAACACTTGAGCTGCCCACACAGGAAGCATCAACAAAACAGTTACACAAACACTTGAGCTGCCCACACAGGAAGCATCAACAAAACAGTTACACAAACACTTGAGCTGCCCACACAGGAAGCATCAACAAAACAGTTACACAAACACTTGAGCTGCCCACACAGGAAACATCAACAAAACAGTTACACAAACACTTGAGCTGCCCACACAGGAAACATCAACAAAACAGTTACACAAACACTTGAGCTGCCCACACACAGGAAACATCAACAAAACAGTTACACAAACACTTGAGCTGCCCACACAGGAAACATCAACAAAACAGTTACACAAACACTTGAGCTGCCCACACACAGGAAGCATCAACAAAACAGTTACACAAACACTTGAGCTGCCCACACACAGGAAGCATCAACAAAACAGTTACACAAACACTTGAGCTGCCCACACAGGAAACATCAACAAAACAGTTACACAAACACGTGTGCTGATAAACACAGGAAGCATCAACAAAACAGTTACACAAACACTTGAGCTGCCCACACAGGAAGCATCAACAAAACAGTTACACAAACACTTGAGCTGCCCACACAGGAAACATCAACAAAACAGTTACACAAACACTTGAGCTGCCCACACAGGAAGCATCAACAAAACAGTTACACAAACACTTGAGCTGCCCACACAGGAAGCATCAACAAAACAGTTACACAAACACTTGAGCTGCCCACACACAGGAAGCATCAACAAAACAGTTACACAAACACTTGAGCTGCCCACACAGGAAACATCAACAAAACAGTTACACAAACACTTGAGCTGCCCACACAGGAAACATCAACAAAACAGTTACACAAACACTTGAGCTGCCCACACAGGAAACATCAACAAAACAGTTACACAAACACTTGAGCTGCCCACACAGGAAGCATCAACAAAACAGTTACACAAACACTTGAGCTGCCCACACAGGAAGCATCAACAAAACAGTTACAAAACCACTTGAGCTGCCCACACAGGAAGCATCAACAAAACAGTTACACAAACACTTGAGCTGCCCACACAGGAAGCATCAACAAAACAGTTACACAAACACTTGAGCTGCCCACACAGGAAACATCAACAAAACAGTTACACAAACACTTGAGCTGCCCACACAGGAAACATCAACAAAACAGTTACACAAACACTTGAGCTGCCCACACAGGAAGCATCAACAAAACAGTTACACAAACACTTGAGCTGCCCACACAGGAAACATCAACAAAACAGTTACACAAACACTTGAGCTGCCCACAGAAAGCATCAACAAAACAGATACACAAACACTTCAGCTGCCCACACAGGAAACATCAACAAAACAGTTACACAAACACTTGAGCTGTCCACACAGGAAACATCAACAAAACAGTTACACAAACACTTGAGCTGCCCACACAGGAAACATCAACAAAACAGTTACACAAACACTTGAGCTGCCCACACACAGGAAACATCAACAAAACAGTTACACAAACACTTGAGCTGCCCACACAGGAAGCATCAACAAAACAGTTACACAAACACTTGAGCTGCCCACACAGGAAGCATCAACAAAACAGTTACACAAACACTTGAGCTGCCCACACAGGAAACATCAACAAAACAGTTACACAAACACTTGAGCTGCCCACACAGGAAGCATCAACAAAACAGTTACACAAACACTTGAGCTGCCCACACAGGAAGCATCAACAAAACAGTTACACAAACACTTGAGCTGCTCACACCCCACACAGGAAGCATCAACAAAACAGTTACACAAACACTTGAGCTGTAGACACACAGGAAGCATCAACAAAACAGTTACACAAACACTTGAGCTGCCCACACACAGGAAGCATCAACAAAACAGTTACACACACACTTGAGCTGCCCACACAGGAAACATCAACAAAACAGTTACACAAACACTTGAGCTGCCCACACAGGAAACATCAACAAAACAGTTACACAAACACTTGAGCTGTAGACACACAGGAAGCATCAACAAAACAGTTACACAAACTCTTATATTGTCCACACACAGGAAGCATAAACAAAACAGGTACACAAACACTTGAGCTGCCCACACAGGAAGCATCAACAAAACAGTTACACAAACACTTAAATTGTCCACACACTGGAAGCATAAACAAAACAGTTACACAAACACTTGAGCTGCCCACACACAGGAAGCATTAACAAAATAGTTACACAAACACGTGAGCTGCCCACACAGGAAGCATCAACAAAACAGTTACACAAACACTTGAGCTGCCCACACACGGAAGCATCAACAAAACAGTTACACAAACACTTGAGCTGCCCACACCGGAAGCATCAACAACAAAACAGTTACACAAACACTTGAGCTGCCCACACAGGAAAACATCAACAAAACAGTTACACAAAAACACTTGAGCTGCCCACACAGGAAAGCATCAACAAAACAGCTACACAAACACTTGAGCTGCACACAGGAAGCATCAACAAAACAGTTACACAAACACTTGAGCTGCCCACACAGGAAAGCATCAACAAAACATTACACAAACACATGCGCTGCCCACACAGGAAGCATTAACAAAACAGTTACACAAACACTTGAGCTGCGCACACAGGAAGCATCAACAAAACAGCTACACAAACACTTGAGCTGCCCACACAGGAAACATCAACAAAACAGTTACACAAACTCTTGAGCTGCCCACACAGGAAGCATCAACAAAACAGTTACACAAACACTTGAGCTGCCCACAGGAAGCATCAACAAAACAGATACACAAACTCTTGAGTTGCGCACACAGGAAACATCAACAAAACAGTTACACAAACACTTGAGCTGCCCCACACAGGAAGCATCAAAAAAACAGTTACACACAAACACTTGAGCTGCCCACACAGGAAGCATCAACAAAACAGTTACACAAACACTTGAGCTGCCCACACAGGAAGCATCAACAAAACAGTTACACAAACACTTGGGCTGCCCCACACACAGAAGCATCAACAAAACAGTTACACAAACACTTGAGCTACCCACACAGGAAACATCAACATAACAGTTACACAAACACTTGAGCAACTCAAACACAGGAAGCATCAACAAAACAGTTACACAAACACTTGAGCTGCCCACACAGGAAGCATCAACAAAACAGTTACACAAACACTTGAGCTGCCCACACAGGAAACATCAACAAAACAGTTACACAAACACTTGAGCTGCCCACACAGGAAGCATCAACAAAACAGTTACACAAACACTTGAGCTGCCCACACAGGAAGCATCAACAAAACAGTTACACAAACACTTGAGCTGCCCACACAGGAAACATCAACAAAACAGTTACACAAACACTTGAGCTACCCACACAGGAAACATCAACATAACAGTTACACAAACACTTGAGCAACTCAAACACAGGAAGCATCAACAAAACAGTTACACAAACACTTGAGCTGCCCACACAGTAAACATCAACAAAAATGTTACACAAACACTTGAGCTGCCCACACACAGGAAGCATCAACAAAACAGTTATACAAAGCTGTCCACACTTGAGCTGCCCAAAACAGTTACAAACACTTGAGCTGCCCACAGGAAGCATCAACAAAACAGTTACACAAACACTTGAGCTGCCCACACAGGAAGCATCAACAAAACAGTTACACAAACACTTGAGCTGCCCGCACACAGGAAGCATCAACAAAATAGTTACACAAACACTTGAGCTGCCCACACACAGGAAACATCAACAAAACAGTTTACACAAACACGTGTGCTGCCCCACACAGGAAGCATCAACAAAACAGTTACACAAACACTTGAGCTGCCCACACAGGAAGCATCAACAAAACAGTTACACAAACACTTGAGCTGCCCACACAGGAAGCATCAACAAAACAGTTACACAAACACTTGAGCTGTCCACACACAGGAAGCATCAACAAAACAGTTACACAAACACTTGAGCTGCCCACACACAGGAAACATCAACAAAACAGTTAAACTAACACTTGAGCTGCCCCCACAGGAACATCAACAAAAACAGTTACACAAACACTTGAGCTGCCCACACAGGAAGCATCAACAAAACAGTTTACACAAACACTTGAGCTGCCCACACAGGAAACATCAACAAAACAGTCACACAAACACTTGTGATGCCAACACAGAAAGCATAAACAAAACAGTTACACAAACACTTGAGCTTCCCACATAGGAAGCATCAACAAAACAGTTACACAAACACTTGAGCTGCCCACACAGGAAACATCAACAAAACAGTTACACAAACACTTGAGCTGCCCACACACAGGAAACATCAACAAAACAGTTACACAAACACTTGAGCTGTACCCACACAGGAACATCAAAAAACAGTTACACAAACACTTGAGCTGCCCACACAGGAAGCATCAACAAAACAGTTATACAAACACATGAGCTGCCCACACAGGAAGCATCAACAAAACAGTTACACAAACACTTGAGCTGCCCACACACAGGAAGCATCAACAAAACAGTTACACAAACACTTGAGCTGCCCACACAGGAAACATCAACAAAACAGTTACACAAACACTTGAGCTGCCCACACAGGAAGCATCAACAAAACAGTTACACAAACACTTGAGCTGCCCACACACAGGAAACATCAACAAAACAGTTACACAAACACTTGAGCTGCCCACACACAGGAAGCATCAACAAAACAGTTACACAAACACTTGAGCTGCCCACACAGGAAACATCAACAAAACAGTTACACAAACACTTGAGCTGCCCACACAGGAAACATCAACAAAACAGTTACACAAACACTTGAGCTGCCCACAGAAAACATCAACAAAACAGTTACACAAACACTTGAGCTGCCCACACAGGAAACATCAACAAAACAGTTACACAAACACTTGAGCTGCCCACACAGGAAACATCAACAAAACAGTTACACAAACACTTGAGCTGCCCACACAGGAAGCATCAACAAAACAGTTACACAAACACTTGAGCTGCCCACACACAGGAAGCATCAACAAAACAGTTACACAAACACTTGAGCTGCCCACACAGGAAACATCAACAAAACAGTTACACAAACACTTGAGCTGCCCACACAGGAAACATCAACAAAACAGTTACACAAACACTTGAGCTGCCCACACACAGGAAACATCAACAAAACAGTTACACAAACACTTGAGCTGCCCACACAGGAAACATCAACAAAACAGTTACACAAACACTTGAGCTGCCCACACAGGAAACATCAACAAAACAGTTACACAAACACTTGAGCTGCCCACACAGGAAACATCAACAAAACAGTTACACAAACACTTGAGCTGCCCACACAGGAAACATGAGCTGCCCACACAGGAAACATCAACAAAACAGTTACACAAACACTTGAGCTGCCCATACACAGGAAGCATCAACAAAACAGTTACACAAACATTTGAGCTGCCCACACACAGGAAAAATCAACAAAACAGTTACACAAACACTTGAGCTGCCCACACAGGAAACATCAACAAAACAGTGACACAAACACTTGAGCTGCCCATACAGTAAACATCAACAAAACAGTTACACAAACACTTGAGCTGCCCACACAGGAAACATCAACAGCTACAAGTGTTTTGTGTGCCCAGGAAACCAACAGGTTTGTTGTTTTGTTGCCCACACACAGTGTCTGTGTAACTGTGTGATGCAGCTCAAGTGTGGGCAGCTCAAGTGTTTGTATAACTGTTTTGTTGATGCTTCCTGTTTGTGTGGGCAGCTCAAGTGTTTGTGCATTTTCCTGTGTGTCTACAGCTCAAGTGTTTGTGTAACTGTTTTGTTGATGTTTCCTGTGTGGGCAGCTCAATTATTTGTGTAACTGTTTTGTTGATGTTTCCTGTGTGGGCAGCTCAAGTGTTTGTGTAACTGTTTTGTTGATGCTTCCTGTGTGGGCAGCTCAAGTGTTTGTGTAACTGTTTTGTTGATGTTTCCTGTGTGTGGGCAGCTGAAGTGTTTGTGTAACTGTTTTGTTGATGTTTCCTGTGTGAGCAGCTCAAGTGTTTGTGTAACTGTTTTGTTGATGTTTCCTGTGTGGGCAGCTCAAGTGTGTGTGTAACTGTTTTGTTGATGCTTCCTGTGTGTGGGCAGCTCAAGTGTTTGTGTAACTGTTTTGTTGATGCTTCCTGTGTGGGCAGCTCAAGTGTTTGTGTAACTGTTTTGTTGATGTTTCCTGTGTGGGCAGCTCAATTATTTGTGTAACTGTTTTGTTGATGTTTCCTGTGTGGGCAGCTCAAGTGTTTGTGTAACTGTTTTGTTGATGTTTCCTGTGTGTGGACAGCACAAGTGTTCGTGTAACTGTTTTGTTGATGTTTCCTGTGTGGGCAGCTCAAATGTTTGTGTAACTGCTATGTTGATGCTTCCTGTGTGTGGGCAGCTCAAGTGTTTGTGTAACTGTTTTGTTGATGTTTCCTGTGTGGGCAGCTCAAGTGTTTGTTTAACTGTTTTGTTGATGTTTCCTGTGTGGGCAGCTCAAGTGTTTGTGTAACTGTTTTGTTGATGCATCCTGTGTGTGGGCAGCTCAAGTGTTTGTGTATATGTTTTGTTGATGTTTCCTGTGTGTGGACAGCTCAAGTGTTTGTGTAACTGTTTTGTTGATGTTTCCTGTGTGGGCAGCTCAAGTGTTTGTGTAACTGTTTTGTTGATGCTTTCTGTGTGTGGACAGCTCAAGTTTTTGTGTAACTGTTTTGTTGATGTTTCCTGTGTGGGCAGCTCAAGTATTTGTGTAACTGTTTTCTTGATGCTTCCTGTGTGGGCAGCTCAAGTGTTTGTGTAACTGTTTTGTTGATGCTTCCTGTGTGTGGGCAACTTAAGTGTTTGTGTAAATGTTTTGTTGATGCTTCCTGAGTGTGGGCAGCTCAAGTGTTTGTGTAACTGTTTTGTTGATGTTTCCTGTGTGGGTAGCTTAAGTGTTTGTGTAACTGTTTTGTTGATGTTTCCTGTGGGGGCAGCTCAAGTGTTAGTTTAACTGTTTTGTTGATGTTTCCTGTGTGGGCAGTTCACATGTTTGTGTAACTGTTTTGTTGATGTTTCCTGTGTGGGTAGCTCAAGTGTTTGTGTAACTGTTTTGTTGATGCTTCCTGTGTGTGGGCAGCTCAAGTGTTTGTTTAACTGTTTTGTTGATGTTTCCTGTGTGGGCAGCTCAAGTGTTTGTGTAACTGTTTTGTTGATGTTTCCTGTGTGGGTAGCTCAAGTGTTTGTGTCACTGTTTTGTTGATGTTTCCTGTGTGGGCAGCTCAAGTGTTTGTGTAACTGTTTTGTTGATTTTTCCTGTGTGGGCAGCTAAAGTGTTTGTGTAACTGTTTTGCTGATGCTTCCTGTGTGTGGGCAGCTCAAGTGTTTGTGTAACTGTTTTGTTGATGTTTCCTGTGTGGGCAGCTCAAGTGTTTGTGTAACTGTTTTGTTGATGCTTCCTGTGTGGGCAGCTCAAGTGTTTGTGTAACTGTTTTGTTGATGCTTCCTGTGTGGGCAGCTCAAGTGTTTGTGTAACTGTTTTGTTGATGTTTCCTGTGTGGGCAGCTCAAGTGTTTGTGTAACTGTTTTGTTAATGCTTCCTGTGTGGGCAGCTCATGTGTTTGTATAACTGTTTTGTTGATGCTTCCTGTGTGGGCAGCTCAAGTGTTTGTGTAACTGTTTTGTTGATGTTTCCTGTGTGGGCAGCTCAAGTGTTTGTGTAACTGTTTTGTTGATGTTTCCTGTGTGGGCAGCTCAAGTGTTTGTGTAACTGTTTTGTTGATGTTTCTTCTGTGGGCAGCTCAAGTGTTTGTGTAACTGTTTTGTTAATGCTTCCTGTGTGGGCAGCTCAAGTGTTTGTGTAACTGTTTTGTTGATGTTTCCAGTGTGCGCAGCTCAAGTGTTTGTGTAACTGTTTTGTTAATGCTTCCTGTGTGGGTAGCTCAAGTGTTTGTGTAACTGTTTTGTTGATGTTTCCTGTGTTGGCAGCTCAAGTGTTTGTGTAACTGTTTTGTTGATGCTTCCTGTGTGGGCAGCTCAAGTGTTTGTGTAACTGTTTTGTTGATGCTTCCTGTGTGGGCAGCTCAAGTGTTTGTGTAACTGTTTTGTTGATGCTTCCTGTGTGTGGGCAGCTCACGTGTTTGTGTAACTGTTTTGTTGATGCTTCCTGTGTGGGCAGCTCAAGTGTTTGTGTAACTGTTTTGTTGATGCTTCCTGTGTGTGGTCAGCTCAAGTGTTTGTGTAACTGTTTTGTCGATGTTTCCTGTGTGGGTAGCTCAAGTGTTTGTGTAACTGTTTTGTTGATGCTTCCTGTGTGGGCAGCTCAAGTGTTTGTGTAACTGTTTTGTTGATGCTTCCTGTGTTGGCAGCTCAAGTGTTTGTGTAACTGTTTTGTTGATGCTTCCTGTGTGTGGACAGCTCAAGTGTTTGTATAACTGTTTTGTTGATGCTTCCTGTGTGAGCAGCTGAAGTGTTTGTGTAACTGTTTTGTTGATGCTTCCTGTGTGGGCAGCTCATGTGTTTGTGTAACTGTTTTGTTGATGCTTCCTGTGCGGGCAGCTAAAGTGTCTGTGTAACTATTTTGTTGATGCTTTCTGTGTGTGGGCAGCTCAAGTGTTTGTGTAACTATTTTGTTGATGTTTCCTGTGTGATCAGCTCAAGTGTTTGTGTAACTGTTTTGTTGATGCTTCCTGTGTGTGCAGCTCAAGTGTTTGTGTAACTGTTTTGTTGATGCTTCCTGTGTGGACAGCTCAAGTGTTTGTGTAACCGTTCTGTTGATGTTTCCTGTGTGGGTAGCTCAAGTATTTGTGTAACTGTTTTGTTGACGTTTCCTGTGTGGGCAGCTCAAGTGTTTGTGTAACTGTTTTGTTGATATGTCCTGTGTGGGCAGCTCAAGTGTTTGTGTAACTGTTTTGTTGATGCTTCCTGTGTGGGCAGCCCAAGTGTTTGTGTAACTGTTTTGGTGATGCTTCCTGTGTGTGGGCACCTAAAGTGTTTGTGTAACTGTTTTGTTGATGCTTCCTGTGTGTGGGCAGCTCAAGTGTTTGTGTAACTGTTTTATTGATGTTTCCTGTGTTGGTAGCTCAAGTGTTTGTGTAACTGTTTTGATGATGTTTCCTCTGTGGGCAGCTCAAGTGTTTGTGTAACTGTTTTGTTGATGCTTCCTGTGTGGGCAGCTCAAGTGTTTGTGTAACTGTTTTGCTGATGCTTCCTGTGTGTGGGCAACTTAATGTTTATGTAAATGTTTTGTTGATGCTTCCTGAGTGTAGGCAGCTCAAGTGTTTGTGTAACTGTTTTGTTGATGTTTCCTGTGTGGGTAGCTCAAGTGTTTGTATAACTGTTTTGTTGATGTTTCCTGTGTGGGCAGCTCAAGTGTTAGTTTAACTGTTTTGTTGATGTTTCCTGTGTGAGCACTTCACGTGTTTGTGTAACTGTTTTGTTGATGTTTCCTGTGTGGGTAGCTCAAGTGTTTGTGTAACTGTTTTGTTGATGCTTCCTGTGTGTAGGCAGCTCAAGTGTTTGTTTAACTGTTTTGTTGATGTTTCCTGTGTGGGCAGCTCAAGTGTTTGTGTAACTGTTTTGTTGATGTTTCCTGTGTGGGCAGCTCAAGTGTTTGTGTAACTGTTTTGTTGATGTTTCCTGTGTCGGCAGCTCAAGTGTTTGTGTAACTGTTTTGTTGATTTTTCCTGTGTGGGCAGCTAAAGTGTTTGTGTAACTGTTTTGTTGATGCTTCCTGTGTTTGGGCAGCTCAAGTGTTTGTGTAACTATTTTGTTGATGTTTCCTGTGTGGGCAGCTCAAGTGTTTGTGTAACTGTTTTGTTGATGCTTCCTGTGTGGGCAGCTCAAGTGTTTGTGTAACTGTTTTGTTGATGCTTCCTGTGTGGGCAGCTCAAGTGTTTGTGTAACTATTTTGTTGATGTTTCCTGTGTGATCAGCTCAAGTGTTTGTGTAACTGTTTTGTTGATGCTTCCTGTGTGGGCAGCTCAAGTGTTTGTGTAACTGTTTTGTTGATGCTTCCTGTGTGGACAGCTCAAGTGTTTGTGTAACCGTTCTGTTGATGTTTCCTGTGTGGGTAGCTCAAGTGTTTGTGTAACTGTTTTGTTGACGTTTCCTGTGTGGGCAGCTCAAGTGTTTGTGTAACTGTTTTGTTGATGTTTCCTGTGTGGGCAGCTCAAGTGTTTGTGTAACTGTTTTGTTGATGCTTCCTGTGTGGGCAGCCCAAGTGTTTGTGTAACTGTTTTGGTGATGCTTCCTGTGTGTGGGCACCTAAAGTGTTTGTGTAACTGTTTTGCTGATGCTTCCTGTGTGTGGGCAGCTCAAGTGTTTGTGTAACTGTTTTATTGATGTTTCCTGTGTTGGTAGCTCAAGTGTTTGTGTAACTGTTTTGATGACGTTTCCTCTGTGGGCAGCTCAAGTGTTTGTGCAACTGTTTTGTTGATGCTTCCTGTGTGGGCAGCTCAAGTGTTTGTGTAACTGTTTTGCTGATGCTTCCTGTGTGTGGGCAACTTAGTGTTTATGTAAATGTTTTGTTGATGCTTCCTGAGTGTGGGCAGCTCAAGTGTTTGTGTAAACTGTTAGTGACACATTTATTTTAGAAGCACCTGTGATTGTGGCACTAACGTGTTGATAAACTGTTTTATGTTATGCAACTGATATATTGAGACAAATTGATATTTAATAGACCCCAGAAAACAAGATTTAACCATAGATTTAATTTCACCCCTATAAATATTACCCATTATATCATCGATTACACTTTTGTGCCTACCCTTTTTTTTCAATTTTATGTTGATGCATCCTTATGGGCTACACGTTAAATAGAATATAAGATATGAATTGTGATGGGCAACTTTAGAATAATAAATGTATAGTAGATGACCTGGCTATGATTGCCGACCACTGAGATATATACTAATTTGATTAAGTTTCTGTGTTGGTAGCTCATATTTTTTCAACCCTATATATTAGATGATAATCTTATATGTCTGTCAATTGAATATAAAATTTTAATTTGATTATACCAGTGTGTATCACATCCTTTTAAGATAAACTTA